>CM050166.1:241491256-242091256 GCA_027410445.1 Discoglossus pictus | reverse complement strand
CTTGTAAATGTAATGAAGGCAAAAATAGTTTACTGGGAAAGAGCCATTCATACTAAAATAACACAGCAGTTGTTCCAGATATGGTACAATTTGATATATGGTATATTGCATTCTGGGTTTGACCATGCCTAACATTATGTTCTGAAGCTGACTTGCACTGGATACAATTGTCCCAAAGCCCCAGGGGGTTATCAGTAATTGTTGGTAATCAGAAAAAATTGACTGAAGGTAAAAGATGCAAGCTTCAATGTTAGTTTACTTTAGGAAAATGCATTTTTTGATAACATTCAATTGATGAAGTACCATATTTCAGACCTCAGCTATGTCAGTTTAAACTGGTACAGTAAAGGTACCACTTGGAGAAATGAAAAGTGCTCAAATAAATAAATATAATTGCAAATGTTTTTTTTTTTCAGTTGAAATTTTTTAATTGAGCTTGAGGGTTTGGTATTTTGAACATAAATGATCTAAATAGAATCATTAATTAACTCTGACAGTGATAAGTGATAAATAAAAAGAAAATGCCCAATTGGAAAACTGGTAATACAGCTATACCCCGTTTAGCGCTCCACGTGCTATGTTGATTTGCCGCCCTGTGGAAATCGAAGCGTTAATTATAATAATAATCATAGTAATAATAAAATAAAAAAATAATAAAAAAAAAGGTGGTGCAACCTAATTGATTTTTTTTTTTTAAACTCAGCTATTTGCGTTTTTTTTTTAATGTGAAGCCCCTGTCCCATAGGAACCTAGCCCATATCCCCTAGGCCCCCCTAGAGCTCTTTACCAGGACCCCCTTCTCTTACCCTGATCTGCGGGAGTAAATCTCTGTGTGTCTTCTGCACCCCCCCTGCTGGCATGTCTATCTGCAGAGGCAGGGAGTCACGTGACTTCATTCAAGATTGAGGATAAGGGTGTCTTTTGACAACACTGGAGCCATGGAGAGTAATGTATTGATTATAAAAAAAATCTTTCTTTTACAGATTTAACTATTTTTTATTTTAATTATAATACTTTTTGTAATGATTTTTTTCAGTTTAGTCTATTTTTTTTTTAATTTTCTTTACTTATCTTTTTTATTTTCCATAATTATTTATATATTTTTAATGTAGTGTTTTTTTTGTTGTATTTTTAGATTAGACTTTATAAGAACTATGAAGGTCCTCATGGAACTCATGGGCGGCATAAAATCCATGGAGATCACTAGCACCCTCTTATGTAGGAGATTAAGAAGTTATGGGGGTCCATAGTGACCAGTATGGTTCATCGGGTAAATGAACATTACAATGTGAAACAGGCTGTCTAACAATTAGTGACCAGGAAAAGGCAGATGAGCTAAATAGGTTATTTTATTCGGTATACACAAGGGAGGTACCGGTGGTTGGGACACTGCAACATAATGGCTACACTACCTTCACCTAATTATTGGTTAACGCAGGAAGAAATCCAAAAGTGGTTGGAAAAATAAATGTTAATAAAGCCCCGGGTCCTGATGGAATACATCCAAGGGTACTGAGGGAACTGGGTTCTGAAATAGCAAAACCATTATATCTAATGTTTCAAGATTCACTCAACACAGGGTCTCTACCAGATGACTGGAGAAAAGCTGATGTGATACCTATATTTAAGAAGGGAGCAAGAGCAAATCCGGGAATTATGGACCTGTAAGCTTCACTTCTGTAGTGGGAAAACTTTTAGAAGGGTTAGTAAGGGATAGTACACAAGAGTATGTCTATTCAAATATGATTATAAGTACGAGTCAGCATGGATTTATGAAGGATAGGTCATGTCAAACAAATCTAATTAGTTTCTATGAGGAGGTTAGTAGGAACCTGGATCAAAGCAACTCAGTGGTTGTTGTCTTTTTGGATTTTGTGCCACATGGGAGACTACTGAGCAAACTAAGGGATACAGGAATTGCAGTAAATATCTGCACATGGATTGAGAGCTGGTTAAAAGACAGGAAGTAAAGGGTTGTTGTAAATGGAACATACTCCGATTGGACTAATGTGGTAATTGGGGTTCCTCAGGGTTCAGTTTTAGGTCCTCTCCTTTTTAACATATTTAAGTAGTGTCTCCATTTTTGCTGATGACACAAAGTTGTGCAAGGTAATTAAATCAGATAATGATGTAATTTCCCTTCAAAAGGATTTGCATAAATTAGATAAATGGGCATCTAAATGGCAGATGAGATTTAATACGAATAAATGCAAAGTTATGCATCTAGGATGGAAAAATAACCATGCAATTTATAATCTTAATGGAACAAATCTAGGGATATCAGATATTGAAAGGGATTTGGGAGTGCTTGTGGATAACCACTTAGGTAGCAGCGTGCAATACCAAGCAGCCTCTGCAAAGGCAAGTTAAATATTAGCATTTATTAAGAAGGATATAGAAGCAAATATAATGCTGCCACTTTACAAATCCTTAGTACGCCCTCATTTGGAATATGGAGTACAATTTTGAGCACCAATTCATAAAATGGACATTTTAGAGCTGGAAAAAGTACAGAGAAGGGCAACAAAACTAATAAGGGGAATGGATGGGATAACTTATGAAGATAGACTGTATACTGTATAAATATATCCATGGTCAATACAAGGCTTTGTCAAGCTAACTTTTTGTGCCAAGATGTTTTTAACTGACAAGAGGACATCCTTTGAGATTAGAAGTAAAACGATTTCACCTTAAAGAAAGAAAAGAGTTCTTCACAGTAAGGGTGGTTAATCTGTGGAATTCCCTACCAAAGGAGGTGGTGACAGCGGATTCCTTAGATAACTTTAAAAAGGGATTGGATATATTTTTAAATAAAAAGGGCATTCAGGGGTATCATGGATAATTAGAGAGGCAGTATTGATCCAGGGAATAATTTGATTGCCAGTATCTGGGGTCAGGAAGGAATTTTATATTTGTTTCCCCTTTTGAGACAATTAGCAATGTTTCACTGTTTTTTTCTGCTTTGCCTTCCTCTGGATCAATTAACAATTAATCTGCATATTGCAGATCAGAGGAGATCTAAAAAGGTTTAACTTGATGGACTACATTTTTAACCTCAATTACTATGCAACATATTATACAGAGGAGATCTAAAAAGGTTTAACATGATGGACTACATTTTCAGCCTCAATTACTATGTAACATATTATGACCACTGGCTACTTTTGATGTTAGCAGCGTGTAGCCAATGAAATATGGTATGTGGCGTCAGTTGGCAAACATATCAACCATCACTGTCATGGGTAAAACTTAAGATTTATAACATTTTGAAAATTGGATGATAGGACAAAGAAGGCAGTATTTCTGAAACAGCCAGTTTGTGAACTGTTTGCATGATGCTGTGATTAAAGTGTACAGTGACTTCACAAATGGCACCATTGCAAATAAACAGTCTAGAAACTGTTAAGCACCATGTGCCATTGATGTTAGAGGTGAATGTCAGCTGCAAAGGTGTGTGAGGGCAAACCGACATGCTACAGTTGAGTAACCATTGTTGAAAAAACAAAAACTTGCGGTGGCAGTGTTATGGTCTGGGGAATGTTTTCTTGCCATTGCCTGGGTCCACTCATGCCTCCGGAAGGCACTCTCAACCGACTGGGTTATCTATCCATCCTTGCAGATGAAGTACATCCATACATGTTGACTATCTTGCCTGTAGTGGATGGAATCTTACAGCAGGAAAATGAAACACGTCATAGGGCCAGAATTGTTTGGGAGTGGTTTGAGGAGCACGGTGATGACATCCAAGTACTTCCCTGGCCTCCAAATTCCTTGAACCACATTGAGCACCTGTGGGACCACCTCAATCAACATGTTTGCTGTATGTATCCTCCATTTACTTCAGATGCATTGCAGTCTGTATGGCTCCATATACCCTTGCCAACCTTCCAGCATCTTTTTGACTCACTACCATGCCGTCTAACTGCTGTCCGTGCTAGGATATTAGCTGATGGTCATAATAATGTGACTCAAAGGTGTATATAGAAGCCCCATTTGAGTGCATAGGGATCCACACGTGGGATAGTTATTAGGAGATATTGGTGTCAATATTGACCCCCATGTGAGCTAGTAATGAAGGCATTGGTGGTCTGTATGCACCCTCGTTGGGGATAGGGACAATGAGGGTTCATTTGCAGAATGCAGTGTTACAGGGTCCAAGGGATCTAAGAGTCTAGAGAAAAAGTTATTGGTCAACTGTATAAAAGGAATAAGGATAAGTAGAGAAGAGTGTCCTTTTGCTTTGGCTATCAGAAGGTTGTTCCCTGCCTTAGTACGTGGTGTCTCAATAGCGTGTTTTGCACATGGAAACCAGATTGCAAAGAGTCAAGTAAGGAGTTTAATGCAAGAAAATGGGTACAACAGTTATAGACTATTGGTTATTGTATATTGGAGGTAAAAATGAACTAAAGTTATAGACCATGGATGGATCAAAAGAGGGTTTCTTCAGGATTTATTTATGATTGATGTAATAATGGAACGTTTGAAGGGAAAAGGAAATGTGCCACAAATGTTTTGAGGTAGAGGTTGAAGAGGTAGGTTAGATCTGGTGATAACGTAGAAGAGAGGGAGTGAATTAGTTGTGAGGGATAGTGTGCTACAGCCTTAAAAGCTAAGTGGTTTCATTTGCACACACACACACACACACACATAGATATATATATATATATATATATATATATATATATATATATATATTTTTTTTTTTTTTTTATTGTAATACATTGTACTCTTCCTAATAAAAGCAGATAGTTTCTAGGTGAAACGCCCCATTTAAAGGCTGCTTTAAATGGAATGTTTCACCTAAACACAAGTTGCTCTAGTGCATCATTTGACAGTCTCCTGTATAGACTAAACTTACATGCACTTTGTAGATACATCTAGGATTTCTTTACAAGTCTCGCAAGAGCTTCCTGAACCTTTACCATAACTCTTCCATTATTTCAAATTAACAATACATACAATTTCATACTGACTTTAAATGCATGCTCAAGGGATATGTGAGTTCCCTTCAAAACTGTTTGGATACAGTTTCTGACTCTACAGAGATTCATAATTGTGCCTCTTAAAATATATGCAAAATAATTCCTTTAAATAATCCTTTTCTACTAAAGCACACAGGAATGGCTTTGCAAGATCTCAGAGATAAATAGTTATTCAGATTATATTCACTATTTATATACAGCAATGAAAGACAAAGCGAGGATACATGTTATATATAAAATAATATATATACTACAAGTGTATTTCTGGGAAGCAGTGTAATCAGCAAATTCATAGTTATAATTTTAATGTCACTGAAAAGTTATAGATATTGTATTTCCAGAAATGTTGCACATTAAAACTACTCTAGTTAATTTAAAACTACTAATGTTGGCATTTGACATTGTTATAATTGTGGGTGTTTAATCAGTATAGAATTAGAAAAAGCATATCAAGGTAAAAAATATTGCACTTCTAGAACATTGTTTTCCAAGCTAATTTGGCCCGTTAACTATGTTTCACAGAATCTTGTGACAAAAGATAGCATCACATGTTTCCAAGAACTCAATGTGAGTTAAATACCCTTGAATTAACATTTTAAAGACGACCAATCAAATCCACTTATTTATTCTCAGTCATGCCCAACTTTGTATGCACCAGCTTATTCGAGGACACACAATGATGTATGTCATTTGTAGAGGCGGAATATTCTTGCATGGCAACATCATTGACCTCAGAGCAGGTACAGTAGCAACCTGATATCATAAAGTTGAATGCATTGTTTTTTAAATTATATTTAATTAAGTTATATTAAATTCTGTGTTCTGAAATAAAAGTAATTCTGGAGCTACAAGATATATCTCCACGCACTGTCCCCCATTTAATTGCAAGCCCGTAATTACCATCAAAATGAACTTTTGGCTGCTGGTTACAAAATATTTACATATATAGATGTGTTTAATTGACTCAAGCAAGCAATTACAGGCTCACAGCCCCAATACACGAACCATGAACCCGTAAGTAGCATTTTAGGGCATGATCATAATCAATTAAGCAAGCCCATAAGTTACAATTTAGACAGAACCAATAATAAATGAGACCATCATCATGATGTCAATAAAACATGGAGTTTAGCTACAATCAATTAGTTTGCAATCGGACTCGCAATCACTTGTTTGTAACACTGTAAAAGCAAAACTAAACACACTACTGTACTTTAAAATTCTGGGAAAGCTATGAAAGGCATTATAATTAATTGTGTAACAGTCTCAAGCGCACAAATCTGCAATTTTTTTACGTTTTATTTCCGTGTTATATTGATCCCAGGAATCAAGGAGTTAATATTTATCAGATCACCCACTTTCTATAACACTTTCTTATTCAGCAATATCACAACAATATTTGTCTATAACACCACTTTATAGATTACATCTTGTGAAAAACATAAAAAATACTTTATAAATGCATCTTTTCCAAATAGTACCATAAATCAAGGATGCATTTTAGAAGCAACATAAACCACTAACTCTAAACACAGATAGTTCAATTAATTTATCAGCAGTTTTAAAAAAGGAAAGCACTTTTTTCATAATTTTTTCCAACTTCTGCCTGATGATGCAGAGCATATATGGTTACTTCAGTTTTTGTTTACTGATACGTCTGTGTATGCTAGCGTTTTTTTCCAATTGATTTGTAATTGTAAGAATTTGTAAAAGTATGTAACTATTCTTTAAAAAAAAAAAAAAAGCAATATATAGTTTTTTTGTATATTGTGTGAAATGACATTTGTATTATTTATTTCCCATAGGGAAGCTATCTCATGGCAGAAGATTGGGTAGGCTTGTTTAATGGTGCAACAGATGATTTAATCTCAATTAATAAGGGTGGATGGGGTATCTGTATAGCCACTTTACTTCCAGTTTGAGAGGAAAAATGCGCAATAAAAATATGATATGTGTTTGACTAAGAGCATAAGAAATACATTTTGATAGGTAAAAGATGTGTGTGTGATGCTTTTACATTTCTGCCATTAAATATACACTATCATAGACCAGACACAAAGGGCCTCATTCTATTATCGGCCGTAAAACAGCCGCAAGGATCTCCCCTTACGGCCGGCCGTATATCTTGCAATCGGCCGTAAGCTCAGAAATCTTTAAAAGCAAAAATAAATTCAAGACGGCACTGTAAAGCTCTGTAAATGCTAGGGATCATAATGGGGGACATGAGGATTAATAGCAACCCCCTCTCAAGCTTGCACATCAGGCCAAATCCGAGATTACATTAACTGTTTATTTTCCGGCCGCAGCGTGGGCGGGTCTGAGGTGCTCCAAGCCCTCTGGACTTTTTCCATGGATATGTGACATAAATTAAAAAAAGGTATAATTACGGATTTGAGTGTAGGGGAATGTTGTGCTATTAATGCTAACACCTACAATCGCTTTATAGTCTCATAAGAGTGCAGTATAGCTTTATTATGGCTTTAAAATGTGCTGAATTGTGTGCCTGCGGGACCTTTTTGCTGCAAGTAAGCTGCGGCTCGGTTTTAGCCTTGCAGAGAGGTTTTCCCGGAGCAATTGAATAGCAACCAGGGCTTTCTTGCGGCCGTTAAAGATCAAAGGCTTTCCTCCGGCAGGAGCGGCCGCAAGGGATAGCAAGGCGCCGGCAGCAAGCCTGCCGGAATGCCCGGCCGGAAGGGAATAGAATAGCCGAATAGCTTGCAGCCGGTCCTTGCAGCCCCGCATCTCCTACAGCCGTTAATAGAATGAGGCCCAAAGTATGTTGTGGTGGGTTGAAAGGTAACCCACCACTGTATAACCGGAAAGAAAGTATTATTCTGAATACACATGCATGCCTCAAGCAGGCCAGGAGATCTGTAATATATTACACCTCAACAAATGGAATAATTAAAACTAAAAAAATGTATGTTTGTTATTATGTATATCACTGCAAATATCTGATGATAGCAGCTATGTGGCTACATGAATATTTTCCTCTCAATTAATATGTTTAGGTTGTTTCTTACTTCATTTTAGCAATTTTCTCTTCCATTATTTGTTACAGCTGATCTTTGTTCACAAAATCATTGGTCACAGGAAAAATATTTAGATTACCTTGTGTAAAGATAAGGAAATTATATATAAAGTAGCTGTTTAATTATTAGTACTCACTACCACACAGCTGATATTTGTTTTTAATTTTGGATAAATTTTTTTATAGTTTTCTAAATAATCCCTAGATTATTTATTTTTAATTGTATGTATGTATGATAAAAGTTATGTTTTAATATTCTATAAGTGACTGCATTATTTCTTGATTAACTAGGTAACTAGGTACACTTTTTGACATTCTCTATCAGAATAACTCTACAGTTAAAAGGTAATTTGTTATATACATTGGGACTTATTGCAATTAGTTACTCAGTCCTTTTCAGATCTATTGGTCTTCTATAATACTCTTAGGCCCTCATTCAATTGCAATTTGGCCAATTGAATAGGGGTCTAAATAAGCACATAACATATTTTTTTAAAGAAGTTTTTCACTTAGTAAACATCTATCCAAAAGCAAGGTTTTCACTAACTAAAAACGTATTTTAAAAAAATATGTTATGTGCTTATTTAGAGCACTATTCAATTGGCCAAATCGCAATTGAATGAGGGCCTTATTTTTCACAGAGATAACAGTAGATAAGGTTATATATCTCTTTATCTCTGTTATTCTATCTACTGTATTGTTGTTGTTCAGTTCTTCAGTTGTGTCCGTCTCTCTCGGTGACGCTATGGACTACAGCATGCCAGGCACATTTATCTATGTTTCTGGCTGTGCTTATCTATAAGGATTTCATGGCAAAGATCCTGGAGTGGGTTTCCAATTGCTTCTCCGGTGGACCGCGATTTCTCTGAGCTCTCTGCTATGACCTTGCCCATCTTGGGTGACCCTACATGGTATAGCTCACAGCTTCATTGAAGTACACAAGACCCTTCGGCACAAGGTAACAATCCAGAAGGATATCTACTGTATATGTATTTATATATATGAGCCAGAGAGAATACCCTAAATAGAAGCCAGCATGCAAGTCCAACAATACAGTAGATACATTATTTCTCAAAAATATTTATAAGTATAATGTATCTATATGGATAAGCCACCAACTCAATAGATACAGCAATTGATCTAATCATACACAGACATGCACTATCTATCATATCTATTTACACTTTAGAGAGAGGCAGGTGCATCTCAAGAATTTTAGCCTAGGCATCACCTCATATATAAACCTGGTTCTGCTCACAGTGTCACATAATCATCAACACACATATATACAATGTAATAATATTACATATTGGCTTGAGTGTGTTTATAGATATGGATGGAAACAACTGCGAAAACAAAACACTCATCTAAATCATCGCTGACTGCAACTCTGTACAATTAAAACAAAAATCAATAATTATATAATAATTTATCAGAATAGAATTAGAAGGTGCATCTTGTCTTGATGTTACTGATAAGAATCATGAGAAAGAACAAGCAAATTATCTCAATTTATATGAAGGCAATAATAACCCCAACTTGCAGCCGATTTTACAGCTATAAATATATGATAATGTGTTATATATGGGACAGCATACACTAGTGTTTCTATCCAAGCATTGATAGTAAATAGAGAATGAAAACATGAATTATTGCATCAGTGTGGATCCTAAAACAGCTTTTGACAAAGTCTCTTTACTGTTCTTTCTGTACCTTATGTATTCTCTTTTGCTGCTTCTGAAATTCGCTTGCTGTAAATTGTTAAATGCTTTGTAATCCATGGAGCATTAAGAGTAAAATATATGTCCATTCATGCACAGTTATAGAATTTCTTAAACTACATTTTTTTCACATTAGCCCCCTTTAGATTGTGTACAGTTGGATAAACATGTATACTCATTACACTTATATTCATGCATGGTTAGATTTTCAAATTACAGTCGTAATCATGCTTGGCTAATAGGCACAATGTATTTTCACACATTTTCCTTACATATATTTGTGTGTTGTTGCTTAAATGTATTACCTGTATTAATTAAACTGATGTGTCCAATTACCTTGCAAGGTGCCTTTTGTTACAGGGGACTGCAATTTTCTATTCAGTGTAGTTATTATTCCGTAACAGACTGAACAGCCCCCACATCAAATTATTGGTGTATATGGAGTATGTAATATTCAGATAATTTGTGATTTTGAACATTTAAGGTGCTACTTATAGGTTAAAAAAATTATGGTTTCATTTTAAGTTCCATCAAAAAGTAAGTTACTTTTACAATAAAGAGAACTCTGAATGAAGGTTAAATGTTAATGTAATGGTTATGAAACTTGTCTTTTTTGTCATCACTTCTCCATGTTTGTGTAGAGTAGATGCTGTCATTTAAGCTCAGTTTTTGTCACTGACACTGAGCTCAAGAGCCAGTTCAAAAGTCAATCAGTCTATAACTGTGTTGTAAGCTGTGACAGTTACATTTGTTTTTCAGCATCTCACATCATCTAATATACTAAGGTCTTATAGCAACGAAAGGCAACTACTAACACTTTTTCACATATACTTGAACTTCTGTAAGTGTACGCCTCCATATTAGAAAATGTTGTGTTTAGGTGAAACTTTCCCATTAAAGGTTATCAGCCTTATTAAATTGTGATTCAGCAAATTTAAAAGTGCTCTATTTAAGCACACAGCATATTTTTTTACAGAAGTTTTTAGTTAGTGTACTTATATCCAAAAGCAATGTCTTCCCTTACTAAAAACTTCTGTAAAAAAATATGCTGTGTGCTTAAATAGAGCCCTTTTAAATTTGCTGAATCGCAATTTAATAAGGCTGTTAGATTTTTGCAAGATGAAATGATACAATAATTTGTAGCATAGGCAATCATACACTCCTCATTCAATGTGATTACATTATTTGCAATAGAGCACAGTAGTCCCTACTAGTGATTGACTACAATGCTAAAATGTTGCTGGAGAAGCCAAGCGTATTTCTCTTTTTCATTTTAATACCGTTTTATTTTATGGGAAATTCATTTTTTTTTTTTCTGTAATTCTTTTTAGCTTTTGCTTAATTGTTTGTATTTAAATTATTTATTTGGAGTAGCGACATTGAAGGATAAGGTCCATGGGGGTCCATGGTATAGGGTTTAGTTTAGTAACAATGCTGATCCATAAGGACCCCTATGGTTATAGAATATTATACCACAGGGATCCATAAAGGCCCCTAGGGCTATATGTTAGCATACCATGTGGTTAATGTTAGGTGCCATGGGGGTCCATAAGGTCCCCCAATGTTTATTCTTAGAGGCCCCAAAGAGATCCCAATGGTAATAATGTGTATCCCGAACCAAAGCACAAGGGGTATATGTTGCGAACTGACTATGAATGAGCATGGTATTATTTTGCAGGGTTAACGTATTGACAACCAGATGATAGATAGCGGCTCATTGTGCATCCTCTTAGTAAATTCTATCCAAATGAGTGTAAGTATAATTGTATTAGGCTTGAATCTAAAAATGAATCACTCCTTTTTCATGCCTGTTAAGACACCATGTAATAACATGGCCAGATGTCCTGCTTTTCCAACCAGTATTCCCTTACTGCAACCTCTATCCAGAAATTTTCCCTGTAAGCAGGTTAGTAAGGCTTTGAGTTCTCATGAAAAAAAGAATATTTCCACAAGAGACTCTTGACATATTTTTATGAGTGTTCCCCAGCAGTTAAACAGATCTGAAAGGTTCCCTGCTTTTAATATTAAAATAAATGACCTACTCTAAGTGTTTATTTATATATTTAAAAATCATTTTATTAAGACGTGCTTTAAAGCTAACATTTTGCTCACTGAAAATGTCCAAACAATACGTTCCAAAATCCTCTTCCTGTAGCTCATGTATACAATGTTTCTGTAGTACTAGATGCTGAATTGCTGCTGAGACACAGTCTATGATTGCGTAGTACACCTAACAGGGGCAGACCTTCACATGGACTGTTTGAGAAGTGAAAGTGAATAAAATAACTGATTATTATTAAATGGTGTTTTAATAGGCAAATAAATACTTAGGTAGTTTGATTAAATATTAAAAACAAGGAGCCTTTCAAGTCCTTTTATGTACAGGGTGAGTATGCTGCTACTTATCTATCCATATTAATATGCTGCAGACTGAGATAATACACTGTGAGAGATGATGCAGAATGAGATCCCACATATATCATTAACCTAGCCAAGCATTTCCACTCAGTTTCACCGACTGATACTATTATTGACATCAGATATTATCTACAGTGTAAAGAGAAATTCTGTATTGATCTCTATATCCCCCTAGCAAATAAAGTGGTTACAATATTACTTTACGTTTCAAGCTGCATTACTTTCATGCTGTATATATACTTCTGCTTAGTACTCCTTACAGTCTGTAATTTTCTTTCATCAGGGACTCTTTACAATACTATAAATGTGACTAGACAATACTATTAATATATAGCCTGCTTTTCTCTACTTCCTTTGTACTTAAAATGTATATGATCCCATTGTATATGTGATCTAACCAGCCCACAGCCCACTGTCAGGACTGTATTTACCATGAGCAGTCATGTCATACGGGTTTCAATCCCTCCCCTTGTTTCACATTCTGTGTGTTGCAAACATAAAACCCATTTTGTGCAGTTATACTTCTCAGTAGAAGTGACACTACTAATTAGTATACGAGCATTTAACCACTGTTTTAACAACACACTGCTTTTTAGGTATACAATGTGCATTTGAAAATGTATGCAACCAAAAAAAAAAAAAAAAGTTCCATTTTTGTGGCACTCTGAAAAAATATACCAAAAGTGTTGTATAAAATATCTGAGACAAAATAAAAATAATGAAACTTCCTGAATATTTATTATGATATGATAGGGGATAGATGTGAGTACTAAAGTGTAATGAATTTTCTTAAGTTTCAAAATGGAGAAAAGCTATCATCACTAAATAATATATTATAAATTGATCTGGTAAAAGGAGAGCTTTAAGAGGGTTGAAATAATATCTCAAATTACTTCTTGTCATGGCTGATTCTGGGGCTACCCTGTAACCCCCCAAGTAACTCTGCTATTTGGAGCCCGGGCACACTGGGTTGCTACTA
Source organism: Discoglossus pictus (assembly GCA_027410445.1). NCBI lineage: Eukaryota > Metazoa > Chordata > Amphibia > Anura > Alytidae > Discoglossus > Discoglossus pictus. The sequence goes on along the minus strand of CM050166.1, from coordinate 242,078,125 downwards.
TACCAGACTATTCAAATGGACCTGCAACTTGTTGTGGGGACAGTGACTTGATTGTTTTTGTGTGTAGCGTAGTTTGGGCCACAGTAATTATTTTTGGGGTTACTACATCTTGTTATATGCACTGTAATAATGTCATCTTACTTGTAACTAGTGGAGATCCAGTTTTTGCCCTGATTGTTTATGGGGCAACAAAGGGTTAAGTTCTACAGGAATTTATATGAATTTACGACTACTGAGAGCGACTAGGCGTGGATCCTCCTTTGCCTCAGATAGCCATATAGTCTGTGGTTAGTTTATGGTTTCTGTAAAAGGAGAGCTAGCAACTAGAGATGGGTGTTTGGCTATAGACCTGGAGGATGGTGTTTTGTGATATCTGTAAATGTACCTGAAGGAAAATAAAGACTTGGTCAGATAATAAATCAGTGGCAGCTGGTGAGCTTTTAGGCTGGCGAGGCAAAAACTCTCCCAATAGGCACCACTCACCACCCCCACAAGCAACATGAGTTGTTTGCACATGCTCGCTGTAAGCAATGGCAATAATGGTGACAATCATGATTACAAATTAATTTAATGCATATAAGGGTGACGATAGCAACTCTGTACACACAAGTACTTGCAGAATAAAGATCCCTTGAATACCTGTATACATACCCAGATACATGTACTACAGAACAGACTTACATCTTTCTGAGCGCAAGTAACAAATATTATGCAGAACTGACTTCACTACAGGCACCATCATAGACAAATACATGCTCAAATATATTACTTACTATAAGTAACACTCACTCTCATCCAGGCACATACATGGCACATAATGTTGCACACAGTTACACAAAATCACTTAGAGGCACATAAGTCAATCACAGACACACTTAGGGTCAGATGGGCATACTAAATACCATATTGTTATAACGCAGATCCCACAGGCACACTATTTGCTAGGCAGACACACTAATCACACCCCCATACTCACTGTCAGCCAGACACAGGGATAGATACATAAACCTAATGGCAGAACCAAAAGGCCCATTTATCATGTCCTTTCTAAAAAGGTGGCCAAATTAATGTTCAAACTGACCCTGTGTGTGTCCTAGACACAAAATCACACTCAGCTGAGATACTACAGTTACAGATGACAATGCATGGACACCCCTCAGGATGGCCTTGTGCTTATCCCAGACATTCTTGAATTCCTTTTCACTATTTGACCCTTCCCCTTTCCACAAGAACGCTGTTCCACCTACCTACTTCTGCTCTTCCTGTAAGGTTGTATTTTATCCTACATCTTCTACATTGCAACTTCATATTTTGACCTACTGTTTTTGATTTTCACTTTTACTGGAAGACACTTATTATTATTACTATTATTATTATTATAGTTTATTATTATAGTTTAATTATTATTATAGTTTAATTATAATGCGCCAACATATTCTGTAGCGCTGTACATAAGTCCCAGGCAAAGTTAAATACAAATCAAAACATAACCAAGGAAGGAGGGCAATCTCTTTGTGCATTGAAACCAGTGTCCACGGTACTTTCCTGAAAGCACCCTGCAGGATTGAAAATCACAGACTTACAACCTTAAGGTATTGTGCGTGGTAAAGGTGGGATAGATAGGTGATGAGCATGTTAGGGTGGAAGGTGATACGCTTCTTTAAAGAGATGTATTTTTAGTGACGTTTTGAATGTTTGAGGCAGGAGGACAATCTGGTGGAGCGAGGCAAGGAGTTCCAGAGAATAGGGTCAGCACGAGAAAAGTCCTGAAGGCGAGAATGAGAAGAGGTGACAAGAGTTGTAGAAAGAAAAAGGTCATTAGCAGAATGAAGAGGGCGGTTGGGGAAATATTTGGACATGAGAGCAGAGATGTAAGGTGGTGCGCAAGAACACTTCCCTCCAAAGCTTTATTAATATTATCTCCCATCTTCTAAGTTGTATATATACATTGTGAATCATCTTATTATAAGTTCTGTCTTTTAGAACATGACTCGAGTCTCTCTCCTTTTAATTGTTTCTTATTTACTAATATCCTTTTGAATATAAGGTCTCCAGAAATAAAAATGTTATTCTACATAAAATCTGATATGTTACTCACTGTCAGCTTCAGTTACACGGAGAAACAATTGTCGCTCTCGGAAGTAATCCCTGTTAACCAAGAACACTCAGGGACACTGACATAGATACACACAGCCTTACTGACAGACAGATTCACTAACTGACACATGCACAATCACTGTCAGACGTGTACAGTCACAACACTCATTGTCACACATGCAAACTCTTCACACGCAGGCACACTCAACCATACATACACTTACTATTAGCAAAACACACTGCCAGTTGGGCACATTGAGGCACACACACTGTCACACTCACTGTAGGACAGAAATACTCACTATCACACAAGCATATTAAGTGACAGACTGACAAACTCAATATAGGGCAGAAACTTTCATCATCACACACACTCATACACTTTATCACATACACAATCACTATTTACAGTACAAGGAGATGACTGAGGTGCAGGTCAGCCAGTGAAATAGATGGATGCTATTGGCATCTGCATGCCCGGATTACCCATTAGGCCAACTAGGCAGATGCCCAGGGGCACTTCCCTGTGAGGTGCGCCACTTCTTCAAAAAATGATTCCTGGCTTTAAAAAAATAAAAAGTTGTAGTTCATAGACTGGCTACTAGGGGTAACAACCTAGAACATGACAGTTACAACAGGAAAGGGAACTTACATGTACAGAAAAGGCAAAAATGGGTCCATGCATACCTTGCATACTCATTTGCAGGGCCTCCTCCACTCCTCCAAAAAGGTAGATACAGCCATCTGTATGGGTGCAAGTAAGTCCCCAGGACCTAACTGAACTGACTGTGTAATACTGCAAGGCCTCTCTCTGAGTGAGGTATTATGACGCACAGGTATATGGATTTATTTTCAGTACACAGCACCACAGCACATATATATTTAAGCAATCATAGTATATCACCCTAGTACATATATTAATTCAGACAATATACAGACACACTATTTGTTATATGACACTCATTGTCACACATGCAAACTGATTTACACTCCGGCACACTCTCTCTGAGTTGAGTATTTGGATACATAAAATCAAACAACTGATTCACACAAACAAATATCTAAATATACACATATCTAAACATACATAGAACACAAGCAGTACACATGATATACAGAATATTCAGTACACAGCACCCTGGGACATATTTATTTAAACAAATATAGCATATCGCCCTAGTACATATATATTAATTCACACAATATCCACAGACACAATATGCACAATATACAGCACCCCAATAAATATATATTTACTAGCGAATTGCCCGTCAAAAAATGACGGCAATGAAATTGTAAGGTAGCTAATGCTGTTTAGTGTGTAATAATGAAATATATAATACATTAATAAATGAATATACTTTACCTATTTTAAAGCATTGTGTGGAAGAGCTGTGAATGTGTTTTGATGTTGCTGCAGCATTAGTGGTGTGGATCTGCTGTGTAAGCGTGCTGAATGTGTGCAGTGTAACACTGTGCGTGCGCGAGACCAAACCGTTAGCGTAGTCGTGTACTTCCGCATTGGCGAGAAATGGCGAGTAATGTGTGTTATACGTTTGTATCGGAATATCCGTAGGTGTTTTGTGGTGTTTTGCGAGTTTCTTGTGGTGTTTTGCGAGTTTAGAGTGCTGTAGCCTCGTTTTCGTTTTGTTCGGCGGCCATTTTTTCTCTCGCTTCGTTTTTTTTTTTAGTCTCTAAACTGTTTTATTTAAAGTAAAATCGAGGTGTAAGTTGTATTTTTGAGGTGCTGGGTGCTCCCTCTTGGTGTAGGTAAGTTTTTTATGTATGTGGTGTGTGTATGTATTGTGTTTGACATTTTGTAATGTTCGCGAGTTGCGTCCGAGTGTTGCGAGTCCGTAATGTGTGTGAACGTGTGTCGTATGTTGTTTGCGAGTGTCGTAATGTGTGTGTCGTACTGTTTGGGTTGCGACGTGAAGTTTGCGAGGGTCGCAGTTGCTGGCAAGGAGCGCCTTCGGCGCTCCATGCCAGCAACTGCGGCCCTCGCTTTGCGAGGTCCTCAGGTGCTGGCATGGAGCGCCTACGGCGCTCCATGCCAGCAACTGAGGCCCTCGCTTCGCGAGGGTCCTCAGTTGCTGGCATGGAGCGCCTTCGGCGCTCCATGCCAGCAACTGAGACCCTCGGGCAGTGCCCTCGCTTCGCGAGGGCCTCGGCTCGCTGCGCGAGCCGCGGCCCTCGCTACGCGAGGGCCGCGACTCGCGTAGCGAGCCCGCGGCCCTCGCTTCGCGAGGGCCGCGGGCTCGCTTCGCGAGCCCACAGCGTTAGCAACAACTCGTACGCTCACAACTATATATGTGATATGATTAAGCATTGCAGTACATGCAGCATCCTAAACATGTATAGCTAAATTAGCAGCACAGATAGCACCCTAGCACATATATAATAAATAGCACATACATCACCCTATAACATAGCTTAATAAACGAGGCAAGTACATTGAAAACAGGATAGAAGTATATATGTAAGAAGTAAGAAGTGTATATTCATATGTAACATAATACATACTACATTAAATCAGCCATTCACATTTTGTAAGAACAACTCCAATTAGGATGTATATGGTATCCTTCTCCATAATCACCTTTCTCCCTCCTATCTTTTTCTCCTTCCTACCTCCCCTTCCCAGCCAGTTTCTCCAGTATCTCATGAATACCAAATGGATCAGCATGGTGTCTAGTTGGACACAACTGAGCAATGCTAACACACGCACACACAGGAGTATGAGTATACTATATAGAGTGAATTTGGTGTTTATATTTGCCATTGTTCAATGCAACAGTCACATAATATAACAATAAACACCACTACACATAATCTTTTTTAATATTTATATTAGGTAGCATTTTAAGATGTAGACTAAAGGTTATGTTTTATTATTTTTATTTTGTTTCATGTATGGATGAAACAAAGTGCACATGTACTAAATAAAGTGCATATGTACTACATAAATCAGTAGTAGTGCTTGTATACAGTCATTATATAGTAAATCTAAACAATTTTCATATTTTAAATTTCCCCACTGTTTCTTACTCCCAATAGTGGTGCAATGACTGCCAAGGTATATGTTGGGGACCTCATGTAGCTCCCATCCCTTGATTTGCCAGGGCAGCATGACATAGGTAGGATGTTTCTGGCAAGGAAAAAGCAGGCACCATGAAGGTGACTAGTTAGGTTATAGGGGTGGCATACATATCGAATCACTATGAGTCTACTAAAAGGTAAACAGCTATTTTCCCACCCCTAGGATAGGGGCCTTCTATCTGGGCGATGCATTTTTTAGTACAAAACAGAGACCCCTTCCCAATGACCCATTCAGTAGAGTGCACTACCACCTTCTGCCTCACTACCTGTGTCTACCCATACAGTCGGTTGGAGACACACCTTGGTGAGGAAAAAAGAACCCTGTGAATTCTGGCCACTGGAGCCAGTTTAACCAGTGACAGCTAGATTCTATTTTACTTACCCTGATGAGACTTTAAAGGTCATATCCCTCCTCACAAGTCCTCCTTTCCAATAGCCTAAGTAGAACCCCGTTCAATTAACCTCCATTGTGACACCATCTAACTATGAACTTTGCTCTATTGTTGTACCTTAATACCAGTCCTTCACTTAGGCCAAAAGGAAATCTACTGTCAGTCTATAAGAACCAATGATTTTCTTGTAGGCCAGTAAATATGATATATTTCTGGCGCAATCAGAATCATCTACCATGTACAACATTCACCTCTCTGTCACTCACTCCATTGGCATCCCATAGCCTCCAGAACAAAATGTAAAATCATGACCCTAACTTACAATGCACTCAACAACAGTGCACCTCCTTATATCACTGCTATCATCTCCAAATATTCCCCCACCCGCCCTCTTCAATCTACTAATGACCTTCTTTCTTCCTCTCTCATCACCTCTTCTGTCTCCTGCCTTCAGGACTTTTCTTGTACTGCCCCTATTATCGGGAACTTGCTTTGCATCACTAGAATATCCCCCTGCCTCAAATTCTTTAAAACCTCACTAAAAACGCATCTGTTTAAAAAAAATCCTATCACCTGCCCCCTTAACATGCACAATGCATCTTTAACCCTCCTGTACCACACCCAAAACCTTTAGATTGTAAGTCTGCGAGTTTTCAATCTTGCAATGTGCTTTGGAAAAGCTCTATGGACACTGGATTCTAAACTCAAAGACATGGTCCTCCATTTCTTGTATTAATATTGTGCTAATATTGTTGTGCTATGAAAACAACCAATGTATAGCGCCACAGAATGATAGATGTAAAACATTGGACTGCTGCGTAAGGTTGATGATGTATAGAATATTCCTGTATTAGTTTCATATGACTAAACAACATTAAAGTCTTTTGAATAGATGTTTAAAAATGTATGCCTTAGTGATATACAACACACTTTATTACCAGAAACCATCCTTTTAATATACTGGAAAAAATACATGGCACTCGGCTTCATGTTACTCAGAGTTCCTGGTGTGGTTTAGAAAATGTAACCCTATAATTATATAAAACATAGAATATTCTTATCTTTCAGCTTTTGCTGGGATAGTTGAGTGTGGCAGTATATCGACAAACTGCATTATTAATGAAAAACACTTACAGTCATACTCTACTAAAATGCAATTTCGTTTTCTGGAATACAAATATCTGACAGCAGCATTCAACAGTTCCCCATTTCTTAAAGAAAATGAACTTTGCGTGAGACTAAGACCCATGGAAAACCTAACAATTTACCAAGGAAAATGTATTAAAGAAGAAAGGAAAATTAAGTAACTGGATAATTGCTACCACTGAAAGGCAAAGGTGCATTTTTGATAGCACAATTACAGATCACATATATAGTTGTGAGCGTACGAGTTGTTGCTAACGCTGCGGGCTCGCGCAGCGAGCCCGCGGCCCTTGCGAAGCGAGGGCACTGCCCGAGGGTCTCAGTTGCTGCAAGGACCGCCGAAGGCGCTCCTTGCCAGCAACTGAGGACCCTCGCGAAGCGAGGGCCTCAGTTGCTGGCATTGAGCGCCGTAGGCGCTCCATGCCAGCACCTGAGGACCTCGCAAAGCGAGGGCCGCAGTTGCTGGCATGGAGCGCCGAAGGCGCTCCATGCCAGCAACTGCGACCCTCGCAAACTTCACGTCGCAACCCAAACAGTACAACACACACATTACGACACTCGCAAACAACATACGACACACGTTCACACACATTACGGCCTTGCAACACTCGGACGCAACTCGCGAACATTACAAAATGTAAAACACAATACATACACACAGCACATACATAAAAAACTTACCTACACCAAGAGGGAGCACCCAGCACCTCAAAAATACAACTTACACCTCGATTTTACTCGAAATAAAACAGTTTAGAGACTAAAAAAAAATCGAAGCGAGAGAAAAAATGGCCGCCGAACAAAACGAAAACGAGGCTACAGCACTCTAAACTCGCAAAACACCACAAGAAACTCGCAAAACACCACAAAACACCTACGGATATTCCGATACAGACGTATACCACACATTACTCGCCATTTTACGCCAATGCGGAAGTACACGACTACGCTAACGGTTTGGGCTCGCGCACGCACAGTGTTACACTGCACACATTCATCACGCTTACACAGCAGCTCCACACCACTAATGCTGCAGCAACATCAAAACACATTCACAGCTCTTCCACACAATGCTTTAAAATAGGTCAAGTATATTCATTTATTAATGTATTATATATTTCATTATTACACACTAAACAGCATTAGCTACCTTACAATTTCATTGCCGTCATTTTTTGACGGGCAATTCGCTAGTTAGTAATAAATAATAGAGTTTTTGTATGTTTGTACTTCAGGTAGAAATGAGTGAATTTATAGAAGGTATGTTGAACATTTTCAGAGATTATAAATCATAATAAACAGGATAATGTATATTAAAATATATTAGCTATGTTTATAAAGAAAACCACAGCATCAGCTAAACAATGATCTAATGCCACTGCCTTACTTATAAGGTATATTTGTTTCTATAAAAATACTGGATGACATCAAAGCATTAGCCATAGATTAAGAAATTACACAAATCTGTGGTATATTAAAAAAATGCTATGTTAGAAGAGCCTGAAGTACAAATCCTTACTGCATAAAAGGATTAATAGTGATAATAACCTGTAAATAATACATTTTATTGAATCTCAGCAACTTCATTCTTAGAAGCTTGCATTAGAGATATTTGCTTTCTATTTATAACAGATGATTTAATTAAAGTAGTTTTCCACAGATGTATTTTACTATTTTATTATTGTAATATATATCACAATAAAACATTAATATATGGCACATGATCCTTTTCACATTTAATCCAAAGAATAAATCAATAATTTTGTTCATCATAATCAAGTAAAACTATAGGGGGATATGTTGATAACATAGAAAATCAAACTTAAAAAATGCTCTAAATATACTTTAAAGCTCCCCTCAACCAGTTGTCTTTCACAAGGGAGCGGGGGTTGTCACAGTAAAGTAAAATTGGTGGGACAGAATGCAGTTTGTATTATGTGGACAACATAATTGCTCTGTTGTCACTGACGCTTGTAGAACATACTGATTAGAAAAGTTATCAGAAATAAATGAAGACCAGACTATTGGTATAATGCTTATGGCCATATTCACTAATGTGAGAGCTTTCTAACTAGTTAGAAGAAACTTCATGATTACGGTGTGGCCATATTTAAATATTGCAGATCTGTTCCTCAACTGTAAATATGCAGACTAACATTAGCCCTCATAGTTCCCTCGGTCCTCACAAAAGACAGTTTTGCTGTTTGCGAGGACTGATTCCACAATATGTCCCTTGCAGCCTCCTTTGCGAGATGAAACCCCAAAACATCCGAGAATAGGTTCTGAGAGCAGCCATAAATCTATGGGGTGAACCTCGCACCTCGGAAGAATCTTTACGGGCACAAAAAAGTGCCAGCAAGGGATCCTAAAGCCTATACGTGCTGTATCCGAGCAGCCCGACACCCCTGCTCCCTAAACACATCCCTGTGCTGCAGGGGTCCCTATAGAGATCCCTGCATCTTCCCCACATTAACCCCTTGCAGCGGGGGTTCCCCCGATCGGCATCGATCAGGCCCCAGATGCATTTGAATATTTTAAGTTTACCGCCGCAGGTCCTTAAAGGGCCCGGCGCACACTATTAACCAATCCCGGCTGCAGGGGTACTGCAAGTACCCCTGCGGCACCTAACATTAACCCCCTCATGCTGGAGGTCCCCATCGGGACCCCCAAAGTCCCCCCAATATTTACCCCTTGCTGCAGGGGTCCATAGGGACCCCCGCAGCCCACCCACATTAACCCCCTTGCAGCGGGGGTCCCCGATCGGCATAGATCAGACCTCTGCTGCATTTAAAATATTCAAATTCCCCACCGCGGCTCCTTAAAGGGCCCGCGGCACACCATTAGCCAATCCCAGCTGCGGCACTTAAAATTAACCCCCCCCACTTTTCTGGGGGTCCCCATAGGGACCCCCAAAGTGTCCCCACTTTGGGGGGTTTAAAATGTCCCGCCTCTCGGGTCCTTAAAGGACCGTAAAGGTTCTGAAAGGACCCGCGCTAAAAAATATTAACACCTGCCGCGGGGGGTACTATAAGGCACCTAAAATTAACCCCATCACTCATGGGGCTCACAACAGAGCCCCATCAGCATTAATTAGCCCTATAACTCATGGGACTCTATACAGAGCCCCATGAGCACTTAAATTAACCCTATAACTCATGTGGGTCAATACAGACCCACAGAAGTCCTTAATTAACCCTGTCACTCATGGGGGTCAATACAGACCCCCAGAAGCCCTTAATTAACCCTGTCACTCATGAGGGTAAATACAGACCCCCCATAAGCCCTTAATTAACCCTGTCACTCATGGGGCTCTAAACAGACCCCCATAAGCCCTTAATTAACTCTATAACTCATGGGACTCTATACAGCCCCATGAGACTATAATTAACCCCCTCGGTGCAATAGGGGTCTATATAGACCCCTATAGGACACTACTAACTCCTAGATTAACCCTACAAGTGCCACAAGGGTCCTCCAGGACCCTCATGACAAAGTCTAAGCACTACACTACTAACCCTAACTATACCCCATTATCCCCTTAACCCTAACTATGCCCCATTAACCCATTATATACCCTATCTAACCCTTATTGGGCCTACTTAAACCTATCTGGGCCTAATAATCCTAACTGGGCATATTTAACCCCATCTAGCCCTATCTAATCCCATCACTTATGAGGGTCTATACAGACCCCCATAAGCCTCTATCTAACCCCATCCCTTATGGGGGTCTTACCCCTGTAAGCCTCCATTTAACCCAATCAGTCCCATAAGGGTCTATGAAAACCCTCATAGGACAATTAGAAGCCTATTATTAACCCCTCCTCCAGGACCACCATGACACTTAGTACAAACACTACACTACACTACACTATTCCCCCCTATAAACCACTAAATATAAACTAACCCCCCTCTACCCTAACCTATTAACCCATACCTACCTAACATTACCTACCTAACCCCCTATTAAACTCTTAACCCTACTAATTACACAAAATAAAAAACACATATGTTACCAAAAATAAAAAAAAACTAAAGTACATAAAATAAAGAAACCTAAGGTACACAAAAAAAGGGACATTGCAAACCCCCCTTACTACAAAAAATGATAAAAAAAACATCACAACCCCCCGCCACTACATAAAATAAAAAATAAATCCTCACCTGCAAAGAAAAAGACATACATAAATATACATAACATTACAGTAATAAATACATTATAAATATCCCCCTTACTAAAATACATTTCCCCCTATCTAGACATCACCCCCTATCTAGACATCACCCCCTATCTATACCTAACCCCCTATCTGTACTTAACCCCCTATCTTGACATCACCCCCTATCTATACTTAAGCCCCAATCTAAACATCACTCCCTATCTATACAATACCCCCTAAATCTAAGCTAAAATAGAATAAATAAAACCACTGTCCCTTCTGATCGCACCCCCTGGGAAAAAAAGAAACATCAGATTAGTAAAAAATTAAACATTACATATACTAAATAAATAGTACAAATACGGTATTAAACTTACCTTTCCAGCATGTCCCCGTCCATCTTCTTCTGTTCTCCGGTTCGGCCCCTGGAAAAAAAGTTACATACCATTAGTATAACACATAAAACACAAAAAATGAATAAACAATAAACATTATAAGTTGAAAACTTACCTGTCCCTGATGTCCCCGGCCTTCTCCTCTTCTGCCCCGGCTGGGCCCTTGATGAATCCGCGCTCTAAAAAAACAAACAACGGAGCTCCCCGACAGAGCCTCTTCCGGTAGGAAATTGGCAATGGCGCCTTCTGATTGGCTGAAAGGGCTGTCAATCAAATTTCAGCCAATCAGAAAGCGCCAAGATGTGAGCCAATCAAAGTGGGATACACCCCTATATCCCATTCTGATTGTCAGAAGGAACTGTCAATCTTTTTTAAACCAATCAGAAGGCACTATTGCATTCAGCCAATCACAATGGGATACACCCCCACGGGGTGATTGGCTGAAGGCATCTGCGCCTTCTGATTGGCTGTTGTCACTGTCAATCAGACTGGCTAATGGCGTGCCTGGCAGTATGATTATTTCAGTATTAAGAATGTTAAAGCGGTACATTCTAAAATACTGCCATAATCATACCGCCTTTAGACACCATTACCCTTCCCCCTCTCCTCCTCCCTTTACCCTCCTTCTCCTCCATTTCCCCCCTCTCCCCCCTTATCCACCTGCCTCCATTTTCCTCTTATCGGCCCCCTTTCCCCTCTATTCCTCTTCATTCCCCCTCATCCTTCTCCTTTCCCCCCTCATCCTCCTCTTCCCCCTCATCCTCCTCTCCCCCCTCAACCGCCTCTTCCCCCTCATCCTCCTCTTCCCCCCATTCCCCCCTTATCCTCCTCTTCACCCTCATCTTCCTCCTTTCCCCCCTCATCCTCCTCTTCCCCCTCATACTCCTCTACCCCTCATCCTGATCTAACCCCTCTTTCCGTCACCCTCCTCTTCCCCCCTCACACTCCTCTTCCCCCTCTTTCCCCCTCACCTTCTCTTCACCCCTCATCCTTCTCTTCCCCCTCATCCTCCTCTTCCGCCTCCTTTTTCCCTCCTTCCCCCCTTTTCTCTCTTCTTATTAGCCTCTGATCAGCTCCTGCTGCTGTTTGGAGTCCCCTGTCTCTTGAACCAGCATATGCTAATGACGTGATGTGCTTGGGACGTCATTAGCATATGCTGGTTCCAGGGAAAGGCATAAGACGTGATGCGGGGCTCCAATCAGCAGCAGGAGCTGATCGTAGGCTAATAAGAAGATGTGAGACGTGAGAGATGAGAAGGGTGGAAGGAGGAAGGATAAGGACAGAAGAGCAAGATGGGGAGGAGGAGGAGGAAGATGGGGAAAAGGAATGGTGTGCTGAGGGAGCCAAGGCAAATTTGGCAGCACTGGGCCCCCTCCACATCCTCCCTGCGTTAACCCCAAGTGTGGCGCAGGGTTACCGATTTAGGAAGAGAAGATTAACCCCGAGTCACACTCGGCATTACTGCTAGGAAGGTTAAGGGCCCTCGGCGGGGAATTTGAATTTTTTAAATGCAGCTGGGGCCTGATCTATGCCGATTGGGGACCCCCGCTGCAAGGAGTTAATGTGTGTGTGTGTGTGGGGGGGGGGGGGGCTGCAGGAGTCCCTATGGACTCCAACAGCAAGGGGATAATGTGGTGTCATTTCGGGGGTACTTTCAGCATAGAGGGGGGTTAATTTTAGGTGCTGGGGTGTACTTGGAGTACTCCCCACAACAGGGCTTGTAGGACTGCTGCTGAGATCATGTTCAGGACCCCCGCAGAAAGTGATGAGGTGGGGGAGCCTGCAAGATCATCTCGCAGGCAGTCACTCCTCATGCACAGTTTCTCCGTGTTGACATGGATGGCTGTGCTCTGTAGCTCACACGTTGCTCGCAGCAGGGCTAATTTAATAGCATCATAACTTTTCAGAATTTGAAGCACGTAGGGCTTAAGTAAAAACCTTGTATCTACGAGGCTGGAATTTAATTGGGCTGTAAATATGTTTTAAAACATTAGTATACGCATCCATGTTGCTACTGTCATCTTTGGGCTCTAATGGGCATCCTAATACCTAGCTTCCTTCCCCGGTTCCATTGGCAGCCTGAGGTATCTTGTTGGGTAACCCAACTAGATTAGTTTTTATTCAGGACATTTGTTACATATCCAGCTACCTTTTGGTCAGATATGGGTTGCTGATGATCCAGATGAGGCTGCCTTATGATCTTGTCTGACCATAGACTACAGCAAAATAACAGATCGATGTAGCTGAATACATTAAAACATATCCACTTAGTCCTTTGAGGAGCAAATAAAATTTCGAAAATTTGCTTTGTAGAAGAAAATTGCATTTCAAAATTTTTAACATAGTGAAAGACAATAAAAAACAGTGAAATATTCTTAAATGCGTTTTTGGAGAAACATGTTTAAATATTTGAACTTGTAATGTTTTCAGCAAATTAAAACAACTCAAATCATCATAAATGCTAAGAGGTTATAGAACTACTGAACTCATGTTACTCAATATAAGGACATCCATTTTTTTTCTCATATTCTCTGTCACTGTAATCCTTCTTCATCTTTTTAAGCTGCAGCTTGCACTAGAATATGCAAAGGCCTTGGGAGTTGAGACAACCACACAGATTGAGTAGATCTACTGACAACATGACAATAATCATGTGGATTCATCTCCCTAGCAGGAAAGAAGTATTTTTTTTAATTAAACAAATAATCTTTAATGCATATAATTGTACAACGCACAAACCTCTCACATTGATAAAAACTAATTATACTGAAAATAATTCAAATAAATATAGATGGATGGGTTCAACATTGTATATTATATATATATATATATATATATATATATAAATTGTGTGTACCTATTATTTATATGTATGCAAAACATTATTTAAGTATAATTCGTTTTTACCAAGAGTTTTGTGTACTGTGCAATAATCACATATATAGTTGTGAGCGTACGAGTTGTTGCTAACGCTGCGGGCTCGCGTAGCGAGGACAATGTGCCAGGTTCTCAGTTGCTGGCTTGGAGCGCTCCATGCCAGCACCTGAGGACCTCGCAAAGCGAGGTCTTCAGTTGCAGCAACTGCGACCCTTGCAAAATTTCAAAAAAAGTTCACGTCGCAACACATTACGACACTCGCAAACAACATACGACACACGTTCACACACATTACGACACTCGCAAAAAACATACGACACACGTTCACACACATTACGGCCTCGCAACACTCGGACGCAACTCGCGAACATTACAAAATTACAAACACAATACATACACACAGCACATACATAAAAACCTTACCTACACAAACAGGAAGCACCCAGGACCTCAAAAATGCAACTTACAACTTAATTGCACTCAAAATAAAAGAGTTTAGACACTAAATAGTTTGTTAAGCGACACAAAAAATGGCCGACGAATAAAACGAAAACGAGGCTACACACGCAAACACCATACGAGACACGTTACCACACATTACGACTTCGCAAACATCGGACGCAACACGCCGACATACAAACATTTAAAACTTAACAAAGACACACAACAAACACATAAAAAGCTTACCTACAGCAAGAGGAACCAGCCAGCACCTCAAAAAAACAAGTTACACCTACATTTAAATCAAAATAAACACTTTAGACACTAATACCATCGCTAAGCGAGAGAAAAAATGGCCGACGAACAAAACGAAAACGAGGCTTCAGACGTAACTACACTACACTTACTCGCAATAATGAAACACATACTATGCGGAATGTATCACAATCATATTAAACACCATTTTGAACAGTAATACGCAGAAAATGGCGGATGGAACGCAAATTGTAAGCTGGAACGCAAATAGCGCATGCGTATTGCGTTCTAACGGTCTCACTTTCCAGAACTTTCTACAAGTTTATAAATACTGCCTATTTCAAACAAAAAAATACATTTCTCCTCAGGTGATCAACGGAGTGACTTCTGAGATAACTGCTGCTTTTACTTCAGAAGACAATTCTTTACTAATTTACTACTTTGCATTGCAAATTACAACTGAGAGGTAAGCTATAAGATATTACATTTTATTATCAGGACAGGTCAAACAAATAAAATAAAAAAATAGGATTTATGTAGTGACATATATGGCACATTTATGTGTATAGGCTCAAAAAAAAAATACGGTTCATTTAACAAAACAACAAAAAAACATAATTCAATATTAAACAGAGGTTTATGTATAGTGACATGTGACACGCACATATATGTCTATAATGTATAGTGACATCTGACACGCACATATATGTATAGAATGTATAGTGACATGTGACACGCACATTTATGTGTATTGTCCCTGCATAGTGACATGTGACACGGACATATATGTGTATCATGTATATTGACATGTGACACACACATTTATGTGTACTGCCCCTTCATAGTGACATGTGACACGGACATATATGTGTATAATGTATAGTGACATGTGACACGCACATTTCTGTGTATTGCCCCTTCATAGTGACATGTGACACGGACATATATGTGTATTGCCACTGCAACAAAATTAGCTTAAAACAAAATCAGTAAACAACTACATTTAAATGACATTATATGTCATGTATACTGATATGTCACACGCACATATATGTGTATCATGTATAGTTACATCTCACACACACACATTTATGTGTGTTGGAAAAAAAAAAATAAGGTTAATTTAACCATTTAAATATGAGTCATGTATACTGATATGTCACACGTACACAAAATAATTACATTAAACTATGGAATGTGCTTCATGTATGTGACATATGTGTGTAGCCCCCAACAAAAAATAAGGTCAATTGAAAATAATTACAGAACTATATTTAAATGACATTATTTTACTGCAATTCAATAGATCATATAAAGCTGAATCTTTCTATTTCTTTTAATATTCAAACAGACTCTGCATCAACAGCGTCTCTCAACAATTTGCACCGTGCACTGTGAAGCACAATCCCTTTTAAAGAACACCAACAAAGAAGAAGAGGTAAGATACAACAAGACATTACATGCTGAAAAGGCCATGCTTTGCTAGATGAAAAATTATAAATATACAAATAACTATTTCACTTTCTTTTTCAAACAGACACTACAAGAAGACCGGCGGATTAACATTGGCAGGAGGGGACCGTCTGTCATTCCAAATTACAATCAAGGTAAAGTATTAAGTATAAACAAGAAAGAACCATGAGCCTTATTCAATTGCGACTTCCTCAATTGAATAGGGCTCTATATAAGCACATAACATATTTTTTATACAGAACTTTTTAGTTACTGAACTTCTAACCACAATCAAGGTTTTCAATAACTAAAAACTTTGCTCAATAAATATGTTATGTGATTATATAGAGCCCTCTTCAATTGGCAAAATTGCAATTCAATGAGGACCTATATATCTTTAATGGCCAAGGGCCTCACTCAAATGTGATTTGCCCATTTCAATAGGGCTCTATATAAGCACAGAGCATATTTTTTAAAGGAACTTTTTATTTTGTGAACACGTTGCTTTTGGATACAAGTTCACTAAATAAAAAATTCGGTAAAAAAATATGCTCTGTGCTGATATTGAGCTCTATTCCATTGGCCAAAACACAATTGAATGAGGAGCTGACAATATAACAAATGCAGCAACCAAAGGCCCTCATTCAATTGCTATTTTGGACAATTAAATATGGCTATAAATAAGCACTTTTAGGACCTTATTCAATTTTAACAAATATATGTGATGTGCTTATTTACAACCCTATTCAATTTTCAACATTGCAATTCAATGACGGCCTTACAGTACTATTACATTGTAAAAAATGCAATTGAATGAGGGGCAAACTATCAGCCTTATTAATTTGCGATTTGGCCAATTGAAAAGGGCTCTATATAAGCACAGAGCATATTTTTTTACACAAGTTTTTACTTAGTGAACTTCTATTCAAAAGCAAGTTCTTCATTAACTAAAAATGTATGTAAAAAAACTATGCTCTGTGCTTATATAGAGCCTTTTTCAATTGGCCAAATTGTAATTTAATATGGCTGTATGCAACATATGGTACACACAAAGGCCCTCATTCAATTGCAATTTGCCCAATTGAATAGGGCTCTAAATAACAACATAACATTTTTTTTAAAAGAAGTTTTTAGTTACTAAAAATCTATCCAAAAGAAAGTTTTTCACTGACTAAAAACTTCTTTAAAAAAATATGCTATGTGCTTATTTAGGGCACAATTCAATTAGCCAAATCGCAATTGAATGAGACACAAACTGCTACACACAAAACAGAATTTCTTATTCAATGTTTAACAACCTATAAGCCTTACAAAGAAGCAAAAATAAGAATAACAAAAGTGTTGCGCACCTAATAGCATTGTACAAAAAATCACATAAACACATAGGAAACTACATTAACATTCTTCTTTAATGTTTAACAACCTATAACCAGTACAATCAAGAATAAATAACTTTTGCACAAGTGGTGCGCACAAAACAGGATTGTCAAAAATTAACACAAACACATAGCAAACTACATTAATTATATTATTTCATGTTTCACTAACTATAACCATCCCAATAAAGGTTAAATAAGTATACCACAAGTGGTGCGCACAAAACAGGATTGTACAAAAAATAACATAAACACATAGCAAAATAAATTGATATTCTTATTTAATATATCACAACCCACAAGCTTTACTAAGAACCTTAAATAAGAATAAGAAAAGTCATGGGATTGTACAGAAAGTAAAAAAAAAATATATAGAAAAAAATAACCATAACTGATACAATACAGCCAAATTAATAAATTTTTTACTTATTTAAAAGACATTTCACTCAAACAACATTTTCTATTTTATATTACAACAGATACTGCGTGAAGACAATCGGACGAGGACTTTCTCCACAGGACCGGAGCATCGGACGAGGACTTTCAACACAGGACCAGACCAGCAGACGAGGAATTTCAACACAGGACCAGCCCAGCAGACGAGGAATTTCAACACAGGACCAGACCATCGGACGAGGACTTTCACCAAAGGACCACAACATCGGACGAGGGCTATCGCCACAGGACCACACCATCGGACGAGGGCTATCGCCACAGGACCACAACATCGGACGAGGGCTATCGCCACAGGACCACACCATCGGACGAGGACTTCCAACAGAGGACCACACCATTGGACAACGATTTTGAACCGAGGACCAACAAACATTCGGATTTAAATCACACTTCAACCAAGGTACAGTATAATAAGTACTAAAGTATAAAACTAAAGAAACTGCTTTCAGTTGCATCCGTGTCAACAGAAAAATAAAAAAAATATTTTACTATCTCCCTTATTCTATTTAAATTGCTACTATGCAATACATAGCTCAATAACCACATCACTTTTTTTTTTAGCAAAGAAGTTTGTCACTGGTAAATATCTATCCACAAACAACGTTTTTAATAAATAAAACCATTATTTTAAAAAAATACGTTACATGCTTATTTACAGCAGTATTCCATTGGCCAAATTCTAAGCCAGTGAGGACAGGAATTATAAATTTAACTAAATATAAATGATACATTAATGATTTGCCTTTTATTTCACCAATTGTGCACAAGAATCTTTAACAGCAATTACAAATTAAAATATACACAATTACATTTATTTTTTTTCCTTTACAGATTAATATGGCTGATAACGAGACCAAAGAAGAGAAGAAAAGACGTCAAACTAGAGAAAGACAAGAGAGATGGGCCGCCCAGCAGACACCGGAGGAGAAAGAAATTCGACGAGAAAAAGAACGCAAAAGACTTGCAAATAAAAGAATATCAGCTGCAAAAATGAAAGATACAACCAAAAAAAATAAAAAGATAATAAAGCATTTACAAACTGTTCCTAAAACATCAGATGACATTTTACAAGATACCAGTCAAGACAGACCAAAAAAAGCAACTACAAAAACAAAGCATTTACAAACTCTTACTAAAAACTTACAGGACATTTCAACCAAACAAGGACAACATATACCAAGAAAATCCAACTAAACATTTAGAACCTGTTGTTGAAACATTTCATGACTTTTCATCTGATGAATATGAAAGTCAACATCCGATATGCTTTGCAAATTGTCCTTTACTGAACTCTTTAGCAGTAGAGGTTCATAGTTGTGGGGACATGAGTACTCAATGTCAATTTTGTGAGGCTTATTATTTTAAACAGGAGAGACCCAGAGATGGACAATTTATTAGTTGTTGTCAAAAAGGAAAGTTCAAACTTCCAGAAAGGAAACAATTTCCAACCTATTTACAAAATATTATGACTGTACCTACTTTTCCAAATTACAAAAATTTTAAGACAAACATAAGATCCTACAATAGTGCCATATCATTTGCATCTATGGGGGCAACATTGGCTGCTAATGTACCAGGACATGGTCCTTACTGTTTTAAAGTCCAAGGACAAATTTATCATCGGACTTCCCATTTACATCCAGAGGAAGGAGAGCAAAGAAAATTCGCTCAACTATATGTCCTAGATACAATGGAAGCTGTTGACCAACGTATGCAGATGGAAGAAAATAAAAAATGCTTACCCAGTGTTTTTATAGAGCTAAATAACATTATGGACAACAATCCCTACAGTAAAGCTTACAAAAAATTGGCAGAAGTAGAAAATGAACAACTACTTCATGCACAAAGACATCAATTACCCATGCCAAAGTTTAATATGGTGCTTAAAAGAGACAGACATACTGATAAACGTCGTTATAACTTGCCAACATCAAATGAGGTTGCAATGGTCTTTCAGAATGATGAAGGAGAACCACCATTTCAAAGAGACATTAGAGTATATCCCAGAAATGAGGAGCAACCATTTATTAATATTAATATCTTAAGTCCAAATTTAGATCCAATGACATATCCCATCTTTTTACCACATGGAGAAGCAGGTTGGCAACCAAAATTAACCCTTCCCAGTTACCCAAATGCTAAAGCCAGAATCCGAAATAATGTTTCTATGCTTGAATTTAAAGTTGCTCAAATTGCCATTAGAGATGAATTTAATCCAATTTTATGTGGTGGGAAACTAACACAACAATGGATTATTGATTCATATTTGCAAGTTGAGGCAAATAATTTAAACTTTATAAAATATCAACAAGATAAACTACGTGTAGAACAATATTGTGGACTCATGGACTATGTTGCTGACGTGGCTACAAGCAGAGACATGACAGCTGGCAAAGCCATCATTTTACCATCTTCCTTTCAAGGATCTCCTCGAAATATGAGAGAAAGATACAATGATGCTATGGCTATTGTGAAAAAATTTGGAAAACCAGATTTATTTGTGACATTTACATGTAATCCACAATGGCCAGAAATTAATCAAAATCTACTTCTTGGACAAAGTGCTTCAGATCGACCAGATTTAGTAGCCAGAGTTTTTAAGATCAAATTAAATGAATTAATACGTGACTTCACTATAAATCAGTTATTTGGCAAATGTCTTGCTTATGTATATACCATTGAATTTCAAAAAAGAGGCCTTCCACATGCACATCTTCTCATAATACTTCAAGAGAAAGATAAATTAGATACTTCGGACAAAGTGGATGCAGTCATAGTTGCTGAACTACCAGATCCAGAACTATATGGTAGA
Organism: Discoglossus pictus; assembly: GCA_027410445.1. NCBI lineage: Eukaryota > Metazoa > Chordata > Amphibia > Anura > Alytidae > Discoglossus > Discoglossus pictus. Next base: position 242,057,171 of record CM050166.1, on the reverse strand, counting down.
CTATATGAGATTGTTACTCATCGCATGATTCATGGACCCTGTGGAGACCTTAATCCACAATCACCATGTATGGAAAATAATCAATGTTCAAAAGATTTTCCAAAAGATTATAGAGACAAAACATATGCAAATTGTGATGGATATCCACTTTATAAAAGAAGAGAAGGAGATAGTGCCATTATTCGTGGAAAAAAAGGGGACAATAGATATGTAGTACCCTACAATCCACATTTACTCATGAAGTACAACGCCCACATCAACGTAGAAGTCTGCACTTCCATCAAATCCATTAAATATGTCTACAAATATATTTACAAAGGTTACGATGCAGCTACTGTAGTCGTCAAAAGTGCAGACAACCCTGAAAGTAGTGAGTTAGTACATGATGAACTTGCATCTCATGTAGATGCTCGCTATGTCAGTGCGCCAGAAGCTATGTGGCGGCTTTTAAAATTTGAAATGCATGATAGATCACATGCAGTATATTGGTTAGCAGTACATTTGCCACAACGACATTTAGTCTATTTCCATGCTGGAAATGAAATGAATGCATTGGCCCAAAGTGAAGATCGTCACACTACACTAACTGCATGGTTTGCATTAAATTCCACTGATGCTGAAGCAACACAATACTTATATATTGAAATTCCATATCACTATGTTTTTGTGAATGGATTATGGAGAGCAAGAAAAACCAGAGGCAATAAAATAATTCCACGAATTTACACAGTCAGTCCAAGAGATGTTGAACGTTTTTGCTTACGGATATTACTTTTAAATGTTCCAGGAGCACAAAGTTTTGAACAATTAAGAACTGTTAATGACATTGTATATGAATCCTTCCATTTAGCTGCAAGACATAGAAACTTACTCGCTGATGATACAGAGTGGGAAAGATGTTTAGAAGAAGCAGCACAATGTCAAATGCCACGACAGATGAGAGAACAATTTGCTTTTATTTGTATCTTCTCAAATGCTCCAAATGCATTAGCTTTGTGGGAGACTTTTAAAAGTAATATGGCTGAAGACTTTATGCGACGATACAATGAACCCATTGCACACTTAAAAGCGTTAATGGAAATTCAAGAAGTCTTTTTAACTCATGGATTAAGTTGTGCAAGTTTTAATTTGCCTGATCCAGGTCTTATAGATGACATTAACTTTGAAGACTATGACATTCAACTACAAGCAGAAAGAACAGAAGAAAGACTTGCAACTTTAAATACACTACAATTGCAAGCATTTCATGCCATTAAAAATGCTATAGATGATGACATGGTGACAGTGCGTTATTTCTATCTTGATGGACCTGGCGGATCAGGGAAAACATATTTGTACAATTTATTAATGAGTTCAGTACGAGCACAAGGAAAAATAGCAATGGCGTTTGCCACTACTGGAATTGCTGCACTTTTATTAGAAGGTGGAAGAACTGTTCATAGTGGATTTAAACTGCCAGTGCCTATTTTAGAAAATTCTGTGTCAGATATTCGCATGACATCCTTACAAGCAAAGAAATTGAAGAAATGTAAATTAATTATAATAGATGAGGCCACAATGATGTCATGCTATGCCCTCCAATGTATTGACCGTTTGCTTCGTGAAGTCATGGATAATATTTTTCCATTTGGTGGAAAGGTAATGTTGTTGGGTGGCGATTTTAGACGAACATTACCTGTCGTTGTACATGGAAATCGAACAGACATTATTGAAACATGTATAAAGTCAAGTACAGTATGGAAACATTTTACCCATCTTCAACTGCAACAAAATATGAGATCAGAAGGCCAAACTAATTTCAATGATTGGCTTATTAAAATTGGAGAAGGCAGAACAGAAAAAATAATACATTTACCTGACGACACTGTAGAGATCCCACCTCATATGATTTGTCAACAAGATATTATATCGGCTATATTTGAAGGGAGCATAAATAACGAAGAATATTCCGAGCTTGCCAACCAAGTTATACTGACGTGTAAAAATAAAGATGCATTAATACTCAATAATGAAATCTTAAAAAAAATTAATGCACCACAAAGAAATTATCACAGTGCTGATTCTGTACTTGCTGATGACAATGAAAGTCAGGCAAACTTTTCAACTGAATTCATTAACTCTTTAACTCCTTCTGGAATGCCACCACATATTTTGCAGCTAAAGAAAGGTGCAATTATCATGTTACTGCGAAATATGAACCCCAAAAAAGGCCTATGCAATGGCACAAGATTAATTGTTCAACAATTAAAGGACCATTTTATAGATGCTGAAATTTTAACTGGGACCCATAAAGGAGAGAGAGTTTTCATACCAAGAATAGATTTAGCACCAAGTGAAAGTAGTCTCCCTTTTATACTTCAAAGAAGACAATTTCCCATTATTATGGCATTTGCCATGACCATTAATAAATCACAAGGTCAAACTTTCAAATCTGTGGGTATTTACTTGGAAGAACCAGTTTTTGCACATGGTCAATTGTACGTTGCGTTGTCACGCTGCAAAAATCCACAGGCTATTAAAGTTTACATTGAAAACAATGAAAGTCAAGGTGATTTATTAGAAGATGGACGTATTTTTACTAAAAACATTGTCTACTATGAAGTACTATAACTTTGCAGGATACAAACTAAAGACATGCAAACATTTTGGAAAAACATTCAAAAATACAAAACAATTGGTTGTTTAATTCAGTCATAATTTATGGAAGTCATGTTTATGGATAATTCGCCTCACAAAATACTTGCCTTGCATTTCTTTGAAAAATTATGTTAAAATGTTAAGTCACTATGTTAATGTTTCTAATGTTACAAGTTTAAAAACAATATTTTCAAGTTATTTCATTCAACATATTACAAAGTTCATGTTAAGAGCTCAAGCACCTTTTAAGTCACAATGTAAATATTCTCTGTTATCTTAAGATTACTACCTACATTAATGTTTATCGCCAGTTTATGTGCTCAGTAATGAATTACTTTAATTACGTACGGTTTAAGGAGAGTTTTTACTGTATGCCTTCCTCTACATTCAATGTATATTAAACTTAACAATTATTCTGATACAAATTGCATGTTAATACTGATTAATTTAAAGTTAAACTGTTTTTACATTCAAATGTTAATACTTTTAATTCAAAATTATGTTACAAAATGTATTTACTATGTTCCTGTTTAGAATGTTCAAAATTAGACAAATGTTTTGCAAAAATTCCAAAGTTACATAAAAAATAAAGTTCAATTTTTAAAATATATACTTTCAAGGTTATTGCTTACATATATTTTAAACTTCATGTTAAAATTCGGCACGTTTCAAAAAGTCTTTTTACTTTTTACTTTTCTCTGGATTCTATGTATATTAAAGTGAACAATTCTTCAGATACAAATTTCATTTTAAAAAACCATTACATCAACGTTTTACAAAAATACATGTTCATATCACAAGACTTACAAGGGTCAAACATATATTTAAATAACTAAACAACTTCACAAACATATACATCACATTGCCGTCATTTTTTGACGGGCAAGTCGCTAGTATGCTAATATTCTAATATTTGTTTAATAATTGCTCCTTTCCTGCTAGGGGCGTGAATTTACTCCCATGGTCATGTTGTATTAGGGCCTGTACAGCTGTCCAAATGGCTGCACTCACAACAGTGACAGCAACTTTGCTGCTAAAAAAAGATGGAGAAGAATTTAAGTAATCTTAGCTATGTGAGTGGTAAAATAAAGCAAGAAAGCCAAAAACATACCATATATTTCATAAAAATTATTATAAAACATAGAATAGGTTCTGTTAGATACAGAGTGAATCAAAGTCTATTACTGTGTGTTACATTAACACAGAGGTTAGTAGTTGATGGCTCAAATCAATACTTGTAAGGAAAGCTCACTGTCCATTCCAACCCAATTGACCATAGAGACTGCAAAAACATTGCAATGCAGGTTCTGTTACAACCACCACATTGATCTGACAATTAGACATAATATAAATAGTTACAAATTACCATATTTAAGAAGCCATGTTATGTCCTCATCTGGCAGTCAACTTAAAGGATCACTGAAGTGTAATATTCATAGTATGCCATTTTGAAGAACATGACAATGTGCAAAACGTAATTGCAAAGCGTTAATAAATAAAAATAAATACAACCATTAATTGTTAACTATTGTATTACATTTTGGAATGGTAATATACTATCTTTGTTTCTAGCAGAATTGGAGGAATGGGACGAACAGGGGATTGGGTTAGCATCTATTCAGTCCTATTGAAAGAATGCCACTTCATATGACAGCTATCAAAGATGGAATCCCTATGACCCTAAGAGAGCCAGCTAAATATAATATTTTCTATAACAGTTCTTTTATGCTCATGACATAGCTACTAATGTTGACAGCTGTTTACATTCTTCACAGACATGCAAAGTTTTCCTTAATTTGGAATGTGCCAACATATTCTATATCATATTACATAGCACTTTTTAAGGGGATTAAGTACAAGGCAAAACAGTTTAACACATTGCAAAAGAATGGAGGGCCTTATCTATGAGCTTAAAAACACACTTACACAGTGGTTTTCCCTAAAGCACCTTACATGATTGAAAACTCACAAACTTACAATCTAAAGTGTTTGGGTATGATACAGGAGGATGATAGGTACAAGATGGCAATGTGTAAGGCTATAGGCTCAAGCAAATGGAGGTGGTTGTGTGTTGCACTGTATATTGTGAATGATATTACGCTGTAGAGTATACAGTTGGGCATATTAATGCTGAAGGTGATAAACGTCTTTAAACAGATGCATTTTTAGTAAGTTTTGGAAGGTTTTGATGTATGAGATTGTCTACTGGAGCAATGCAAGGAGTTCCAAAGAGTAAGGGTAGTACAAGAAAAGTTCTGGACTCTTGAGTGAGAGGAGGTGATAAGAGAGGAGGAAAGAATGACCATTAGCAGAGCAAAGAGGGCAGTTGGGGGAGTATTTTGAGATGAGAGCAGAGATATAGGGGTGACTGAATTATTTTAAATTTTATTCTGGAGGCTGGGGAAATCCAGTATAGTGACTGACAGAGAGGCGCTGCATACACTGAGCATCGAGTATGCTGGAAAAATCCAGCAAAGGAGTTCATTATGGATGGGAGTAGAGACAGATAGGTGGATGGGGAGGCCTGCAAGGAGCACGTTGCAGTAGTTGAGGCAAGAGATAATGAGATAGTGTATTAGAATTTCAGTTGTGTCTTGTGTAAGATAGTGACTTATTTTGGAGATTTATTTAGGTGAAAATGTTATTGTATTGTATGCGAGGAATGAAAGAAAGGACAGTACAGTAGAATCCCAAGACAATGGGCCTGGGAGATGGGAGTGATGATGGCATTGTCAATAGTGAGAGATATTTGAGGAGTGGAATCTGAGGAAGAGGGTGGGAAAATTAGGAAGCTCAGTCTTTGACATGTTGAGTTTGAATTAATGGGCAGATATCCTGGAGGATATGTTTGTGAGGCAGTTGGCAAGGCATGCTAGAATATAGATGATGCTGAAATCCAAAATATTGTATTAGGGTACCAAGGGAGAAAGTATAGATGGAGAAGTGGAGTGGCCTAGAACTGAACCAACAGTCAGAGGGTGAGGCAAAGAAGAGGTGCAGCAGAAGGAGACAACACGTGTTTTATCTTCTAGGTATGACGTGAACAACAAGAGAGCTGTGTCAGATGTCAAGAGAGCAGAGAATTTGGATTAGAAGAGGGTTGTCAACTTTTCTAAGGCAGCAGAGAGAATAATAATAGAGAAGTAGCCCTTTGAATGGCGGTGAGAAAGTCATTAGTGAGTTTTGTGAGAGCTGTCTCTGTTGGGGCCAGATGCTAGATTGGAAGGGACGAAGAAGTCAGTTTGAGGAAATATATAGGGTAAAGGCAATTGGACATGAGTCAATCAATCAGTTTTGAAGCCAGGGCAAGTAGCAAGATAGGGTGATAGATGCAGAAGGCAAGTCAAATTAAAGTTTCTTGAGAATGGGTGTGTCACAGTTCTGTTTGTGTTGTGTGCAATGGTTGTGGATGAGAGCGAGGGTGTCTGCATGTAGTAGGTGAGGATGGTGACGGGGCTGAGAAAGATGTTGTAGGTCAAGTATTTGCAAGTTTCTGTTGGTTCTGGTGGCCGGGATTGAAGAAGGACAGTGAGCGAGCGGGAGTTGTTGTGAAGATGCATGTTAGGAGGTGGGGGTCAGATGGAGGGAGAAGGGAGATGACAAGCTTGGATGTTGTGCAGAGATTGGCAAAAATATGGTCAAGGGAGTATCCCTCACAGTGAGTTTGTGAAAGGACAAGGAAAGAGGTAAGTGAAAGTAATTTTGCGGCTGTAAGAAAGGTTTGAGTGTCAGTGGCAATGTTTAAATCACAGAGAACAAGTGAAGGTAGAAAAAATTAGGAAGCCAGGCTGCAAAAAGATCCAGAGATTGAGGGTGAGCGATAGATCACATCAACTCGCAGAGAGGATTGCATTCTGAAAACAAAAAAACACTGAAAGAAAAAGGAAAGAGAAGGAGAAGAAGAGGAGAAAAAGACGTAATAACCATCAAGAGGAAAAAAACAAAAACATGCATCTAACTAGGACTTCTATTTTATAACAGATGATGTGCAACACCAAATTATTTGTGACTTTCATATTATGATTGTACTGTAATACTTCTAAAAATGTAATTTATATAACATAATCTAGACATATATACCATATTATATATCTACTCTTCAGTGAAATGTGCAGTGAGAGAAAAGGAATATGCTCAAACCTCTACATTGCTTGTTCCCAGGTCTAGGTGTGTGACTGAAGGGAAAGCTACCTTATAAGAGTGCCACAGGGGAGGTAGTGTATTATCAAATGAGTCAAGTTTCAGTGAAAGCCATTAGATTGAGGGTGTTGAAATTGGAGGGTGTTGGAAATAAATAGGTCAAGAATGAAAATGAGTTTATTGCAAATAGCCCATGCTTTCCAGAGGGCACAGGAGAATGGAAAAGCAGATGGTTTGTGCCAGGTGATATATTTGATTATGGGTGTTTTGGGCGTTTGCTGCTCTGGGGGCTGTGCGTGGCTGACAGCAGCTGGAAATGAGTGAGAGCCTTTGGTTAGGGGATATATCTCCAGTAGCCAGAAGAAGAAGGAGTGAGAAGAGATTGGAGTGGGATATAAAGAAGCATTGACTGGAGGAAGGAGAGGATCTCGTGGTAACAGAAGAGGCGAATAGGGAAGGTGAGATGTTTATATTGTTGAAGACATGATGTTGAGAAACTGAGAAGTGTCTGAGAAAGAGCCAGGAGGTTATAATGTAGAAGAAAGTTTGAGGAAACATATTGTAACACAATGTATAAGTAAATAACCAATATAAAATATAAAAGGGCCAATTAATGTTAAAAGGCTTCTGTAAGAGCAAGATGATTGCTGTTACAGGGAAAGAGAAAGAGTGAATAGGGTAAGAACAGTGATAAGGAGCCTGTAAACTGGGGTCTGGGGTAAAGAAATGCATGAAAAAAGTATGGGGGTTGGATACATAGCAGATTGAAACTTTCTCGTCTATCAATGCCATTGCTAAGTTATAATAAAATTCATATTAATATGAATAATCATAATGGAAATGATACTGGCTTCCTCCATTGTCTGTAAATACCTCCAGTTACATTCTATGGCATACACTGAAAACCAATACTAGATACGCTATGCACTGCAGACCTATCACACACACAGTCTATTATTACATTAAATGCATTTCCATTCGCTATTGATGAATTCATATATGGAACTTGATAAATGTTCCAATTTTAATGTTGAATACTAGTAGTATATTAAGATGAACTGAGGTCAATCAATATGCCAAAGTGCAATCACCCTTTGATAAATCTGTGCTATAGTGCCCTATGTATCCATTTCTTTCTTTTTTTTTCCATCTCACCTCATACTGATTTATCTTGAAATATTTGTAAAATTCAAACATGAAAGCTAGCTGATAAGCAGTGCTACAGGTATATAATCCTGAAAGGTGAATGTTCTCCAAAATATATATTTTCTGTCTCTTCACAGATTTATTACTACTCATTGCTCAATGTATTTCAATACCTTGAAGTGCCAAGCTTTGGAATTTTATCCTTGAGTTTTAAAGTTTTATATGAAGTCTGTAAACTGTAAAAGCATATCTTTTGTTAGGGTCTGTTTAAAGGTTGAAACTAAATCGTTATGTACTGATTTTTAAACCTATGAAAACATTATTACTTTGACATAAAATTCTTGGAACCTAAAAATATTGAAGATCAAAGATTCAACTGAACAATAGGTGTATACAAATATATGCATATTTCTTTGTGTCATGCCAAAGGTGTCATACTAAGGTGAGCAGTATGAAACATTAAAGAGATATGTAATTCATTAAAATTGTTCTGAAAATCAAGTGGTTTTTATTTTTTATTTTTGAATATGATGCATATTTCACTGTTTTATATGAGATTTTATATGGCCAAGTTATTCTCTCAACTACCTGCCTCTCTGCAGAGTATGCGAGTCCCGGATATGTAAAGACCAAAAATCACAAACATGCTGCAAATGGACTAATCTCAGTGAAAACATTTTAAATGTATTATTGTAGTACATTCAGGACCTATGCTATAAACTCATTGGCCCTCATTCAATTGCGATTTGGCCAATTGAATAGGGCTCTAAATAAACACATAACATATTTTTTTTAAATAAGTTTTTAGTTAGTGAAAACCTTGCTTTTGGATAGATGTTAACTAACAAAAACTTCTTAAAAAAATATGTTATGTGCTTATTTAGACCCCTATTCAATTGGCCAAATTGCAATTGAATGAGGGCCATTGGATATTGCAATGCAGAGACTCATGCCTAGGGTCACATTAAATTAAGTGTTTAAATCAGCGGTTCCCAAACCTCTCCTCAAAACCCACCAGCAGCCCATGATTTTGGTTTATAATAGTTTGAATACAGATGAAGCAATTAGAGTCTGTTGAATGCTAATTGCTCCACCTGTGTTCACACAGTGATAATCCCGAATCTGGTGGGTTGGGAACTGCATATTTAAACAACTATGAAATGGTTAATTTAATTAAAGAATACTATTTAAACATTTTGTTTGTTTTTAACTTTTCTACATAATGGTGAATATCAATTTTAATGAATTTAGTGACCCTTTAATTTGAAGTGTGAACATTGTCTAACAGATGTAATTGAAGTTATAAAGTGTAGGTTCCAAATATGGTGTAATTTAAAACTATAGTTGATTAAAGAGTACTTTATGAATTGAACATTTAAAAATGCATTTAACTACAATGAACGGTTTGCCATTTTGTGCTGTCAATTCACAAAACAATAATCTTATGATTGTTAATAAGGGGTCATTGACAATAATAACTGATAAGGCCCTGAGACATTTGTTTGTTTTGACTGCAGTCAGCTGCACAGAATGACAGGTACTCTCAATGTACAGGAGACGACCATCAAACAAGGTATCCAATGATAAGGATCTTGTTTTGTGAATAGATACCATTTTAGTCCAATAAAGTCTGTTTTTAGGCCTTAGAACATGTCAGATGCCTATATACAGGGGCGGATCATCCATTAGGCGAGTTAGGCTCCTGCCTACAGGCGCATCTCTGAGTGGGGAGCCTCATTATCAACCCATATTTCACCAGATACACTATCCAAATCCCCTCCTGGTGTGTGCTGCTCTGTACAGTGCCTGCTTCCTCTAAAGCAGACTGGGTTGATGGAGTTAACACTGATCTCCAGGTAGGAAGCTCAGATTACACTGCAGGGAGCCTAAGCCCACCTCCTGCAACATAGCACAGAGAGGAGGGAGAGATGAACAGCATGAGAGGAAGCCTTCCCCTGCACAGCCATGGCGTTCACCAAGGCTCGATACAGATAAGTATCAGGAGATCTTCACACAGCAGCTGGAGGCAAAAGCTATGATGAGGATAGAGGCATGTACATGTGGGTGAGAGGGAGAAAAGGGAGGAAGAGAGAGAAAGGGTTTGGGGGAGAGAGAAAGGGATTGGGGGAGAGAGAAAGGGAGGGGGAGAAAGAAAGGGAGGGGGGGGGGAGAAAGAGAGGTTGGAAGAGAGAAAGGGAGCGGGAGAAGAGAGAAAGGGGGGAAAGAGAGAAATGGAAGGGGAGAAGAGAGAAAGGGGGGAAGAGAGAAAGGGAGGGGGAAGAGAGAAAGGGAGGGGGGAGAAAGAAAGGGGGGGAAGAGAGAAATGGAGGGGGGGGACAGAAAGGGAGGAAGAGAAGAAAGAAAGGGGGAAAGAGAGAAAGGAAGGGGAAGAGAGCAAGGGAGTGGGAGAAGAAAGAAAGGGGGAAGAGAGAAAGGGAGGGGGAAGAGAGAACGGGAGGGGGGAAGAGAGAAAGGGAGGAGAAGAGAGAAAGGTAGGGGGGAAGAGAAAAAGGGAGGTGGGAAGAGAGAAAGGGAGGGGGAAGAGAGAAAGGGAGGGGGAAGAGAGAAAGGGAGGAGGGGGGAGAGAAAGGGAGGGGGTGAGAGAAAGGGAGCGGGGGAGAGAAATAGTGAAAGAAAGAGGGGGAAGAGGGAGAGAGAGAGGTGGGAAGGAGAGAGGGGGAAGAGAGTCGGGGAGAGGGAGAGAGATAAATCGGAAAAGAGAGTGGAGGAAGAGGAAGGGAGGGAGAGAGAAATAGCAGAAGAGAGAGTGGGGCGAGGGAGAGAGAGAAATAGAAAAAGAGAGAGGGGGAAGAGGGAGAGAGAGTGGGAGAGAGGTAAAAAAAGGGAAAGAGAGGGAGAAGAGGGAGAGTGGGGGAGAAGGAAAGAGGAGAGAGAGAAAGAGAGGGTGGGGAGAGAAATAGGGAAAGTAAGAGGGGGAAGAGGGAGAGAGAGTGGTGGGAATGAGAGAGGGGAAGAGAGTGGGGGAAGGAGAGAGGGAGAGAGGGAGAGAGAGAAATAGGGAAAGATAGAGAGGGAAGATGGAGAGGGAGTGGAGAGAGGGAGAGAGAGAAATAGAATAAGAGAGAGGGCAAAGAGGGAGAGAGAGTGGGGGAGATGGAGAGAGAGAGAGAGAGAAATAGGGAAAGAGAGGGGGGAAAGGGAGAGAGAGTGGGGAGGGAGAATGGGAGAACAGAGTGGTGGAGAGAGAAATAGGGAAAGAGAGAGGGGGAAGAGGGAGAGAGAGTGGGGAAGAGGGAGAGAGAAAAATATGGAAAGAAATAGGGGGAGAGGGAGGGAGAGAGAGGGGGAAGAGAGAGAGAGAGTGGGGGAGGGAGAGAGGGGGAAGAGAGAGGGAGAGAGAGGGGGGAGGAAGAGAGAATGGGGGAGATTGAGAGAGAACAAATGTGAAAGAGAGAGAGGGAAGAGGTAAGGAGGGGGTAGAGAGTGGGGTAGAGGGAGAGAGAGAGAGAAATAGAACATGAGAGAGGGGGAGGGAGAGAGAGTGGGGGAGAGATAGGTGAAGAGGGACAGAGAGTGGGGGAAGGAGAGAGGGGGAAGAGAATGGGGGTGAGGGAGAGAGAGGGGGAGAGGGAGAGAGAGAGATTGAGAGGAGAGTAAGGAAGGGAGAGAAAGGGGGGAGGAAATGAGAGAAAGAGGGTGGAAGAGGGAGAAAGATACAGAGAAAGGGAGGGGAGAGAGTGAAAGAAAGAGAGGGGGAGATGGGGGAGGTAGGAAACGAGAGAGGGAGCGAGAGATGGGGAGAGAGTGGGGGAGGGAGCGTGATATGGGAGAGAGACAGAGGGGAAGAGAGAGAGTGAGATGTAGAGAGAGAGAAAGAGAGGAGAAGAGGGAGAGAGTGAGAGAGAATGGGAGGGAAAGAGAGGGAGAGGGGAGAGGTAGAGGGAGAGAGGGAGAGAAATAGGGGGAGAGAGATATGGAAGGAGATGGGAAGAGAGAAAGGGAGAGAAATAGTGGGAGAGAGATATGGAAGGAGAGGGGGAGAGGGAGAAAGAGCGAGAGAAGGGAGGGTAAGGGAGAGAGACATGCAGAGAGAGAAGTGAAGAGAAAGAGAGGGGAGAGAGAGGGGGGAGTCGAAGGGAGAGATGGAGAGAGAGAGACAGAGAAAGAAGGAGAGAAATAAAGGGGGAGAGGGGGAGCCAGAAAGGCAGGGAGTAGAGAGAGGAGAAAGAGGGAGTGAGAGAGAAGGGAGGAGGGAGAGAGGAAGAGAATGAGAACAAGTAATAGCTCAGCGTGTGTATGAGTAGCTATGCTGTAAAGATTACGGAAATGTCTGTGATTTTTATGCATTTATTCTTTAAATTTGGTTTCGATTTAATTTTGTAAGCCCTTCTTTCAGCTGCTTTCAGAGCAGAGCATGTCCATTTGTCTTATTAAATGGTTTGGTTTCAACCCTGTAACTCTGAAGCCGTTGGAAGTCCACCAATAATTAACTTACAACCTCACACACAGCACAGGGGGAGAGGCAGGAAGCCTGTGAGTGAGGTTGCAAGCTTATTTGAGGCTTAATTAGCGTTTTTAGGAGATCGAAAATCGACTAAGTGAGGAAAAAAATGGCGGCCGTAAACCCGTAATTGTTTGAAAAAAGGCTTAAAAAGAGGCAGTAGGCCGTAGCACTTAGGCGCTCATCGCGAGATCCGCAAGACTTTGAAAAAAGAGCCAACTTCGCTCATCGCGAGGCACGCAAGATTTGAAAAAAGGATGGATAGGTGCTCAACAGGAGCCACGCAAGACTTGATCAAGGAGAGAGAGGACAAAGACACAGGGGAGGGAGATGGGGAGAGCGTGGAAAGAGACACAGGGGAGGGAAATAAGGAGAAAAAACACTGGGCAGGGAAAGAGGGGGAAATGGAAGGGAGAGAGGGGAAACAGACACAGGTGTCAGAAAGTGGGGAGAGGCTAGCAATTAGCACCGAAGGCGCTCATTGCTCACCTCACGATGATCACCGAAAGCGCTCAGTGCGAGGCACGAAAGTTGCGGTTTGAACGACGTAAAGTAGACGGTGAGAGAGGCTCACAGTGAGCGCCAAAGGTGCTCATCATGAGGCCTGCAAGTTAGAGGGAGGAGAGCCTGGCATTGTGTGGCAAACAGCATTGTCTGCCTTCAAATATTTTTGCCGTCAATTTTGATTATTTATATTTAAATAAAATAATGTGATCAAAATGTATCCATTTTTATACAAAATATACTGTTAGATCATATACATATTAGTTTTATTATTGTATTTAAATATAAAATGTACAGCTATGTACAGGGGATGCAGCTATGAGCTATACCATGTAGGGTCACCTAAGATGGGCAGGTCATACCAGAGAGGTCAGACAATTTGCAGTCCACTGGAGAAGGAATCTACAACCCACTCCATTAATGTTCCTAAGATAACTTTATGGACAAGCACAACGAGAGGCATAACGATATGATAACGGAAGATGAGCTCCTCGGGTCAGAAGGTGCCAACCACATTACTGAGGAAGAGCAGAGGGCGAGTACAAGTAGCACCAGATCTAATGAAGTAGTTGGGCCAAAGCCAAAAGGACACCCAGCTGCGGATGTCTTTGGAGGGGAAAGGAAAGACCACTACTGCAAAAAACAACTCAGCATTGGAACCTGGAATGTTAGATCTATAAACCAAGGCAAACTGAATGAGATGACAAGGTTAAACATTGATATCTTGGGAATTAGTGAACTTAAATGTATTGGAATCCTGCAGAAGAAATTGCAGAAGAAATTGAGTAGCCCTCATAATCAATCAAAGGATGGTCAATGCCGTGCTCAGTTACGACCCAATAAATGACAATAATTTCAATTCAAATTTAAGGCAAGCCATTTAACATCACAGTGGTCCAAGTATATGCTTCAACCATGGATGCTGAAGAGGCTGAAGTTGTCAATGTTCTAACACGTCATAGATATAACACCAAGAAAAGATGTTACTGTCATCCTAGGAGATTGGAATGCTAAAGTAGGGAACCAAAAGACACCTGGAATAACTGGCAAGTTTGGCCTTGGAGTATAAAATGAAGCAGGTCAGAGATAGATAGTAGAATTCTGTCAGGATAATTCTCTGGTCATAGGAAACACCCTGTTCCAACAGCCTCAGAGGCAACTCTATACATGGACATCACCAGATGGACAACATAGAAATCAGATTGACTATATACTTTGCAGCCAAAGATGGGGGAATGCTAAACAATCAGCAAAAAGCAAGACCTGGAGCTGACTGTGGCTGAAATCATGAGCTTCTTATTACATTTAATGAAGAAAAGAGGCAAAACCATCAGACCATGTAGATAATAAACAAATAAATAATATCCGTTGTTAATATGCAGTGGAAGTAAAGAATATATTTAAGGGACTAGACATGTAAGTTATAATACCTGAAAAACTCTGGACTGAGGAGTTAAAGAGAAAGGAAAGAACAGAACTCTCTATTGGACCATTAAGAGGTATTACACAGAGAGGAAATAACAAGATCTACATAGAGCATTTTAACATAAAACATAGATTTTATTAAGAACAACTAAAAACATAAAAAAATATAAGAAACATAAAATAAATCACCTTTCCCCAATATTTATGGCTAATGCACTAATACCAAATTATATATTATCATCAAGAATCATATAATAAAAAGTATCCTTATGTATCATCAACACTTAAATAGGAGTAGAAATGATCAATGGTTGTCGCACAATTTAAATCCTGTGATGGCGTATAACACAATCCAACATGCAAATACAGTTACAGTCTAAACCAGTTTGTAAATAAAAAAAAAAGCAAGTGCTATATTTAATTTATTATCTCTAATAAATAGTAAATAGCTGCAGTATAACATGAAAATGATGCACTAAGAAACACACAATATGCATAACAATATGAAGGTGCATTAGTGCAAATAAGAATGAAATTATGATTATTATACACAATAGTGAAAGGCAATGAAAGTGACAAATGCAATAATAAAGTGCCTTTGAAAAACCTGTTCTAAACTCTTATGGTGGAACTTGGAGCCCACTGCTTGCTCCCTCAAAAAATGCTGCTATACTCACCTTCCAAATAGCATAGAGTGTACAAAGTTAATAACAGAAAATAAAAACCTAAACTATAAGCCCTACAACATTCTTTATGCCTTACAACCTCTATTTTTGTTTGTTGCATATGCAAATAACAATTAGGGCTTAGTATCCCTAAGGGTGATAGGGGCTCCAGACTTGCTCATTGTGCCTTAGGGAGTTATTAGCTGCACAATGCTGATGGGGCCCAATGAAGGCTTGACCTAAGCATGAGTGACAAGGTCCGCTGTAAAACCTTAACCAGAAACATAGATCATTAAATAAAAACACACACTAACAGCCTTATTAAATTGTGATTTGGCCAATTGAATAGGGCTCTATATAAGCACATAGAATATTTTTTTACATAAGTTTTTGGTTAGTGATCTTCTATCCAAAAGCAAGGTCTTCATTAACTAAGAACTTCTGTAAAAAAATATGCTTTGTGCTTACATAGAGCCCTTTTCAATTTGCCGAATTGCAATTTAATAAGGCTGCAAGTTTGGGTATAAACCAGTCCACAGCTTTATTAACTATAATATATATAGCTGTGAGCATGCGAGTTGTTGCTAAAGCTTGCGGGCTCGCGCAGCGAGCCAAGGCCCTCGCGAAGCGAGAGCACCGGGCGAGGGCCTCAGTTGCTGGCATGGAGCGCCTTTGGCGCTCCTTGCCAGCAACTGAGGACCTTGCGAAGGCTACACACGCAAACACCATACGAGACACGTTACCAGACATTACCAACTCGCAAACATCGGACACAACACGCCGACATACAAACATTTAAAACACTATAAATACACACAACACACACATAAAAAACTTACCTAGAGCAAGAGGAACCATCCAGCACCTCAAAAAACCAAGTTACACCTTCATTTAAATAAAAATAAAACACTTTAGACACTAATGAAATCGCTAAGCGAGAGAAAAAATGGCAGACGAAAAAAACGAAAACGAGGCTACAGCACTCTCAACACGTAACAACACTATGCTAAGCGAGGGCCGCAGTTGCTGTCATGGAGCGCCGAAGGCGCTCCATGCCAGCAACTGCGACCCTCGCAAACTTCACGTCGCAACGCAAATAACCCGACACACACATTACGACACTCGCTACATTTAACGAGCAACGCAAACAACATACGACACACGTTCACACACATTACGACCTCGCAACACTCGGATGCAACTCGCGAACATTACAAAATTAAAAACACAATGCATACACACAGCACATACATAAAAAGCTTACCTACAGCAACACGGAGCAGCCAGGACCTCAAAAATGCAACTTACACCTTCATTTCACTAAAAATAAAAGAGTTTGGACAATAAAAAATTTGATAAGCGACAGAAAAAATGGCCGCCGAACAAAACGAAAACGAGGCTACACACGCAAACACCATACGAGACACGTTACCAGACATTACCAACTCGCAAACATCGGACGCAACACGCCGACATACAAACATTTAAAACACTATAAATACACACAACACACACATAAAAAACTTACCTACAGCAAGAGGAACCATCCAGCACCTCAAAAAACCAAGTTACACATTCATTTAAATAAAAATAAAACACTTTAGACACTAATGAAATCGCTAAGCGAGAGAAAAAATGGCCGACTAAAAAAACGAAAACGAGGCTACAACACTCTCAACACGTAAAACACCACAACACACTCGCAAAACAACACACAAAACTCGAAAAACACCCCAAAGCACCGACGGATAATCCGCAAAGACGCGTATAACACAAATAACCCGCCATTTTAAGCCAATGCGGAAGTACACCACTACGCTAAGCGAGGGCCGCAGTTGCTTCATTTCACTCAAAATAAAAGAGTTTGGACAATAAAAAATTTGATAAGCGACAGAAAAAATGGCCGCCGAACAAAACGAAAACGAGGCTACACACGCAAACACCATACGAGACATGTTACCAGACATTACCAACTCGCAAACATCGGACGCAACACGCCGACATACAAACATTTAAAACACTATAAATACACACAACACACACATAAAAAACTTACCATCCAGCACCTCAAAAAAGCAAGTTACACCTTATTTAAAATAAAAATAAAACACTTTAGACACTAATGAAATCGCTAAGCGAGAGAAAAAATGGCCGGCGAAAAAAAACGAAAACGAGGCTACAGCACTCTCAACACGTAAAACACCACAACACACTCGCAAAACAACACACGAAACTCGAAAAACACCACAAACCACCGACAGATAATACGTAAAGACGCGTATAACACAAATAACCCGCCATTTTAAGCCAATGCGGAAGTACACCACTACGCTAACGGTTTCGTCTCGCGCACGCACACTATTACACTGCACACATTCACCGCGCTTACACAGCAGCTCCACACCACTAATGCTACAGCAACATGAAAACAGATTGTCAGCTCTTCAACACAATGCTTCAAAATAGGTAAAGTATATTCATTTATTAATATATTATATATTTTAGTATTACACAACAAACAGCATTAGCTACCTTACGATTTGATTGCCGTCATTTTTTGACGGGCAATTCGCTAGTAATAATTTACAACCAGAGGAAGCTGACCCCCGCAGTTTAAAATTGAGGGATCGTCTTATACACGGACTGTTGCAATTACATACCCTGGTCTGGTACTGTAATACTGCATTTGGTGCTGTTTTAAGGCAGGAGAAAAGATCACACATATTGGAAATGCAATGGTTATGATTACAGTGCTTGTGTTCATAGAAATGTGTATTTTATAACTTCTTATTGTGCTACACATATATTTAAGTGCACTTTCTATCATGATTTTCACTGATTTCCATTCCAGCTCAATATCCCTGTGACCACATCACGTATTACTGTGTTAAAGTGGAAAAATGCAATGCACAGCGAGACTGAGTAATAAGTGATGTGGTCACAAGGATATTGAGCTGGACTGGAAATCAGTGAAAATCATGACAGAAAGTGCACTTAGATATAATGTATGTGTAGCAAATTAAGAAGTTATAAAATACACATTTCTATGGACACAAGCACCACACACATATGCCACACACACACTTGCTCTGTGCACCACACACATATGCCACACACACACTCGTGATGTCCATTGCATTTTTCAGGTTTAACATGGGGATCACTGGGATATTGAGCTGGAATGGAAATCAATGACAATCATGACAGAAAGTGCACTTAAATATATGTGTAGCACAATAAGAAGTTATAAAATACACATTTGCATATTTATTTATTTATAAATTTTGGGCTCCAAAAATAGGGGTCGTCTTATACATGGGGGCGTCTTATACACAGAAAAATACGGTAATTTTATTGAGCCTAATCCAAGATTGATTTTAACTTAGATGCATCAATGGATTCCCTCCAAAAATTCTAGGCATAATCTGAGACCAGTTAATGATCAAATTTGTGAATAATTCAATCAAACGCAAGACATCCCTCTTCATTATCCTGATTAACTCCTTCAAAGACATGAAACCCAAATCATTACCCCCAGTGTGTAATGCCAGCATTTCCAGGGGGGGGGGGGGGGAAACACCCTAGCATAACCCAACACTGTGACAAGGATCTACTTCCATTTTAAACCCCTAATCCTAAACCATTTTACTGAAACTGCTTCATCCGGGAAACCCAACTGGCGACCATTATCTTTTATGGATGCCGACTGTCTGGACCAGTAGGTGAAAGAATGCCCTGTGATCCATAATTGCAGAGGCGACCCTGAAAGGAAACACATAGATATAACCCAATTACAAAGTTTATTCAACCTTTCAAAACAAAGCAAACACAATACAGGACTCAGGCTGTCTCCCATACCCAAGTATAACAGGAAATTTTCCAGCTTCATAACTCCCACATATGTGTCAGAAAATGCACAGGGTCTGCATCCGCCAACGGTGCCACCTCTCTGAACTTGTCTAACCTGCCCCTAGACAATGCATCCACCATCACATTCTTAATGCCTGCTATGTGGGAAACCCTGGCCAGCAAGTTCGATTCCAAGCACCTCAATACCAATCGCCTCAATAGTCTGACTACAGGAGGAGAAGGGGCAGTCATTTAGTTGATCGCCTGAACCACTATTGAATTGTCACTATGAAAAATCATGTGCGCATTCTTAAGTCTGTCCCCCCACACGAACACTGCCGCTACTATTGGGAACAACTCCAGAAATGTCAAATTCCTTGTCAAATCGATGTTCCGCCATGCCACAGGCCATGCCTCTGCACACCAATTACTACCAAAATAAGCTCCGAAACCAATAGCACCCGCCGCATTGGTTTACAGTTCCAGCATCTTACTTAGGTAAACTACTTTGTCCAAAGGCAACCGACATTCCATCTTTACAGAATCAATAAGAATCCCTAAAAAACTCAAAGACTGGCACGGCCTTCCATTTTTTAATCCGTTAGGGGAATGCCGAATTCAGGAGCCATATCTTGAAAATTCCCTAGACACCTGCGATCCCACAAACAAACAAAAAATCTAAATAATAAACAACCAATACACAGCCCGACAATTTTCAGACCACCCTAAAAACGTGCTGAAATACTCAAAATAAGCGCATGAGATGGAACAGCCCATGGGTATGCACATGTCCACAAAATACTGGCTGGCAATATAGCATCCTAGTTAATGATGGGAATCTGGATGAACTGGCAGTAATCTGAAAGCCGACTTGATATCAACTTTTGCCAACCAGGTCCCCTCCCCGCCTTACTGACCAATCTTAATGTTTGCTTAAAAGAGGCGTATGTAACTGACAACAGATCCCTGTCAATCCCATCATTGACTGACGACCCCTTTGGGTGAGACAGATGGTGTATCAGCCTAAGCTAACCCGGCTCCTTCTTGGGGACCAATCCTATTGGGGAGATTCTTAAGTTTGGAATAGGTTCAGCCTCAAAAAGACCCGCCATACTGCCTTTTTCCACTTCTCCCAACTGCTTTTGCAGAACTAAACAAGGGTTGTCCCTAGCTGATGTAAAATTTGGCACTTAGCATTTATGCACAGCAATATGAAGTGGCTAATATACTTCTCATATTATTACAAATAATCCCAGGATTACCATTATACAAGACATTTAAAACACTTTTAAAACCAACACAATTGCCTGCACCCAAAATGACATATGTTGTAATTCAGACAGCATAGAAATTCCTATATAGAACCAGTAGGCAATTACAATCTCAGAATGCCATGTAAAATCAACATAGCAATAAAATGCCCATTAGGAAACCCCACTGTTCAATAAGGATACACTGTGAATTGTACTTACCTTTTTGGAAGATAATTGTTTTTTTACAATTATGCATAATGGTATATGATTAGGAAAAACTGGCCATTGTATTTGTCTGACTATTATTTATAACTATTGTAGTCTTTGGGAATTAAGAGATTTGTTGAGAATTTAGACTGTATCTCACTGGCTGGAAAGAGCAAAGACCCAAGAGCAGTAAACATCTGAATTAGATTTTTGTGCTCTGAGATATTTATCTTACAATTGAAAACACACCGTGAAATGTTATTAAATATCCTATTTCTGATGTAAAAAAGAAAAGTGTATTTAAAACAAGCTAAAACCACATATCCACTCCATTTACTTGATGGTCACAGCAAGTAAATGTCCTGAACACATGTGTGTAGGAACTGGGGGGGGGGGGGGGGTAAGGGGGTTGGCAGTGAAAGGGACAAATCCCCCCAGATTTTTCAATGTGTGTATTTTTGTGTATAAGCAGTTGTGTGGTATTTTTATACTGTATGCTCTATCCCCCCCAGATATTCTTTGGCTCCTACACCCATGCCTGAACACCTAGGGCCTTATTCAGGCCGTATGTCTGCGAGCTTGAAATTTGACACAATTACAGAGCGATTCAATTGAACAATTCCACAATTTACGGGCCAAAAGCCTAAACCATAAACCATGAAATCATAAGTAGCATTTCAGAGCATGATCATGATCAATTAAGCAAGGCCGTAATTACCAATTGAGAAGCAGCCACTAGTAAATGAGTCCATCATCATTACGTCAGTAAAACATGGAGGTTACACATCAATCAATTAATGTTTAGAGGTCCGATATGTGATAAGACTCGCAATTCGGCAATGTACAAAATGAATGACAACATTGTTCTAGTCCATGTGGGTGGCCTGATATGTATTAACTCCTGGATTCCCAAAACTAATATGACACCACGATTTTAGTGATTGTAACTTTTGCGTGCTTGAAAGATCAAAGGCTTAGATGGTTGTAAGTTACGATTTTGGCAACTGCAGGGATTTTTCAGCCTGTAACCCGCAGATTGTTTGCGGCTCGCTAAAAGACGCCAATTGAATAGCAAATTTGTTCACGGGGTGCATTACAGACTCCAGTAACCAACAGTTACTCAACTGAATAGAACCCAGGTTAGTTAGCTTTGAATCCAGGATGGGAGTAATAATGGCATTTATCCATAAATAAGCAATGTAGCTAAAATAGATTAAAAACCTACAGCCAGTCCAAGGTGCATGGCAGGTATTGCTCAACCAAGTCCTTATATTTCAAGAGCTGCAAGCAGATATTTGTGGACAAGGTCTTTGGAAAAGGCCTTGTGCATTCTGTGGTGACTTTTGGTTGATTTAGCTTTTTAAAGCACCATGTGTTCATTTTTTTTTAATATGCACTTTAAGTAACTTAGCTTGACAACGAACAAAATAATATAAAGCAAAAAACAAAAAACATAACAAATACTTTGGCAATTTATTGTTTATTGCAGGTATCCACTTTAATTTCTTACCTGATTCTGTCTGTTACTTTCTCAGTAGGGTGTACCCTTATAAGCACTTTTAGTTTAACCACCATCCACTGTGCAGATTCCACAGCAGCATATTTTCATGTAAAAAGTAACGATATAGAGGTTGTATTATTTTTTGTTTCATCCTAAAACTATTAACCTATTTTTAAGTGCAGTTCTTCAAAACATTTTTATCTATAGGACTACAATGGCACTTTAAAGACCCTACCAGCCTGTTGGTTCACTTACATCTGTGTTAGATTTCTCTGTATGTTCAATGAGGCCATAGGAGTAGGTGCCCCCAAAAATCTGGGGGGATAAAAACTGTGGTCCTGAGTGGTGCAATTCAACTATACTCCCAGGACAGGCAGCAGTGGTGGATCTACCACCGGTGCACCCGGTGCAATGTACCAGGGCCCTGGTCTTGGCTGGCGGGTTGTGTGTGTGTGTGGAGGGGGGGGGGCACAAAAACTTTTTTTATGTCTTTGTTTAAATTCTCAATGCCCCTGGGTCCCAAACAACCACCCCCAATATAATTAACAATATAATTAACAATTAAATATAAAATATATATACAGTAAATATATTATATATCCACTATAATAAAAAGAGTACATTGCGAAGTCGCGCATGCACAGTTTCTGCGGAAGGGAGAGAGAGGGAGAGAGAGCTCAAGTAAACAGAGAGGGCACAAAGAGAGATAGAGGGCACAGAGAGAAAGAGAGTACAGAGATCCAGGCCAGAGGGCACAGAGAGGACATAGAGAAAGAAGAAGGCACAGAGAGAGAGATGGCAGAGACAGACGGCACAGACACAGAGAGACAGAGGGCACAGAGAGAAAGGTCAGAGACAGAGGGCACAGAGAGATTAACACAGATGTATGATCATATGATTGATATGTGTTCCTACCTATCTGCCATGTTGTTATCCTGAACCTGGATGGGTCACTTGGTAGCTAATATTTGAAGCTATCCTTTGCTTGATGTGATCGTTGCTCTGTAATCAGAGCTTATTGACTCATCAGAATATCTAGATTGTGCCTGCTGGCTGTCCTCTGAGGCACATGCATATAAATACTCTGCATGAGTTGCTGCGCATTGTATCATACTAGCCAATCAGTGTGCATATCTCAGCAATAGCTATAAACATGCTGCTGAGCAGTGATCTCTGCTTGGCTATTAATCAACACTGCCTATACAGAGTCTGTATCTGCATTTGCTGCAGAGGCCATACCTATAACTGTGCTATCAATATGGGTTTACCAACCTTCTATCTATTTACTTTGAATGTGCCTGACAAATATGATGCTGTACAACATTGAGTGTAATATGTAGAGCCCCTGATTGTATCCAAGGAGCTGACATGTGACGCTCATTGTTGTACAACATTTCCATGACGAGAGTTAGTATAGACCTATGTGTGTGATGTACAAGTGGTGTACATGTGGGTGTATCTTTTTGTATTCACCTGGCACGGAGGCTGAATCCAGTGTCACCATCAGGGCTGGAGCTCCTGGGACGGTCCTGTCTTCCATCATGGCCTTCATCATTCTCTCCCACTGCCTGTTGTGGACAGTCACTGTGGGGCCATCACTTGTAGATGCTGCTCCTCTGACCTCCTCCTCCATATTCCTTCTGACCTTTGCCTGTCTGTCATCATAACAGTGACTTACAAACCTCACATCCCTATGGCAATAACTCGCCTGGATCACTGCGGCTGCTACCTCCTTCCAAGCCTGGCTCCTAGGGCTGTCCTTAATTTCCCTCCCCTGTGTGAGAATGTGGGCACAGGCATGTTTCTCATTGAGGAGTACCACCATCTTCTCTGATTTGTAGTTGGGGGCTCTGTGTTTGTATCCAGCCTCTAGTCCTCCCTCCATATTTCCCTGTTCTGGGTGTTCACAAGTCTGAATTGGTCTAGGGCAGTATAAAATCCTAAATATGCTACTGCTTCTCCTGATATTAATCTTCTAAAAAAAAAAGCTAAATTAAATAGTTACACAGTTACATATTATTTTATGTTGAAAAAAGACTTTTAGTCCATCAAATTCAACCTTTTAAGATCTCCTCTGATCTGCAATATGCGGATTAGTTGTTAATTGATCCAGAGGAAGGCAAAAAAAAAAACATTGAAACATTGCCAATCGTCTCAAAATGGAAAAATATGAATTCCTTCCTGACCCCAGTTACTGGCGATCGGATTCCTCCCTTGATCAGTACTCCCTATCTATTTAACCAGGATAACCCTGAATGCCCTTATTATTTTAAAGTATATCCAGACCTTTTAAAGTTATCTATTGAATTTGCTTTCACCACCTCCTTAGGTAGAGAATTCCACAGATTTACTACCCTTACTGTGAAGAACCCTTTTCTTTCTTTAAGGTGGAATCTCTTTTTCTTCTAACCTCAAAGGATGTCCTCTTGTCAGTTGAAAAACTCTTGGCACAAAAAGCTCCATTGACAAATCTTTATACTGACCCTGGTTGTATTTATATAGCGTAATCATGTCTCCTCTTAGATGCCTTTTTTTCTAGAGAAAATACGTTTAATTTGGTTAGTCTTTCTTCATAACTTAGCCCCTCCATTCCCCTTATTTGTTTTGTTGCCCTCCTCTGTACCTTTTCCAACTATAAAATGTCCTTTTTATGAAGTGCTGCCCAAAATGGTGCTCCATATTCCAAATGGGGGCATACTAGGGATTTGTACAGTGGCAGAATTATATTTGCATCCGTGGCTTCTATACCCTTCTTAATACATGCTAATATTTTATTTGCTCTGCTTTTCAACAGTCATCTGGTAGAGACCCAGTGTTGAGTGAGTCCTGAAAAATAGATATAATGGTTTTGGTTGTTACAGAACCCATTTCCTTCAGTACCCTTGGATGTAATCCATTAGGACCTGGGTCTTTATTGCGTTAACCAATTATTTGGTGAAGGTAGTGTAGCCCCATTGTGCTGCAGTATCACAACCACTGGTACCTCCCTTGTATATACTGAAGAAAAGAACCTGTTTAGCTCATCTGCCTTTTCCTGGTCACTATTTATCAGATAGCCTGCTTCACATTGTAATTTTCCTATAGCTTCCTTCCTGGCTTTCTTCCCATTATTATATTTAAAACATATTTTAGGGTTAGTCATACTCTCCTTTGCAACTAACTTTTCATTTTCTATTTTAGCCAGTCTAATAGTCCTTTTACAAGCCTTGTTGATTTCCTTGTACTCACGTAAAACAGCCTCTGTCCCCTCTTGTTTATATAATTAAATGCCCGTTTTTCCCTTAGTATTTACTCCTTCTACTTTTATTCCCACATGGTTTATGATGATAAGTATTTATATTTAGTAAGGATTTAAATGTTGTACATTTATGTTCAGTATTTTTAGCTGTCAGTTCTTTGTCCTGCCCTTAGACTGTTAAAATCTACCCTTTTAAAATGAAATGTTTTGTTGGCGCCTTACAGTTTTGTTTTTTAATTCAATCTCAAATGAGACTATGTTGTGATCACTGTTTCCCAAAGGTTACCCTATTTAAACATTTGATACCATATCAATATTATTTGTGATAATTAAATCCAATATAGCCTCATTTCTAGCAGGTTTTGGGGCCAGATAATGATCTCTGAGTGTACTCAAGAACCTGCTCCCCTTGGCTGAACTGCTGGTCTCATTCATCCAGTTTATTTCAGGGTAGTCAAAGTCTCCCATTATTAAAACTTGACCATGCTTAGCTGCATTTGCCATCTGTAAAAATAATTGCAGTTCCTCACTTTCAATTACATTTGGGGGTTTACAGAATACGCGAACCAATATTCTTTTGGAATTTGCTGCTCCGCTATTTAACTCTACTCACAAACATTCAACATTATCGCTAGTTCCAGCATATATATCTTCTCTGACTATAGGCCTATATTTCCTAAACAGGTTATAACCATCCAGATTAACAGTCCAGTCAAGATATTCATCCCACCACATTTCGGTAATGCCCCCTACCACCAAAGCCTGTCTATTGCTCTGCCTATTCTGCCCTCCCATTGCTCCAGTAGAACTGTTCTGTCTGGCATTGCCATTCCAGAATGGACAACCCCAACAGTTTCAAGCAATCTGTCAGATCTGTTGGTGCTTGCCAACCCAGTACTGGCCTTCCTCCTCCTCCCGATCCCCCTTCTTCCTCTTGTAACTGTAACCCAGCTACCTCTCTGGACATCTCCACTAGTCCCAGTTCCACCCTTCATGCTAGGCCCAGCTAAACTGTGCTCAGTGAGCACCAACTTCCTTTCCAGTAGAGCAATATCACTAACAGCCCTATTAAATTCCGTCAACGTGTAAAACCATAGCCCTTAACATAGACCGCAAGACTTAGGCTATTAAATTGGCCCCGTAAAGCAACCCGCTAATGATCTACAGGTTACAGGCGGGAAAACCCTACGAGATGGAAAAAATTTGAACTATGTGGCTGCAAATCCTTTGATCTGTCAAGCCAATAACTGGTATGTTCGAAAATCGCTATTAAATTGCTCCGAATTGTTGGGGCAATAATACAAATATTCAATTTTTTTTTGTGTGTATATATATATATATATATATATATATATATAAAACAATGATCACTCTTTCCAGTTGGTGTGATATTTGGCTAAGGATGTAAGCTGTGAACCAGTATTTTTCATGTTTTAAGATAGAAGTTATGAAATAGTTAAATCTGCATGACTTATCAATTTCAGTTAAGATAGAAATAGATTTTAGTCATAACAAATCTATGTTTATTAGCTATAAACAAGGTCATAATTTGCCCTTTGCGCAGAACATAAGAAATTAAGTATTTCTTGCACATCTAGAGTAACGTACCAAAACATATTTGATAAGTCTTGATCACATGTGTTATAGCTTATTGGATATCATCACATATAATAGTTGTCAAACTGCGATTTGTCGTCACGCTTACGAGCCTCGCATATCGAGGCGAGCCGTTGAAGCACAGAAGTCTTCCGAGTTTGGTTCACTTATCCGATGAGCGCCAAAGGCGCTCATTGGCCGTGAGACTCGCATAATGTGGCAAGCAGTTGAGGCACTGAAACTCTGAACACTTAGGTGATGAGCACCGAAAGCGCTCATTGCATGTGAAGCGAGGTGAGCAGTTGAGGCATTGAAACATGCAGGACTTAGCCTCCAAACACTTAGGAAACGCAGGATTACCTTAGGCTGCAAGCAGTTGGGGCACGCCGAACGTAGAAACATTTTTTTTCAAGGCGCGGAACTTACAACGTCAGAAAAATACGAAGCTGAACAGCGCAAAGCGAAAAACACACAAAAAAACAACAACAAAAAACTCACACACAGCACGGGAGGACAGCCAGGGCGTCTGGGAGTGAGGTTGCACGCATATTTTAAGTCGAATTTGACGAGTTTCGGCACCTGAAAATCGCCTAAGCGAGAAAAAAAATGGAGGCCGAAAAAAATAAAAATGAAGCTACATGACCCTGAACCGCACAAAACACCACCAGACGCGTACCACTTTTACCCAGGAACGTACGAGGTACAAAATACAATATTATAAAGGACGGAAAATGCTTGCGAACCGCGTAGCACATAGACAATCGCCGCCATTTTACAACACTAACTTGCAACTAATAACATTACAAATCTAATATGCGCTTTAGCCGACAATACAAACGGTTTGGCCTTGCGCACACAGCCTATTTTTAATGCACACTTGGCACATTGCTGACACTTTTTCCTCAGGGCAGCAACAGTCCAACTGTACATTGTATGCTGCAGGAAAATAAAAAGTCATTGTTAGCTCTTCAGGATATTGATTACTGGATATATTAATTAGAAGTAGGTAAAGTATATCAATTAATTAATTAATTAATTAATTAATTATTATTAAAAATAAATATATATAAAAAAAAACTACTTTATGAATACATTAATGCTTTGCACTTCCTAATACATTTATTAATTCCTAATTAATTATTAATGTATATTAATTTAATAATTAGTTTTAGTAATTAGTAATGGAAAATAAAAATGTATACTTTCGACTGCACTAAAACATTTTTTACTTTTTACACTGCACTTATATATCTGGATTACTGCTCATTGGCTGCCAGCGATAGCACTCTCAAAGCAGTTAAATATTTAAATCACTTCATTATGCTCTGAGACCTGAACACATTTTCTAATTTCCACTGCACTACAAAAATGTTATATTTAACACTGCACTTATATATATGTCTTTGCAATGAGCGCCGAAGATGATTGTTGCACAGCACAAAACTTGAAGGACACGAGGGGAAAGGCACGCAATGATTGCTGAAGGTGCTCAGAGTAGCAAAAGTACAGGGGAGAGGCTAATAATGAAAAAATTACTAGAGGACCCTGTTTTTGTTATCATGACTGGGGGTTGGAGTACAAAGTGGTGTGAGTATGGGTTTTTATCATAATAATTTGACGAGCCAGCAAGAGGTGTGCTTAAATGTCTGTAAATACAATCCTAAACTTCAGAATTCGTGGGGAATGCGCTTGACAGTTAATCATAATCATGGCAATAAATACAGGATTGCAGAGTCTATTACAAAATCTGTGTAGGATTGCTCTCATGCTGTCTTCCATAAAAAAAGGGAGTTTAGAAGTGAATGGGCATACCCGCAAAAAATGACCTCACCCAGAGACAGACTTCTACTCTGGCTACTCCGAAACCTAGTATGATTTGTGTTGATAACCTAGAATGCTGATTAGTGATATTAATTAAAATAGTGTTATTAAGAGAGAAGAGGAGGATTGGTTGGTGATTCTGTGTTTCTGTGCATGCAGTGTTTTCTAAGCCTGGTTATTTTGCTTGTTGTAAATTGTTAAAGAAAAGTATTGTTTTTTCATCTTGCTGAACTTTGTGCATGTCCCATAAATCTTTAAACTGTCTGTGATTTTTACTTCACAGCTCTAATCCACCGCCTGCATGTCCTCTCCCTTTGCTTTTAGCAGAGTTCTGTGTTCTGGCTGTGTAAATTGTTTGCATTATTCTTCCCTGCGCAATCTGAGTGAAACTATTTTTTGTTTAATCCATCCTCTGCTACCAAGTGACCAAGTGTTGTTGAAATTAGGAATGAGTCTTCCGATAAAGCTTTAAAATGCCTGCATAATGTTGTAGTTAAAATGGAGTCTGAAGCTGTCAGTAAAAAGCTGTATTAATTAATTCAGAGAGACATGAAACCCAGGCTTGCTCTTGTGCCCCCCTAAGGAATTTGTTAGAATGGCTTCTGTATGCAGAGAGATGAGATTTTTTCTTTTTAAGGTGGTTATTTTGCTAATTAATAAATTGCATATTTGTGTTTAAATGTAGTAAGAGATTTTGAACGATTGCCCAGTATACTTTAAAACATTTCTGTAATAAGTTATGAAATAAGATAAGATTTTGTTTATTTTTTATTCTGTGGGAACTAACGTAAGAAATTGTCCGTTCTATAGAAAAGAAAGTGTTATAAAGTATGATGTTTTTTCAGTGTAGCATTTTATTTTGCCCTTCTCTCAGTGCCGTAACAGCACCTCCTTTCCCCACCCCAAAAGGTTTCCACCCACTAGTATTTTTTAAAGCTACAGAGCGTGAAGTAAAAAACTGTTCCGGGAAAGATAAAATAATGTATTATAATGAGTTATTCATGTAGATCAGTAGATTGTATACATGCCCACCGTATACATCGTATTGTGTTGTTATTTACTGCTACTAATAGAGTGACCTACTCTGTGCCCTAAGTGTTTTGCACCTTTTTGCACCAGCATCCTATTGCAACTGTAATAATGATTTTTATGGAAATATTGATGAGATAAAGGATTTCATGAGTGAGTTAAACAGTTATTTCAGTGAAATTATACTTGATTATAGAAAATATTGTGCATTTATTCCCATAGAGTGTCATATGTAATTTGAGAAATTGATTTTATGTCATATATATATTTTTTTAGGGTTTGATGGACATATATCTTGTTTTGTTTTGATATAATTATGTTTAGTTATAGGTAAATCTATCTATATGGTTTGATAAAAGTTGGTTGTTTTTTATTTTTCTTATTTTGGTTCTTATTTTTTGGTTCTTACAAAGTGATTTAAGAACATTCATGCGCATGCAAATCGTGAGCTCAGTTTATTTAATTGTATGTTCTATGTTGCGTCTTGTCTGTAATTGTTTTGGATCCCAAGTTTATGTAAAGTTATTAGCAGATTTTTATCCCTGCAAGAATTTTTTTCTGTAGAAATTATGTTTTCTAAGTGGAGAATGGGGGAAAGCAGGCTTAAAATCTCACGTAGTACTCTGTGGTTAGATGTCAATGGTGGAGTATGGAAGGAGGAAATTGAAGCCAATGACTGTACAGTTGCACTGCTGAAAAAAAACTGAAATAAAAAAGGGTGTTGAAGCCAGCCCCATCCAAAAGGGTAACGCTTAGTGACGTAGAGAACGGCATGCCTATTGACCCACCCACTGCTTCAAACTCCACCTTTGACACCTCACTGCCTATGTCAGAAGACCCAACCTCTTCTAGAGCTTCCAAGAGCAAGTGGGAGGAGGGGTTTGGAGTGCAGATGACACCTGGAGCAAA
Organism: Discoglossus pictus; assembly: GCA_027410445.1. Lineage (NCBI taxonomy): Eukaryota > Metazoa > Chordata > Amphibia > Anura > Alytidae > Discoglossus > Discoglossus pictus. Next base: position 242,026,789 of record CM050166.1, on the reverse strand, counting down.
AGAAAGGGGGGGTCTTGTTTAAAAAGTGTAAAGTACAGAGTTTAGAGATGTTCAGTGTGTTTCTGTATATTGATTTTTTTTCTATATGATTAGATACTGTGGTTGAAGTGAATATGAAGTAGAATTGATTTAGATATTTGTACATGCAAAGGTGTTAGTTACTGAGACTAGGATTAGGATATACTAAAGAGATATTGTCCCTAATGAGGTGTTACTTTAGGAAGCGTTGTAGATTTTAATTTAAATAGATATAGCTTAACAGAGGTGAGCCTTCCTGTTTAAAGGTGAGAGAAAAAGGTGAGCCTCCCTAGAAAGCCTTAAAGATAATAAAATAATAAAGATAACAAAAGGTGAGCCTCCCTTGAAAGGCGATAGGTGAGCCTCCCTGGAAAGGCGAGTTATGTGTAGACTGGTTTCTGCATATTGACAAGAAATTAAAAATTGCTACTTTAATTTTGAACGTCGTTGAAGTAAAACAAAATGGCAGAAGGATTGAACCACAAATTAATTGGGACCATGAATGTGAATGTGAGTACTGAGTGTCAGTACCGTGTGCAATAAGTGCTGTGTGAGCAATTGAAGAAAAGGAAGATTGGTCCTTTGTTCTGTGTTATTGTTGAGTGTGTTTGAATATATATTTACAGTGTTATGAAGTGTGTGAGCTAGATTGAGATCTGTCTATGTGTGAGGATGTCATGTATACTGATTGTCATGTGAATTTGTGATGTTTGAAAGGGAGATCTGCCGTTGACCTCCTGGAATGGTGTATGCTGAATATTGGTATTCATATACGAAAATAGTGTCCACATGATATCATTGCATTTTTGTGCAAAGATTGTCCATTATATCTGACCAACAGTGTTATAAAATTGCTTATAGAGAATATATAATATGAAATCTGATCAATTTCAGATTAATATTTGTTTTAATATTTGTGTTTTTTTATACCTTCGGCCATTTTGGATGATCAGAATTAAGGTTTTATTTAAATCTGGTTCATAATTGTGTTAACTATTTTTTTAAAAGCTTGATATTTGAGAAAATGAGTTAAAAGTAATTGGTAAAAAAAAACTTGGTTAAAATAAATGAAAAAAAGATTTTTAAGATTTTATTACATTTAAAAAACTGTTTAAAAGCATATAATGTGTAAACTATATTAAATTCATTGAAGCTCTCTATTATTTCATTATACTGCATACTAGCCAAAATCCAATGTCCAATGTTTACAGAACTCTTAGTCTTTTTCAAGGTTGTATACAGAAAATGTTTTGGCAGAAACTAAGCTGTTTCCTTTCTGCCAGAACAAACTTATAATACCCACTATATCTCCTATGATATCATTTCAGTAGCGCAGTGAATATTTTAGTAATATTTAGGTGCAAAAGAACCTGTTCAATAGAATTATTTATTATGAGGATTTAAAAAGGTGAAATTATGTTATGTTTTATTTATCCATGTTGGATAAATACTATGATATTGTGACATCTATTCCTCCAGGCCCATCTTCAGCTCACATGATGGCCATGGTGCAAATGAGAAGATAATTATGACAATATTTTGAAGGTATTTTTAGGCCTCTAAGAAAGAAACATGGTAAGAGGTGGATTACATTATGAGATAAGAAAATATTTTAGAGCTTTATTAGTAAATGTATATTGACAGTAATAAAATTAGCAATTTCCATTTAATTATACAAACTGTAACAAGATAAATCAAGTAATCTCTTATCACTTATAGAGACATAATTATTAGTACTGTAACTGTCCTAATGATAATTTTTGCTGCTTTAGCAGGAGTAGAAAATATTTGGTTGCGTATATCTTTTGCAAGTATTTAATATGGTTATTAGCTTTGCATGATTTACATTATCACTTAATTTTAGATTATACCACCCCTTGTTTATTATAGAGTTATGCATATGTTAAATTTATGTTACAGTTAGGGACATTTTAGGGTAGGTGTACAGTGTGGGGTGGGGGGGGGGGGGAGTATTTGATCCCCTGCTGATTTTGAATGTTTGTCCACTGAAAAAGAAGTGATCAGTCTATAATTTTAATGGTAGGTGTATTTTAACAGTGAGAGACAGAATAACAAAAAAGCCCCAAGAAAAATGCATGGCAAAAAAGTTATAAATTGATTTGCATATGAGGGAAAATAAGTAATTGACTCACTCCTCTTTGTAGATTCTCTCTGGCAACTCAAACCTTCAGCTCCCTCCACAGATTTTCTATGGGATTAAGGTCTGGAGACTGGCTAGGCCACTCCAGGACCTTAATGTGCTGCTTCTTGAGCCACTCCTTTGTTGCCTTGGCTGTATGTTTTGGTTCATTGTCCTGCTTGAATACCCATCCATGACTAATTTTCATTGCCCTGGCTGAGGGAAGGAGGTTCTCACCCAAGATTTGACTGTACATGGCCCCGTCCATCATCCTTTTGATGCAGTGCAGTTGTCCTGTCCCATTAGCAATAAAACATCCTCAAAGCATAATGTTTCCACCTCGATGTTTGACAGTGGGGATGGTGTTTTTGGTGTTATAGGCAGCATTCCTCCTCCTCTAAACACGGTGAATTGATGCCAAAGAGCTTGATTTTGACCACAACACTTTCACCCAGTTTTCCTCTGAATCATTCAGATGTTCATTGGCAAACTTCAGTTGGGCCTGTACATGTGCTTTCTTGAGCAGGAGGACCTTGGGGGCGCTGCAGGATTTTAGTCCTTCACGGCTTAGTGTGTTACCAATTGTTTTCTTGGTGACTATGGTCCTAGCTGCCTTAAGATCATTAACAAGATCCTCCCGTGTAGTTCTGGACTGATGCAGTTATTTTGTTTTCTTCCATTTGCGAATAATCGCACCAACTGTTGTCACCTTCTTACCAAGCTGCTTGGCGATAAACTTGCAGCCCATGCCAGCCTTGTGTAAGTCTACAATCTTGTCCCTGACATCTTGGACAGCTCTTTGGTCTTGGCCATGCTGGAGAGTTTGGAATCTGATTGATTGATTGCTTTTGTGGACAGGTATCTTTTATGCAGGTAACAAACTGAGATTAGGAGCACTCTCTTCAATCTCAGCTTGTTACCTGTATAAAAGACACCTGGGATCCAGAAATCTTGCTGATTGAAAGGGGATCAAATACTTATTTCCATCACTGACCTGCAAATCAATTTATAGCTTTTTTGACAGGCGTTTTTCTTTTTGTTATTCTGTCTCTCACTGTTAAGATACACCTATCATTAAAGTTATAGACTGATAATTTCTTTGTCAGTGTACAAACTTCAAAAATCTGCAGGGGTTTAAATACTCCCCCCCCCCCCCCACCATGTAAATAATTTAAGGATGTCCAGTTAAAAGATGTATGGAAGTTTCTTGTATGATAGATCTTGTATGTTTGGATTTATGTCCCACTTGCCTACCCCAGAAGAAGATGACAGTGAGTATGTGTCTGTGGAGACGGACAAAACACAAGCGTGCCCTGATATATGATGAGAGAAAATCTCTACCGATAACCTATAGTGATGACAAGAGATAACAACAGATACAGAGTTTGCTTACTAAGAGAATCCTTATACAGGAACACCAGGAACTACCTACACTGATAAAACCAGGAGAATGAGTATCTGTTGAAATCATCAAAAGAAAAAACTGGATGGATGCCAAGTGGGAATGTCTTTACCAAGAATCTTGGTCCGTATCGCTGCCATTATAGTAATACCTACCCTGATTTGGGAGAATACACAAAAACAGATTAAGGAACAAATCCACAAAGGCTAACCAGGAAAATGAAAGAAGGATCAACCACCATTAGGTCAAGAGATAGCTTCAGAGGTGAGATGGATACCTAAAGCCACTAACCTAACCTTTACTGAAGGTCAGACAGGAACAGCACAGTTTGAGTTTTGTGCAATCGTACCCTGCAGAGAAAATGAGGAAAGTCTGAAATGGTCAGACAAATACATGTGCATGGTGTACCTGATGGGACAGTTACCAAAGCCCTGGAGGAATTGCCTGCCTTGTCAAATAAAATAGCAGAAAAATCAGGGATGGAAAACCCAGTCATAGCCCTCTCTGTGATGACGTAAATCGGTGTCATGCTTGCCATTTTGGTCACTTGGGATTGACATGGAGGAAGAGGTATACGAGAATCATGCCTAAAATCAAGGCCCATCCCTGTGAAGGACATATTCAAACTCTTGCTCACTGATATTACAATACGCTAATACATATATCTGCTGAAAAAGAAAAAATATGTAAAGACCTGTCAGAAAACCACATACTCCTTGTCTTCTGCCTGAAGATCTGCACATGATGTCCTATTGTTTTAGCCAGAGAATCTCACCATCCAGAAAAAAGTGATCCACATATTTATTGTTTACCGTATAGATAAAGAGGGGCCTGGCTAAGTGTTATATGTAAGACTAGGCCTGTATGAAGATTATCTCAGCATATGTTTTCAACATTCTCGTGACTTTATCTTCACCAGTCTCAGCACAACCTCCAACCCAGTCATCCGTCCACTCCCTCTGACCACCACTTCCTTACCTTCAACCTCACCACATCACCCTCTCCCCACTGCTCTCTAACCCCTACCACCATCATGAACAGAAACCTGCGAGCACTTGACCCTACTCAGCTCTCCACTATTATCAAACCCCTTCTCAGTCCCATCAACAACCCTTAACTGCCCTGACACTGCCACCTCACTCTACAACTCTGCTCTCTCTTCCACCCTTGGCCCCCATACCCACACGTAGATGCCCTCACTCTCATCCACAACCATGGCACACTACACAAACACGATAGATCCAGAGGTGCTCGAGCACTGCTGAACGACACTTCAGCAGATTTCCTCCACTACAAATGTATGTTACGCTCCTATTCCTCTGCCCTTAACCTTGCCAAACAGCAGTACTTTACAACACTAATATCAACTCTGTCTCTGTCTCTCTCTCTAACCCAAAGCGTCTGTTTGCCACTTTCAATACTCTCCTCCGCCCACCACCTCCTCCCATCCTTTCCTCTTTCACAGCTGAAGACTTTGCCAACCATTTTATTGATAAAATTCAAAACATCCGCAATGAACTCTTATCTCATAGTGGTTTACACACTCCAACCTCTCAACTAACCAACAACCCCCAGTCTTCTACCTTCCCCAATCCAACTGCCACTTTGAACTGCTTTGATCCAGCTACAGAGGATGAAGTTTCCAAACTGCTATCATCCACTCGCCTCACTACCTGTCCTCAGGATCCTATTCCATCTCAGCTCATATCTCCCCTCTCTACCACACTAATCCCAGCTCTCACACATATTTTCAACCTCTCCCTTACTACTGGCATGTTTCTGTCTTCTCTAAAACATGCCATAGTTATTCCCACCCTCAAAAAACCCTCATCTGACACTGATGTCGCATCTAACTACCGCCCTATCTCTCTGCTTCCCCTGGCTTCCAAACTGCTGGAGTGGCTCGTCTATAACTGCCTTACCAGCTTTATTTCCTCTAACTACCTTCTTGACACCTTCCAATCTGGCTTTCGGCCCCAACACTCCACTGAAACAGCTCTCACTAAAGTCACCAATGGCCTGCTCTCTCACTGTCAACAAAGACATCATCACCCCCTCCTCCCAAGCTCGTTGTCTTGGAGTCCTACTAGACCCCGCTCTGTCTTTCATCCCTCACATACAATCACTAACTAAATCTTGTCTTCTCCATCTAAAAAACATCTCCAGAATTCGTCACTATCTTACACAAGACACAACTAAAATCCTTATACACTCTCTCTTCATCTCTCGACTAGACTACTGCAACTCGCCTCCCCGCCACCCGACTGTCTCCACTTCAATCCATTATGAATGCCTCTGCTAGACTCATCTTCCGTACACAATGTTTAGTGTCAGCATAACCTCTCTGTCAATCACTCCACTGGCTTCCCGTAGCCTCAGGAATAACATTTAAAATCATGACCGAACAAAGCCCTCAACAATAATGCTCCCCCTTACATCTCTGCTCTCATCTACAAATACTCCACCACCCGCCCCCTTCGTTCTGCTTATGACCTTCTTCTTTCTACAACTCTTGTCTCCTCCTCTCACTCCCGCCTCCAGAACTTTTCTTGTGCTGCCCCTAGTCTCTGTAACTCCTTGTCTCGCTCCACCAGTTTATCCTCTTGCCTCAAAACCTTTAAAACCTCACTTTAAAAGAATTTCTTTAAAGACGCATATCACCTTCCACCCTAACACACTTATCACCTGTCTCTCCCTCTTTTATCACTCACTATCCCTTAGATTGCAAATCTGCGAGTTTCTATCTTAAGTACTTTTGGAATTCACCATGGACATTGGATTCCTAGCTCAAAGACAGGGCCCTGCTTCCTTTGCTAAATGTTAATCTGTATGTACAGCGCTACGGAATATGTCGGCGCGTTATAAATAAACTATAATAATAACTATAATAATAATTGTGTTGTCATTTTTCCTTTTTTTCTGCTCTTTTTTTATACCTGTCTACCTTTTACTATTGTTTGGTTTCTTTTTGCACATTATTCTATCAACTTGCTAGGATCTGGTACGTACTAACATCTGATAAGTAATAGTAATTAGGGAAAGAAGAATAATTTATCATGCATACACTCTGGGTTATTAGTCATATCAGTGCAAACTGTATTGGTTATTAAATTACATCTATCATCTAAATGCCTCATAAGACAAGAGTATAAAGGTAAATTGGTTCTACGGCCTAGTTATTGATTAAATAAGTGAGGCTATTTCGTCCGCATTAACCATTGTGTTTTATTTTACATATCTTGACTTTTATATCTATGGCACTGCTATCTTGAATGTCACTTGGTAACATATAACAGCATATGTGGATATTTTCATCCACCCCATTGGATTCTTTCCTTGCTATATAGATTTCATCAAACAGGTGATCACTTGTTTTCATGGATGTATTGCTTTACCATCAAGATTTGATTTTGTCTTGCTTCTGCTTTATAATCACTAAATTGTAAAGCTTTCATTCAACAGACTTTAATATCTGGACTGTGAAACTTCTGCTATGGATTCCATTATTGAAAGTTTTTTTTATATTATTCTACAAATCATCTCAGATTAATAAACTTGCATTTTTTCCAATGTATTTTGATGTTCTATGTACAATTATGTTTTCTTTTGAAATGTTCTTGTTAGGAATGTATTAAGGTACAAGGTGCAAAGGACTCCGTGAGATAAGATCTAATATCTCCATGTTGTAGAAAGCTCATCTGACTGATTTTTGTAGAGACCCTGAGTCTCTTTAAATGCCAGTCTGAATTTCTTACCTCAACTTCCTAATAAGTTTATATTTTTTATTGTTTAGCTATGTCTGTGAAATTTATATTTAGATTGTACCCTATCATATTTGTATTTTTTCCTTTTGATGACAATTTTCATTATAATAGGGGGAGTGTTGGGGAAATAATACAAATATCCTTACATTTTTTGTGTATATATATATATATATATATATATATATATATATATATATATATATATAAAACAATTATCACTCTTTCCAGTTAGTGTGATATTTGGCTGAGGATATAAGCTGTGAACCAGTATTTTCCATTTTTTAAGATATAAGTTATGAAATAGTTAAAACTGCATGGCTTAGCAATTTCAGTTAAGAGACTGATGATGGGATGATGTTTTTATGTAAACGAGTATAAAAGCTATGTCGGTAGCAGCCATTTTTGGATGTTTTGCTACTGATCCACATTTTTGTCTAAATAAACTCTAATAATGAGAAAATTACCAGAGGACTCTGTTTTTGTTATCATGACTGGGTGTTGGAGTACAAAGTGGTGTGAGTATGGGGATTTCTCCTAATCAGAATCCACTGACGTTTAAACCCGTAATCCGCAAATTGAGCCAAAAAGTCAACGGGTACTAGGGAGGACTCGCAACAGGGTTAAAGTCCTATCCATAGCACTGTAAATGCAAATATCAACACTACTGTACTCATAATTAAAGATAAAGTGATGTTAGCTATTCAAATGAATAGCAATGTGTTAATACATATAATGGAACTTGCATGGACTAGAATATCATATTTACTGATTTATCAATATTGCATTATTTCTGGAATGCAGGTCCGATTTAAACTCATATCCGTATGGCTTTGAAATCTAACCTCCATTTTTCAGTGACGTAATGATGATGATCTCTTTTGTCATTGGCTCCATCTAAACCCGTAACTACGAGTTTGACTAATTGATCATGTTTGAATGGTTTACAGTCTTGTGTCTATGGCCCATAACTCGCGGCATAGTTCAGTTTAGTAGCTCTGTAATGCAGCCTTTGCGGGTGTGCAAATGCCGATACAGGTTTCAAATTTAATGTGGCTGTAAGTCTTGCAATTCTCCTCTCCAGTTCCCAAATTTGAACTTCCAGAGAGGCAACATGCTCACACCTGAGACAGTGGTATGGACCCTAGATCATAATTTATTTTTTCAAAAGGTCTATATTTTAAGACTTGTTAAGAAAAATAAAATGCTGTTGCATTTGAAAATATATATATATTTTTTTACAAAAATACATGAAACTTACTATGTGCAATGTGGCAGCTTAATGCTGAAAGACAATTATATAAAATAGTTATGATATTTGCAATGCAAATCATTTACATGGATATAGGAACGCACACACACATGAAATTTAATGACACAATATGATCAATAAAGGATGAAGCACATTTAAATTGACTGCAAATTTTATGAAGTGACACAAAGCAATATAGACCATCTATCATAATGACAATTTTCAGACAACTTACATAAATATTATTACTTGAAATCATGACAATATATATGTTAAAAAAAGAATGCAGAATACAATATATCTCACCGAAATGCATTTGTTTATTTGAGTATTTAATTAATATTACGTCATCTCGGCCTGAGGAGAAGGCAAAGGATTAGTAAAGAGTGTTGTGAAAGAGGTGAGATGTGGGTGTGTTGTCTTGCGGCATGAGTGATTGGAGTCAAGTGAGTGGGTTTTTTATAGGTAGTGTGGGGAGAGGTGTTCATCTGATTATTTGAGGTTGGGACCCTCTCCCTTGGTAGCTGGGGTGTGGCCAAAACTACGTCATCTCGGCCTGTGAATAGGACCAAAACTAGCTAGACATTATTGGGTAAGGCGTTTAAAGGCTTCTCTTAGCTTTTTGGGTCAAATATGTACCTGGAATAGCAGTTGATTTTCCGTCTCTGAAGGAGTGGCCTGAGTAGTTGAATGGCTTGTGACCCAGGCGGGAGAGGACTAGTCTCATGTAGTGGATGAATTTGGTTGTGGATAGAGGTTGGCTGGAGATGCTTACTAATGGTTGGAGGCTTGGTTTGTGATTTAATGCTGAATGGAGATGGCGAAGGTCTAGGCACCATAGGTCTAGATTGCGATAGAAGATGATGGTTACTGGAGTGCGACTGGTTTTAGTGGATGATGAGGAGATTTGGCATGTGTCTTTGTTGAATGAGATCCTGTTTAGTGAGGTATACTGGCTGAGATTGGGATGTAGGGAATTCTCTAGGACCGAGAAATCCAAAAAACAGCCATTTTAGTAGCAGCTGAGATGTGATGGATATGCCTTTACCGAAAGGGTTTGCAGAGAGATAGGAGATGATTTGTTTATAAAGAGGGCTATTGATAGGGAGATGTGATAATTTAGTAAGTTTGGAGATTCTAGACAGGTCTTTAAGTAAAAGTTTGACTGTAGGTGAGGAGAGAATGTTGGAGGAAGTGAGATTGGTCGAGATGGAATTGTACTCGTGTGAGATAAGCTTTTATTGTAGATGGGTGGAGATGAAAGTTTTTACAGTGGGTGGCAAAGGCCACAAAAGTGGACAATGAACGTGGGTTGGACAAGCAGTAAATGGGGGTGAAATGGGCAAAGAGGTTCCATGCTCTGTCGTAAGTCTTTTTATATTTTATAGCTAGGTCATGAGCAAGCTTTGGTCATGACGTGGCAAGCTTGGAGTAGCAAGAGGTCCAGAGGAGTGGCGGGACTCATGAGGGTTGGGGGTATTAGGATGATCAAATTTGGAGGGATGGAGTGAGTATCCTGAGGAGAGAAGTCTGGGATTGTTGGTAGAGAGTCCTGCAGAAGAGGGCGTATGAGGAAGTTTTCTAAGAAGGGGCATCGTTGAACAGAGCTGTGGTGCCAACGGGAATGCCAGGTGAGAGCGGCAGCTTAGGAAGGATATACAGATTTAATTGAAGGGGATGAGTTGGGCGGCCAGTTGGAAATGACTATTTCAGACCTGAATAGGAGTTCGAAGTGGGATTTAAATTCATATATTAGGAGGCGTGGGTAGTTGGTGGAGAGATTAGATAAGAGGAGCGACTTACCATTCCATCTGGAAAGGAATTATGTCCACATGGCTAGGCCCTACAAAGAGGAGTCGCTGATGAGTATGGATTTGTCGTGGGATTCTGGATTGGTGAGGTCAGCCAGGAGGTTGTTTAGGAATGCTCTGCCTTGGGGCAGAATTTTGGAAGCGTAGTTGACGTGACTTAAGGGAATTTTAAGGTCCTTGAGGGTCACACGGTTGGAAATGGCAAATGAAGAGATAAATTGAAGAAGCATGTTCAGTTTGTAGAGAGGGAGTCTGGCTTCCATTTGATCTGTATCCAGAATTATGCCTAGAAATTCTACAGTGTGCGCTGGGCCCTAGTTTTTGTCTGGGGAGTCATCGAATAGCTTAGTGGTTGTGGTTAAGCTTTGGGGGATTGAGTTCGGAGGTTCAATGAAGAGAAAGTTGTCAAGGTAGTGGATGACGTGGGGGCAGTGAAAGACATTCAGAAGTATCCAGCAAAGTGACTCAGCAAAGTAGTCAAACAGTTTTGGGCTGCTTTTACATCCAAAGGTCAGATGGGTAGTGAAGTAAAATAGGTCTCTCTGTAACGGATACAGTGGAGGTGCCAGAAGTTAGGGTGGATTGGCAAGAATTTGAAAGTGTCCTTGACGTCGGATTTGGACAGCCAACATCTAGGCCCCAGGGTAGAAATGATAGATATGGCATCAACTTGACATCAATTTATGCTTGGGGTAGAGTTACTGTGGGGGGCGGAAACCAGTAGTTTTTTCAATGAATAGTTCCTAGTGGCGATTCCTATGGGTTTGACTCTTCACAGGGTCAGACAAGCATTTGTTGCGGGTTTCAGAAGTTAAGAGCTGATCCACCACCAGAGGTTCCTTCATAGCGGATTGCAGATTGTTGCTGCCGACGGGATATAGCAGTTCTCGGAGCTGGTGGGTTTTTGTTGATGAGCTGGTGGAGAGTGGTCATAGACGAAGTCAGCTTGGTAATCATTTGTTGAAGTTGAGCGAATTGGTCCTGCTGTGCTGGCTGATCTTGACAGCCTGAAATCAGCAGCTGGTAGAGTTTGGCTTTTCTTGCGGTGGCAAGGAATGGTATGCCGTATTCCGTCAGTTTGTGGATGAAACAAGGAATGGCCCACGTGCGAAAAGAAGCGTGACTGCCGTTGAAAAAAGGCCCTCTCCCTTGGGATGTGGATTCCAGGGACGTGGAGCTCTTTGCATCAGAAGCATCAAAGTCAGCCATGAGAATCGGTGGTATCCTGTGGAGGAGAAGTGAGAGGTGGTGTGAGAGTGATGGGGACGGGTGACTGGGAATGAGCTGGGGTAGAGCATCCAGTCGAGAGCTGAAATCAGAGCGGCTGACCGGGCAACAGGCAGAGTGCAAAATGCAGTGCGACTGAGAGACCACCAGCGGCGTGACTTGGGGAACGACGAGTATATCGACTGCGAAAATGACAGGTAGATTGACTGAGAGCACGACAGGTGGATCTACTGAGAGCATGCTGAGATTGCAATAGGTAGATTGACTGAGAGAGCACCGGCAGGGTGACTTGGGGAGCGACGGGTAGAGCGACTGTCAAAATGACAGGTAGATTGACTGAGCGCTTGACAGGTGGATCTACTGAGAGCGTAATGGGTGGATTGACGGAGAGAGCGACTGTAAGAGTGACTGAGAGAGCGACAAACGGATCTACTGAGAGCATGACAGGTGGATTGACAGAGGAGGCGATCTATAAAAAAGGTGCAGTGGAGGAGCAGAACGAAGTTAGGGGAGGAGCGAAGGGTGTGGCTATAGCAGAGATTTGAGAGTGGCAGAAGAAGGAATGGAGGTCAGAGCGGTAGTGAGAGGAACAGGGAGCTGGAGGGAGCTGAGGAACGCGGCACGGTTAACACGCTGCATGGTGGGTGAGAGGAAAGGGAAGAAGAGGGGATCCACTAGGCCGATAGGCAGCACAGGAGGGAGAAGGCGGCGTGAAGCGGAATGAGGAGCGGGGCGGGAGGGTACATGAGCGTGGTGCTGCAGGTATGACACCGACAGGGTAAGGCGGGGAATGGGAGTGAAGAGTGGAGACAGGCAGGGTCCCTGCTGGCTGCATGAAGAAGTCGTGAACCAGGGACACAGGAGCGGTAGGAGGGGAAGGGGAGTTCGGTATGAGCAGGGAGAGGCAGAGATATGGATGGGAGGGCACAAGCAGAGGGAAGCAGGAGTGAGGTGCAGCCTGGGAGTGTGCAGCGAGGAGATACAGTGGTGACCAGCAAGGGGGGGGGGGGGGGGCATCAGGTGCGGCAGCGATAGGGGAGAGGAGCGGGAAGCCAAGAAGTACTAGAGACAGGGGGTGTAAGGAGTGAAGGGGTGAGTGCAGCTGTGACAGGAGTGAAAAGCTGAGTAGAGGGAATGAGGGCTGGGAAGGAGAGATGGAGGGGAGATGCGTAAGGGAGAAGAGGTAAGGAGGGGGAAGTGAGGAGACTTACGATCCGTTGAGTAATGAGGGAACAAATAAAGAGCTAGTAGGAGCAGCGATGCAGACCAACAGGGAAGTGACTTGCAGCGTGCGCGATTGGACTGAGGTGAGTGGGGTTTTTATAGGCGGTGTGGGGAGAGGGACCCTCCCGCAATTTCAGGTGTTCACCTGATTATATGTATATTATATATATTTGCATAAAGGCTGTGTAATGCAGCGGGCATAAGCTTAAAGGAAGACATGTTTGAAATGGGCTATGGATTAAAGAGCGAGGCATTTGTGGGTACATTTTCATGTCCCTGCTCAGCTTCCCAGAATGGAGTGTAATAACTGTTTTTCGGAATTCTGAGCTGGAAGTAGGTTTTTTAATCTGTGTTAGACATTCAAATGTGAACGCAGATGTACTATTTATTTACTGTATATCTACTAGCGACTTGCCCATTAAAAAATGACGGTCAATAAAATTTGAAGCCATGGCAATGCTTTTTGCCACACATTGTGAAGATTTTTTTACTGTGAGGATCTTCGGCGCTCATTGCAAGCCTTGCGCTGAGCGACTCCGGCGCTCATTGCAAGCCTCTCCTCTGGTGTACTTTTGCTCCTTTGAGCAGCCTCTGCGCTTATCACAGAGACAGTCTATATTTTTGTAACTAATAATCAATTGGTTACTTAATGAATTAATATACTTTACCTATTTGTAATTAATATATCCATCAATCAATAGGCTGAGGAGCTAACAATCTTTTTTAATTTTCCCGCAGCATATAATGTCCAGTTGTACTGTTGCTGGCCTGTGGAGATATTTTCATGAATGTCCTAACTGTGCATTAGAAGTAGGCTGTGTGCGCGAGGGCAAACCGTTGGTTTATTTGTGTAAAGCGCTACTGTAGATGCGTAATGTTGTGATTTGCAAGTTAAGAGAGTAAAGTAGCATTGTTTTTTTGTATGTGCTACGCGGTTCGCGAGTATTTGGCTTCCTTTGTAGTAGGGTATTTTGTACCTCGTACGTTCCTGAGTGAAAGTGGTACGCGCTTGGCGGTGTGTTGCGTAGTCCAGGGTCGTGTAGCCTCATTTTCATTTTTTTTGTCGCTAAGCCGATTTTCGAGTGTCAAAACTCTTTACAATCAACTTAAATTCTCGTTCCACCTCACTTCGAGACGTCCTGGCTGTTCCCCCCTGCTGTGTGTGATGTTTTTGTTGTTTTTTGTTTTATTTTTTTGTTTTTCGTTAGCTTCTTATTTTTACTACCTCGTCATTTTTTTTTTCGAACTCTCGCGTCTCGTAATATTTTTTTTTCTAAGTTGCGCGGTCGTCAACTGCTTTCAGCCTAACAGCTTAATTAAATGGGGCAATTGACATAGGATTTTTTTTTTCCTGAGGTATTTAGTTAGTGAACTTGTATTCAAAAGCAAGCTCTTTAGTAAGCAAAAACATATTTTTTTAAAAGATGCTATATGCTTATATAGAGACCTATTCAATTTGGCGAATGGCAATTTAATAAGTCAGGCAATGAGCGCCTTCTGCGCTCATTGCCTAAGTGCTGTGCATGTTAGTGCCTTAACGGCTCGCCTCGCTACGTGAGGCTCGCAGGTGATGAGCGCCTTTAGCGCTCATCGTCTAAGTGCTGTGCTGCAAGTTTTAATGCTTTAACGGCTCTAAGTGCTGCATGTTAACGGCTCGCCTCGCTATGCGAGGCTCGCAGGCCGCCTAATTCGTAAGCACCACGCAAATCGTAACGACGTCTCATAGTTCGACAATTATAATATGTGATATATATATATATATATATATATATATATATATACAGTATACACATGCTAAAACATGGGTGTTTTTCAGCCTGAGCCTTTAATTAGTGTAGACACAAACTGTCTTGGGGTCTACTGGACCCTTCCCTCTCTTTCATTCCTCACATTCATTCACTCACAAAATCTTGTTACTTTTACCTAAAAAACATTTCCAAAATACGTCTTTACCTTACGCAAGACACAACTAAAATTTGTATTCACTCTCTCATTCTTATCTCGCCTTGATTATTGCAACTCTCTCTTTGCTGGCCTTCCTATCACCCGTCTGTCTCCACTCCAATCCATTTTGAATGCATCCACTAGACTCATCTACCATACAAAATGATCAGTGTCTGCAGCACCTCTCTGTCAGGCACTCCACTGGCTTCCCATAGCCTTTAGAATAAAATTCTAAATCTTGACCCTAACATATAAAGCCCTCCAATATAGTGCACCCTCCTACATCTCTGCTCTCATCCCACAATACACTTCCACCCGCCCTCTTCGCTCTGCTAATGACCTTCTTCTCTCCTCCTCTCTCATCACCTCCATTATTTTCATTGTGGGGAAACTCTTTATCCTTGTACCTAACCCCTGTTGACGCGTTACAAATACAGGATAATAATATATAACTTATGATTGTTATATACAAAAAGGAAGGAGGAGACGTAACCATGTCATTGGGTGGCTCACACATCTGAACAAGCCTAGGACAGCATAAAAACTAAATTTACCTCTGTCCCACAGTGCAAATGTTGTGTAACTCAAACTATTATTGACCAAAAAGCCTAATATATATAACCAGTGTGTTATCTTAACCTCTATTTGCATTCAAAAGTTTATGCTCAGCCATAACCTATACCTATGGGTTAAACATAAAAATACATTTAAATTACACAACCAAAATCTTCCTTAATACCCATGGCTCAAAATAAAAAAATGTACCCAGGGATGGGAATTAGCCCCCTTTTAAGATGCAAAAAAGCTATTTCATACGTATTTCATATACAGTAGACTCTCAGTTATCCAGAACTCAAGCAACCAGAACTCTCAAGCAACCAGAAAATAAACTGAATACTGTAATCTTAATCAAAATGTAATGTTACAGGGCTCAACAAATGCCAGGAGCCAGGTTGTCATGCCACAAAATGCTTACAGGCACCTAGATTACATCCATTGTATGTCTCTGCAATTCAACTGGAAGCAAACAGGCATGAGTGACTGAGGCATTGCAGTTTTAGCGTTACATTCCCTGGGTTTAGCGCTGCACACTCCAGCCGAACGTACCTGTGTGTAAGTGAGGAGTGAAAGCTGCTGCTGCTGCTATAACAGCTCTCACTGACAAATATACCTAGCAGCGCATCCAATGTGCAGCTAATCTAGGTCTCTCTAGCAACCAGAAATTACATTTATCCGGCATCTACCAATCCCTGTGGGTGTTGGATAACTGATAGTCTACTGTAATAGGAAATGGTGAAATAACTTTTCAAGAAGTCAAAACAAATTATGATTTATTTGACTCTGACCGATGGCAATACCTTCTAGCAAAATATTATATACAAACATATCTAAAGAAGAAAGCTTCTCACAATCCCTGGGCCATTTTACAGCCTGGCTTCCTCACTTTCTCTCTTTCAACATACCTTCTCTAGTTCTTGGCGATTTCAACATTGCCATTGACACTGCCTCCTCTCCTATAAAGCTGTAAAACTATTTGCACTTACCTCTTCCCTTGGCCTCTCACAATGAACAGAATCCCCAACTCACCATTATGGCCACTCCCTTGACCTCATTTTTACAAATCTCTGCACTATATCCAACCTTATCATCTCCCCACTCCCTCTTTCTGACCATCATCTCCTAACCTACAGCCTCACCTTCCTGTCTCTATCCCCTCTTTACACCTCGCCACCCACAAGCAATTGACCCACAATATCTTTCCTCTGTGCTACAACCCCTTTTTTGTCCATTCACCGCCCTCACTTGCCCTGACATTGCCACCACACATTACACTTTGACTTTAACTTCAACCCTTGATTCTCTTGCTCCCATATGCACAAGTAGCGCCCTCGTTTTCGCTTACAAACATGGCACACTACACAAACATGCTACATCAGAGATGCTTCTGCACTGCTGAACAACTGTGGAGGAAGTTTCATACTTCAGCAGAGTTCCTCCACTTCAAGTTCCATCTACGCTCCTATTACTATGCCCTCAATCTTGCCAAAAAGCACTACTTCTCACCACTTATATCCAATTTAGACTCCAATCCCAAATGCTTGTTTGCCACATTGAACGCCCTCCTCTGCCCTCCACCACCTCCTGCCCCTTTCTGTTTCATGGCCAAAGACTTTGCTAGCTACTTTAATAATAAAATTGAGAACATCCATAACAAACTCTCCTCTCAGTGTGGCCCTAACTCACTCTCTCTCAACAAACTGATAACACCCAGCCTTCATCCATAGTGGATACGTTTGACCCTGTAACTGGGTATGTAGTCTCTAGTCTTTTATCTACCTCTCGTCTTATAACTTGTCAATATGATCCTATTCCATAACAGCTGATCCCTCCACCTTCTACCACACTTATCTCAGCTCTCACACAACTTAATTACTGCCCTACTTACCCTGGTTTCTAAATTACTTGAATGTATCATCTACAATTATCTCACAAAATGTATTTCCTCCAACTCGCTCCTTGACCCCTTCCAGTCTGGCTTTCGGTCCTAACACTCCACAGAGATAGCTCTCATTAAAGTCACTAATGACTTGCTAACCACCAAATCAAAAGGCCATTATCTATTCTTATTCTCCTGGATCTCTCCACTGCCTTTGACACAGTTAACCATCCTCTTCTTATCCAAACTCTTGGCATCCGTGACACTGCCCTCTCTTGTTTCACATCATATCTAGAAAATCGAACATTTAGTGTATCCTTCTCTGGCTCCTCTTTATCGTCTTGCCCTCTGTCTGTTGGCATACCTCAAGGTTCCATCTTAGGTCCCCTCCTTTTCTCTATCAACACTTCCTCTTTTGGATTTAAATACCATCTATTTGCAGATGACACCCAAATGTACCTCTCTGCGCCATAACTATGCCCCTCTCTTCTAGCTCATGTTGCCTACTGCCTCTCTAGCAAATCCTTCTGGATGTCTGCTCATCAACTCAAACTCAATATGTCAAAAACAGAACTTTACGACCCTCTTCCACAGCTTCCACTCCTCACATATCTTTCACCTTTGACAATGCCATCATCAAGCCCACCTTTCAGTACCGTTGTGTTTTGGTGTTCTACTGGATCCTGCCCTCTTTTTCATACCTCACATACAATCCATCAATAACTCTTGTCATTTATACCTAATTTTTTTCCCAAAATACGTCACTTAGAGGGTCAGTATTACCAAATTCACCAAATACCCATAACTAGGTGGGATTCATGTAATAACCTTCATAAATTCCACACAAACTCATTTCAAGTACCCGTTCCGTCCAAAATACAATATTTTGCAAAATGACCTGGAACAGCGACTTTTTAGAGGGTCAGTATTAAGTTCACCAAATACACATAACTAGGTGGGATTCATGTAATAACATTCATAAATTCCACAGAAATTAATTTCAAGTACCCGTTCCGGGCAGAATACAATATTTAGCAAAATGACCCGAAACAGGGACTTTTTAGAGGGTCAGTATTACAAAATTCACCAAATACACATAGCTAGGTAGGATTCGTGTAATAACCTTCATAAGTTACACAGAAACTAATTTCAAGTACCCGTTCCAGGCAGAATACTAAAAGAACTTCTTCTCAGAGTGTCGGAGAGATCTATGTTATATCTTATTTATTCAGGAGGGGGAAGTGACGGACTTGTTATCTCATTGAATGATTCAGAGCAGCTTTAAGAAAATGATAATCATCCATACAAATAATTAGAAACAATACTTAGTACTGATTTTCTGCTTTGCTCTGTATCCCCCAAATGCTTTAAGCCAGAAGGACAGTCATGTTCAAAATAGTCCATTAAAATTAAGATTTTCAAAAAAGTTCCTCTCACTGCCTGGACATCGGCTAATGTTGTTAGTTTGTTACATATTTATCATAACTGAGATGTCTTTCGTAAACTAGGACAATCTTTTAAGCAGTTAAGATCTATATATATTTTCAATGTATTGTCATAAAGCCCCTTTTCTCTCCTTCGCAAACTGATGACCACCCACAGAGGCAGAAAAATGCCTCTAAAGCTGATTCATGAAACCTCCATGGCACTAAAACTGTGCCCAATGCCATGGAAGTCTTATCAATTAATATGCCATGGAGGTGTTGTCCAACCCGCCACTTTTCTTTGCACTCTCTCCCCCCTCTCCATCCCCTGTGTCTTTCTTCTCCCTCTCCCTCTTGAAGTCTTGCGTGCCTCGCAATGAGCGGCGAGCGCGCCTTTTTCAAAGTCTTGCAGGCCTCACAATGAGCGCCTAAGCCCTACGGGCTTTGGCATCCTTGTGATCCATTTAAAAAAAAAATCAGTTTTTATGTCTGCCATTTTTTTCCTCGCTTAGCCGGTTTCAAACCTCCCAAAAACGCCAATTAAACATCAAATTAGCTTGCAACCTCACATACAGCCTCTCCCTCTGTGCTGTGTGTGAGGTTGTAAGTATTTTTTTTTATTAATTGGCATCTTTTGGTGTTCTTGTGATGGCCTCCGAGTTATGGTCATGAAAAATAATTTGGCCGTTAAAGCCGTAATTTTTTCAAACTCTTGCATGCCTCGCGATGAGCGGCAAAGGCCTATGGCCTTTGGCGCCCATGAATTTTATTACATGAATCCCACCTAGTTATGTGTATTTGGTGAATTTGGTAATACTGACCCTCTAAAAAGTCGCTATTCCGGGTAATTTTGTGAAATATTGTATTTTGGCCTCGAATGGGTATTATTTGGTGAATTTGGTATTTTTGACCATCTGGAAAGTTGCCGTTCCGGGTCATTTTGCAAAATATAGTATTCTGCCCGGAACGGGTATTTGAAATTAATTTCTGTGGAATTTATGAATGTTATTACATGAATCCCACCTAGTTATGTGTATTTGGTGAATTTGGTAATACTGACCCTCTAAAAAGTCTCTGTTCCTGGTCATTTTGCGAAATATTGTATTTTGGCCTGGAACGGGTACTTGAAATTAGTTTCTGTGGAATTTATGAAGGTTATTACATGAATCCCACCTAGTTATGTGTATTTGGTATTTTTGACCATCTAGAAAGTTAACGTTCCAGGTCATTTTGCGAAATATTGTATTCTGGCCTGGAACGGGTACTTGAAATTAGTTTCTGTGGAATTTATGAATTTTATTACAGGAATCCCACCTAGTTATGTGTATTTGGGGAATTTGGTAATATTGACCCTCTAAAAAGTAGCTGTTTTGGGTCATTTTGTGAAATATTGTTTTCTGGCCCGGAACGGGTATTTGAAATTAATTTCTGTGGAATTTATGAATGTTATTACATGAATCCCACCTTGTTATGTGTATTTGGTGAATTTGGTAATACTGACCCTCTAAAAAGTCTCTGTTCCGTGTCATTTTGCGAAATATTGTATTTTTGCCTGGAACGGGTACTTGAAATTAGTTTCTGTGGAATTTATAAATTTTATTACACAAACCCACATAGTTATGTGTATTTGGTGAATTTGGTAATACTGACCCTCTAAAAAGTCGCTGTTCCGGGTCATTTTGCGAAATATTGTATTTTGGCCCGGAACGGGTACTTGAAATTAGTTTCTGTGGAATTTATGAATGTTATTACATGAATCCCACATAGTTATGTGAATCTGGTAAATTTGGTATTTTTGACCCTCAGGAAAGTTGCCGTTCCGAGTCATTTTTGCTATATATTGTATTCTGACATGTTAAAGTGTTAATTAAGCTTACTATCAGATGGAGTTTGGTTCTTAAATATAGTTCTCAATTATATTTAACACATCCCATTGATTTTAGCATGAATTCCCTTTATAAAGTGTGCGTTCCGCACTGTTTTTGCCTGTTCTTTTGATATTTTGTTTTTTATAGGGTTAATAAAGTATTATATCAAATTGGTTTTGGTTCTTATATATTGTTCTCAATATTATCTAACACATCCCAGTGATATTGTCATTGATTTCTACCCTCCCCCCAAACTACCACTCCTAGGCCTACCCCCCCAGAACAACCACTAGTAGGCCTATGCCCTCCACTGCCACCCTCTCTGCCACCCTCAACCTCTCTGCCACCCTCCCTTCCACTATCTCCCTCCCTGCCTCTAGTCCCCAGGATCTCTTCATCTTCTGCTCCCCTCCTATAGCCTCATCCACCCTCCTCTCTCCTCCCTCCATCTGATCAAATTAAATATAAGGATAAATAAATATAACTCCAAACTAACTCACACTCTCTCTCTCTCTCTCTCTCTTTCTCTCTGTCTCCAGAAAAGAACCCTCCAACTCCTGAACCTGCAGCAATAAAAGTTTAATGCTGGCAATGCTGTTTGCCACCCAATGTGAGCACCTTTGGCGCTCTTCGCAAGTCTCTCCCTCTGTCTACTTCCTTCCTTGTGTCTCCTTTCCCCTACTCTCCCTTCCTTGTGTCTCATTTCCCCCTCCTCTCCCTCCCCTGTGTCTCCTTTCCCCCCTTGTCTCCCTCCCCTGTGTCTCCTTTCCCCCTCTCCCTCCCCTGTGTCTCTTTCCCCCTCTCCCCTCCCCTGTGTTTTGTTCCCCCTCCCTCCCCTGTGTCCCTTTTCTCCCCTCCCTCCCCTGTGTCTCTTCCCCCCTCCCTCCCTTGTGTCCCCCTTCTCCCTCTCCTGTGTCTCTTCCTCTCCCTCCCTTGTGTCTTCCCCTCCCTCCCCTGTGTCTCTCCCCCTCCCTTGTATCTCTTCCCCCCTCCCCTGTGTATCTTCCCCCACCTCCCCCGTGTCTCTTCTCCCCTCTCCCTCCCCTGTGTCTCTTCCCCCTCTGTCTCTCCTGTGTCTCCCCCTCCCTCCATTGTGTCTCTTTCCCACTTCCTCCCCTTTTCCTTTTCCTCCTACCTTAGGAGCAGATGATAAAGGTAAGTGGGGGGGGGGTAAGTTTAGAGGGGGAAAGGGAGGAGGAGGATGAGGGTAGGGAGGGTGAGGGGAGGGAGGAGAGGGTGAGGGGAGGGATGGAGGAGGAGGAGGAGGGTAAGGAAGGAGGAGACACTGGCGGTGATGCAAGCCTTGGTGGCCTCGCGATGAGCACCGCTCATCTCCACCAGCGCTCACTGTGTGGCAGTAACCGCCCCCATCCTCTCCCTGTCCCCTCACTTACCTTCATCAGCTGCTCCTGCTGCTCTCCATGGCATCTTCCTGCTGTGTCGGGACACGGCATATGCTAATGACATGACGAGCATGAGACGTCACGTCATTTGCATATGCCAGGTCCCAACAGCCAGAAGACGCCATAAAAAGCAGCAGGAGCAGCAGAAGGTAAGTGAGGGGAGGGGGGGGGTAATTGGAGAGGGGGAGTCTTCCCCTGGCAGGAACCAGCTAGTCCCACGGGCCTCGTGGTTACTGGCCGCATCGTCTCGCCTCGCTTTTTGAGGCTCTCAGTTGTGGCCCTACGGGCCGCAAACCACTAAACTCGCAGTTGTGACCCATACTGCATGTCCCACGGGACGTAGGGATGAGCGCCTACGGCGCTTATCTCCACCATAGCCTGGCGCTCATAGCCCTGGTTTCGCGAGGGCCGCAGTTGCGGAGGGCTCGCTGCGCAAGCCTGCAGTTTTAACACTGCGTTACCAACAACTTTTGGTAAACCCGCAATGCTGACAACTATATATGTGATGGCTGCTAATGTTTATATACAGTACATCAGATAGATAATTGGAGAAGTGTTGCGCGAGTGCCGTAGTATTGCTACTGCCTGAAGGGACTGGTTTACGGACGTCACCTGAATGTCTTAATACAGGGGACCAAATGTTCAGCAATATTAAATGTAAATTGAGCCAGAAAATCTCCTGCAGCCATTTTCCTCTTAATCCCTAAATTAGAGTGCATGATTTACATGAGGCCCTATGTCGGCGTATTACAAATAGAGGTTAATAATAATATATAAAAAAACATGCATTACACAAACATATAATATTAAATGGTTGTTTTGTATATTCTTATTTTCTATGTTCTTCACTTACTTTTTTATTTTTCTTTATTAAGCAAAACAAGTAAATATAAAATAAAATGTAATTAGCAACTTAAAAAAAAACTTGATGCTGTTCCTAATAGAAGTCCTGTAAACCTGATATATATATATATATATATATATATAAGGTTGAACTTGATGGACTATAATTCTTTTTTCAAACCAATTACTATGTAACTATATATATATTAGCGACTTGCCCGTCAAAAAATGACGGTCAATAAAAGAAAGTGTTGAAATGCTGTTTGTCACACAATGTGAGTATACTGTGTGCCTCAAGTAACTAAATTCCTCAAAAAGCAGAAATCTACATAACATAAAATAAGAAAAACTAAAATCACCAAAAATAAAAAATGTACATTACAGAACAAAAAAAAAAACCTAAGTCACAAAAATAAAAAAAGTACCATTACCGAAAATAACAAAATACATTACAACCCCCCCTCACTACAATTTTTTTTTAAATTACACACCTGAAAATGAAATACATATAATACATGCATATAATACAATACAACACAATTAAATAAACAAAAATACAACACAACTAAATAAACTAAAATACAACACAATTAAATAAACTAAAATACAACACAATAAAATAAAATAAAATACAATACAATTAAATAAACTACAATACAACCCTATGTAATATACATGCCAATATCTACTATACATGCCACTATCTAATATACATGCCACTATCTACTATAAATGCCACTATCTACTATACATGCCACTATGTAATATATATGCCACTATATAATGTAATATACATCCCACTATGTAATATACAATACTATCTAATAATACATACCCCTATCTATGTTATATACAATCCATGCAATCTATATATATATATAGGTACCCTAATTGTAAGGTACAATAAAATAATTAAGGCCACTTACCTTTGAGATGTTTCTTCAGATCAGCAACCTATGGTAAAAAAAATTCCAAAAGTTTACATGAAATACCTAAACATTCTAAACATTGTAAACATTGTAAACATTCTAAATATTCTAAATATTCTAAATATTATACTCACCTTTCCAGCATGTCCCGTTCCAGCATGTAACGTCCTCCATGTTCCGTCCGCCATGTTCCTTCGGCCATCGTTACTCCTGTCAAAAAAATCATTACATTAGTAAACATAAAGCAAAGTACAAAACACAATCTACATTATACTTACCTTTCGGCGATGTCTCCGGCCTCCTCGTCTTCCACGGAAGCATCCGCGCCTTTAAAAAAAAAAAAAAACGACACACATCCGCCCTTGCGGATGTCTCCGACGCTAATGACCTTCCTATGGAGTGTTCCAGAGTAAAATTGGCAATGGTGGCTTCTGATTGGCTGAAAAGGCTGTCTATCAAATTCAGCCAATGAGAAGACCCCATTTGTGAACCAATGAAAAAAAGTATACACCCCAAAATACAACGCTGATTGGATAACACACCTTTCAATCTTTATTTGAACCAATCCTAAGGCTTTATTGCCATCAGCCAATCACAATGGAATATACCCCCACGTACTGATTGGTGAAGACATCTGCGCCTTCCCATTGGCTGTAATATTGATTGATTTTAACAGTAGCCAATGAGAATGCGCAAATCCTTCACCAATCAGTACGTGAGGGTGTATTCCATTGTGATTGGCTATTGTCAGTGCAACCAATCAGAATGCGCAGAGGCTCCAACCAATCCCCCTGTGGGGGTGTATTCCATTGTGATTGGCTGAAGGCATGTGCGCCTTGTGATTGGTTTAAATAAAGATTGATAGGTGCATTATCCAATCAGAGTGTGATTTTAGGGTGTATCCCTTTCTGATTGACTCACACATTCAGGAAGAAAATAAGCAATGGCGCCTTCTGATTGGTTGAAAACGCTGTCTATCAAATTAACTCAATCAGGAGGCGCCATTACTTATTTTCCTCCCGAAAATTCTCCTGGAGCCTCATTAGCATCGGGGATGTCCGGGAATACGGATGTAGGAGACCAGAGGAGACCGGAGACATCGCGGGTAGGTAAGTATAATGTAGATTATGTGTATTTTATTTTGATGTATGTGTATTAATGTTGTGCCGCGCTGGAGAGGGATTGAAAGAATGCCGGACGGGACATGGCGGAAAGGTGAGTACAATATTTAGAATGTATAGAATGTATATAATGTCTGTAATGTATAGAATGTCTATAATGTTTATTTTATTAGTGTAAACGTGTTGCACTAATTTTTTGTAATTTTTTTTCCGTAGGTGGCTGATCGCAATGAACATCTGCAAAGGTAAGTGGTCTTAATTTTTTTTATTATAGCTTAGACTTAGATTAGTTAATATATAGATAGCATTTATTGTATGTTAGCTAGGGGTTTTATATAGATAGCATAGGATGTATTGTATATTAAATTGTGTTATTTATTTAGATAGATTGGGGATGTATTATTATATAGATAGGATGTATATTAGATTATGGAATTTATTTAGATAGATTGGGAATGTATTATTATATAGATAGGATGTATATTAGATTATGCTATTTATTTAGATAGATTGTGTAATGTATATTAGATAGTATTGTAATTGTATTGTAATTTTATGTAATTGTATTGTAATTGTATGTATTTGTATTGTATGTATTTGTATTGTATGTATTTGTATTATATGTATTTCCTTTTCAGGTGTGTATTTTTTTTTTTCTGTAGTGAGGTGGGGGGGTTGTAATTTTTTTTTTTTCTGTAATGTTCCTTTTTTATTTTTTGTGACTTAGGTTTTATTATTTTGTGTAATGTAGTTTATTTTTTTTGTGAGTTAGATTTTTTTTTGTGTGACTTTAGGCTTTTTTATTTTCTGTAATTAGAGTGGTGGGGGTTAATAGGGGGTAGGTAGTGTAGATGTTAATAGGTTAGTGTAGAGGGTGTTAAAATGATCCCTAATGTTTTATTGGGAGTGGTATAGTGCAGTATAGTGTTTATACGCATGGCACTTATGTGGTTAATGTAGTGTTGTAACAGGCCCATGATGGTGTTAATATACCCTTATGGGACTGATGTGGTTAAATAGAAGCTTATGGGGGTCTGTATTGACCCCCATGAGTGACAGGGTTATTGAAGGGCTTATGGGGGTCTGTATTGACCCCCATGAGTGACATGCTTAATGAAGGGCTTATGGGGGTCTCTATTGACCCCCATGAGTGACATGGTTAATGATGGGTTTATGGGAGTCTGTATTTACCCCCATTAGTGACAGGGTTAATGAAGGGCTTATGGGGGTCTATATTGACCCCCATGAGTGACAGGGTTAATGAGGGTTTTCATGGGGGTCTGTATTGACCCCCATGATTGACAGGGTGACAGTGTATCCTTTAAGGACCTGTAATGCGGTTAATTTGAAATTTGATTGCAGCGGGGGACCCCGATCGCGTACAATCGGGACCCCCACTGCGATGGTTAATGTGGGGTTAATGCAGGGCTCCGAGCTTATCTCAGATCCCCTGGGGTTAATGCGGGTTTACGAGCTTATCTCGGATCCCTTCTTGTCTAATTTGTACGTGGCTGGGCTGTGAGCCTCATTTTCGTTTTTTTTGGCGGCCATTTTTTCTCTCGCTTAGCGGATTTTAGTGTGTCTGAACTCGGGAATTTGGACTTAAATGGAGGTGTAACTTCACTTTCAGAGGTCCTGGGTGCCCCCCCCCCTTGCTATGGGTAAGCTTTTTATGTAGTTTGTGTGAGTATTTGGTGTGTTTTCACTCTTTTTAGTTGCGCGCGGGTCGGCCGTTATAGTCGGATTCTTAGTGCGTGTTGGTGTTTGTTACGTTAAGGTTGGCTCCAAGTTGGGATTTTTTCGAAGTCGTGCGTGTGACGTGTTTAACGGCTCGCCCGCAATGAGCGGCTGCGGCGCTCATTGCCTCATTCGCTAAGTGCTATGAGTTAACGGCTCGCCTCGCTACGCACCACGCAACACAGCGTGACGACGAATTGTAGTTCGACAATTATAATATGTGATATATATAAATATATATATATATATATATATATATATATATATACACAATATAAACGTGGTGAATAGATCACATAGCCCATTGGAATGTATTGTTTGTTTTTGGTGCTGTAGATGTATACATTTTTGTTTTTTAATTAGGGAGATTCATACATACACTAAGATTTAACAGCTAAGGTTTTAAGCATTTTTGGCAGACCACATAATCCAGTTGACAGAAAAATTGGCATGGTTTGCAATACTGTATCTTTATGTAGTTGGTTGTGCTGGCTACTGGGCTAACAATAAGGCATTTTAGAACAGGATCCATTCCGTCTCTGTGTGCCTGTGAAACTCATATAATTACTGTCAATACACTGCTGTTGAGGCTCAGACCTAGTCTGTACAGATACACTGAGTGCCATGATTTGTCCTGTTTTTGTGATTTTAATGATTCGTAGAAGCAGTGGGACACAGAACACTCTGAATTCAACAAGTTTGCAGCCATTATTTATGTTCTTTCAAAAACATCAACTTAAATAAAAAATAATACAGAGTCTAAAAATGTGCTCCTGTATAGTGATTGTGCCATTGTTTAAATTAAAAACCCAAATATGTATCAAACTTATATAAAATAACACTACTTCCGTTTTAATAATATTAAAAACTAACATGCATCAATTAACTGGATATTTTTTACAATTTACAAACATATATCAGATTAATCGTTATTTTAGTTTAAAGGCCCACTTAATTTAGTACAATTTGGACCACATACACAGTAAATATCTACTAACAGCATGTTGAAATACTTTTAGAATTGATCCATTGAATCACTCTGTAACTGTGGCAAATTTCAAGCCTGCAGGCCATGGTGATGAGAACCCAATGGAGAAGGAATCTTATAGCCTTATCTTCTCTTCTTGGGGCCCTATGCTATTGTCCAATTTGTAAATTTATACCCACTTAAAATCACTCTTAATATTGCTACATATTCGGCAAATATTACTTATTGGCACTAATGAATTCTTAAGTCAATAGAATGCATATAAACATTTATTTAAAAAAAACACCCAAAGCCAAATGTATGAGTTCAAGGCATTTGCAAGTAGCTAATAGAATATGGCCCTGGGACTGGGAACTGGTTTACACTGATTCAACAGGCTGGTAAATTAAATGTAGTTTGTACCCTTTATTATCACTGGCTGTCTCAGTACACAGAGCTGCATGTTATTTATGTAAAACACAAATATATCTACATATGTATATTTGAATTGGAAAGAACTATCTGCACTTAGATTTGTTCACTCATTTTTGTCCTTTTTGAGTTCTATCTTTAAAACTCCAACAAGCAGTCAGTTTAAGAAGGGTAGATATATCTATGTTTGCATCAATATTATAATGTGTTATTTTTACAACTAATGCTTTAAAAACATTTTTTATGAGAAGATTGATTAGATATGTCATAGATGACTGTATATTGCACAAAAATATGGGTTCAATTGCATGTAATAATAACACTGAGATATTATGTTACATGATTATATATATACTAGGAAAATGCCCGTCAAAAATGACAGGAGTAAAATATCCTCGCATGCTGTTTGCCACACAATGCTAGGATATGGGCCCTCTGATCTCCTTCGGCGCTCATCGCGTGGCCCGCAACGAGCGCCTTTGGCGCTCATGGCAAACCTCTCCCCCTGTGTAGTTTATAAGCCTCGTGCTTGAGTGTTACTGCTTTAAGGTTAAGTGTTAGTGGCTTGGGTTAAGTGGCTTTTGTTAAGTGTTACTGCTTAGGCCTACTTTTTACATTCTTCATGCTATTTTTACGTCTTTGTTTTCGTTGTTTTGCGTTTTTCCGGCAGGCAAAATATGCATTAAATTAACTTGCAACCTGACTCACAGGCTCCCTGGCTCTCCCACTGTGGTGTGTGTAAGTTAATTTAAGGCATATTTCTTGTTTTTTTTCATGTCTTTTTAGTTCTGTAGTTCGGCTGTTAAAGTTGTAATTTTGCGAGGTGCAGAGTAAATGTACGAGTTTCGGTCCTAAGTCGTACGGTTCGTAATTCCCGCGTGCCTCAACTACTTGCCTCGCTTTGCAAGGCTCGCAGTGCAATGAGCCTAAGTCCTGTGTGGTCGACGTCTCGCAAAGTGTGACCAATATTGTAAGCATTCCCAAAACTGACAACTATTATAGTGATATATAATTTTTAAGGTGAATGCATACAAAAACAGTACCTATTCATCTCTGATTATTTCATGAGAAATTGCATTGTTGTGAGTTATTCCTGTACAATAAGTAATTTACTTAGTAGCTATTGGTTCTGAAGGTATATGTAAGCTGCATAATGGTTACATGCCATGTTTTTACTGGCATATACGTGCACAGAAAATATACTGTATAATAACATAACTATTATCAAAAGTATTGTATTCATCAGGCATGTATTTCAGATGTGTGCATTGTGCCTTAGAAGTGCACTAGTAGGGGAACTTTATCTAATACACAAACACATACACACAAAACAGCAAGCATACAAGTATACAACATCAGATACAGATAAACAAGCATAAACACAGCAGTAAACAAACAGCAAAAACCAACAAGATGCACACCAACACCTTCCGCTGGCATAGGTTAATGTAATGGGCCAGATCCTGTTTCAAGGTTCTCAGTGTGACTGGTCATGATGGGAAGTCAGTGAAGTATAAGAGATTGAGAGAAGGTGATCTAGGCAGATTGTAGATAGCAATCAGCTATAAGAACTACAACTGAATGAAATGTGGGTTATCTGCTCAATAAGAGCATAACACCCATATATGTATGGGTGTGGAGCGGGAGGAGAGTGGGTTAGTGGGTCCTGTACTGGCAGCTGGTAGATGAATGGTGTCCAATACTGGTCACAGACAAATGGCAGAGGTATAACGTTCTTTGGAAGATGAAAAGAAAAAAAAGATTAAAACAAGAGTATGCATGACGATAAATACAGAGGATATAATAGTTGGTTATGTTTCCAGGTTGAGGGAGAGGATGGGACATATTCATTCAGGCATGAGTGGGATGGAAAGCAGAAGAAGACATTAAAGTGAAAATTTAAACACCACGCTGCTCAATAAATATAATGTGACCTCACTTGGACTTCCCTTTCAATAAATGTTGCAATGCACCAGCATACTGTACATGGAACAAGACAGATGAAGCAAGACACCTACAGCTTGCCATCTCTATAAATCTGCTGTCCTAGGCCTGGGCCTTGACAGTCTAGGACTACACATGCCTCTGAAATTCAGAATGCTATTCAACTATTTATGGCTTAGGCTTTGTATATGTTAATGGCACTGGATAAGTTCTGTCAGATTTATACAAGTACTTGTCCAGTATAATCAAGTATGAAACTGTGTAAGCAGTAATGCAATCAACCTATTGTATTTCCTGAGATTATTACTTTTTTTCTTTCTTAATATAATTTGATGTACAACTGATACAATTCATATATTTTTGCTTCGGTTTTGAAAAACAGTACACATAGCAAAATATAGAGAAGACATCAGACTACTTTTATCCAATTCCCTTTTCTATTTCAATTTTTCTGCAATCGTTTCACAATTTTATTGTGGCACAGCATCAAGGTATCAAAGAAATAGACTGGCAAGGCAAGTATATAACTACCAGGCTTATCAACCAAAAAGGATGAATGCAGTATGGGTTATAAGGATATTGTCTCCCTAGGAGATCAAATATTTTAAATGATAGGCCGGCTCTCGGCCACTCAGGATCATGCAGGCACAGATGGTTTACTGTTATCAATAACAAAGAACAGACAGTGTGAGGCTGAATAATGCTTTAAAACTGTAACAAGTTGTTCAAGGTTTTCTCAATATAAAATGAATAATTGTGGGTGTTTACTGAAAATAAAATCCAACAACTGTAACAAATCTGTATTAAACAGAATTATTAAACAAATGTATTTTACATCATTTAAAATTTTAAAAATACTATAATGGTAAAAATGCTATAAAATACCAAATAGTGCTAGGATTAAAAAAATTAAAATGTGGAAATCCAAAAAGCACACACTAAAAAGGTTATCCTTTCTGTAAGAAGTCATACCAAGTGTAATAATCCTGTGAATAAAGGGTATACAATATCAGTCATTGAATTATTAGGCATATGTTTGTATGCCTCATGGACACTAGGGGCCCCATTCTAATGAGGGCCGTAGGAGCTGCGTGGCTGCAAGCTACTATGCTATTCTAATCACCTGCGTCCGAGGGTTCCGACCGGCTTGCGGGCGGTGCCCTGCGTTCCCTTGCGGCCATTCCTGCCTTTGATCTCACAAGGCCGCAAAAGATTCGTCCGCATTCACCCTCCTGTCAACCCCGTAAAACACCCAAAAATGGCCGCAGCTTACTTGCACCCTGGAACCGTCGCAAGGGCTGTGAAGTCCTTGCGTAACCTCCAAATAAGCCCCCCCGCTGGCTGCAGGGGTCCCGATTGTGACACGAACGGGACCCTTCTACTGTCCCTAAATTAACCCCATAATGCAGGTCCCAATTGGGAGCCCGGCAGTGTCCTAACATTAACCCTGTAATGCAGGGGTCTGAACGGGACCCCTGCAGGGTGCACACATTAACCCTAAAATGCAGGGGTCCGATCGGGACCCCTGCAGGCTCCCCACATTAAATCCTTACCTTGCTGCAGAGGGTCAACGATCGGGACCCCGCAGCATCTACGAGATTTACATTTTCCGCCGCAGGCTTGAAATCTAAATTCAAGCCTGAAGAATTGCGGGGTTTGAATTTCCCGCTGCGGTCCCGCAGCACACTAATGGTTACCCCCAAGCTGCAGGGGTACTATAAGTACCCCCCGGCACCTAAAATTAACCCCATCACTCATAGGGGTCAATATAGACCCCCATGAGACTAAAATTAACTCCCTCAGTCCAATAGGCATTTATATAGACCCCTGGAGGACACTATTAATCCCTATTAACCATATAAATGCCACAAGGGTCCTCCAGGGCCCTTATGACAAAGTATAATCACTACACTATTAACCCTAACTATACCCCATTAACCCCTTAACCCTAACTATACCCCATTAACCTATACTAAACCTTATTTAACTCTAACTGGGCCTATTTAACCCCTTCTAGAACTATTTAAACCTAACTGGGCATATGTAACCCATTATAGAATTATTTAACCCTAGCTGGGCCTATTTAAACCCTTTTAGACACATGTAACCCAAACTGGGTCTATCTAACCATAACTGGGCCTATTTAACCATATCTAGACCCAATAACCCTAACTGGTCATATGCAACCCCTTCTAGACCTATTTAACCCTAACTGGGCCTAGTTAACCCATTTTAGACCTATTTAACCCTATCTGGACCTAATAACCATAGCTGGGCCTATATAACCATGACTGTGCCTTTTTAACCCCTTCTAGCCCTATTTAACCCCACCTAAGCCTATGTAACGCCATCTAGCCTATCTCACCCCATCTAGGCCTATTTAACCCTGTCTAACCCTATTTAACCCCATCACTTATGGGGGTCTATACAGACCCCCATAAGCCTCCATCTAACCCCATCACTTATGGGGGTCCATACAGACCCCCGTAAGCCTCTATGTAATCCAATCAGTCCCATAAGGGTCTATGAAGACCCTCATAGGAAAACGAGAACCCTATTATTAACCCAATAAGTGCCTTGAGGGTTATCCAGGACCCTCATGACACTAAGTACAAACACTACACTACAATATCCCCCCCAATAAACCACTAAAACTAAACTAACCCCCTACCCTAACCTATTAACCCCTACCTACCTAACACCTACCCCAACCTATTAACACCTGCACTACCTACCTAACCCCCTATTGAACCCCCCACCCCACATATTACACAAAATAAAAAAAGCTAAGTTACAAAATATAAAAAGAACAATACAAACCCCTACAAAAAAACAAAAACATTACAAAACCTCCAACTACAAACAATAAAACAAGAACATTACAATTCCCCCACCACAAAAAAATAATAATTACTCACCTGCAAAGAAAATACATACACAAATATACATAACATTACAATACAGCAATAAATAAAGTACAAATATATCCATAACAACATACTATTAAACCCCTAACTACAATATATTTCCCCCTATCTACATTACATACCCCATGACTACTATACATGACCCCCTGTCTCATGACAAAGTATAATCACTACACTATTAACCCTAACTATACCCCATTAACCTATACTAAACCCTATTTAACTCTAACTGGGCCAATTTAACCCCTTCTAGAACTATTAAAACCTAACTAGGCATATGTAACCCATTATAGATTTATTTACCCCTAGCTGGGCCTATTTAAACCCTTCTAGACATAATTAACCCTAACTGGGTCTATCTAACCCTAACTGGGCCAATTTAACCATATATAGACCTGATAAACCTAACTGGTCATATGTAGCCCCTTCTAGACCTATTTAACCCTAACTGGGACTAGTTAACCCCTTCTAGACCCATTTAACCCTAACTAGGCCTATCTAACCCTAACTGGGCCTAATTAACCCTATCTGGACCGGATAACCATAGCTGGGCCTATTTAACCCTGACTGGGCCTATTTAACCCCTTCTAGCCCTATTTAACCCCACCTAAGCCTATGTAATGCCATCTAGCCTATCTAACCCCATCTAGGCCTATTTAACCCAGTCAAACTCTATTTAACCCCAATACTTATGGGGGTCTATACAGATCCCCGTAAGCCTCTATTTACCCCAATCAGTCCCATAAGGGTCTATGAGGACCATCATAGGACAATGAGAACCCTATTATTAACCCAATAAGTGCATTGAGGGTCCTCCAGGACCCTCATGACACTAAGTACAAACACTACACTACACTATTCCCCCCCAATAAACCACTAAAACTAAACTAACCCCCCTACCCTAACCTATTAACCCCTACCTACCTAACACCTACCCCAATCTGATAACACTTACACTACCTACCTAACCCCCTATTGAACCCCCCACCCCACGTATTATCCAAAATAAAAAAAGCTAAGTTGCAAAATATAAAATGAACATTATAAACCCCCATACAAAAAAACAAAAACATTACAAAACCTCCCACTACAAACAATAAAACAAGAACATTACAAACCCCCACCACAAAAAAAAAAGAATTACTCACCTGCAAAGAAAATACATACACAAATATACATAACATTACAATACAGCAATAAATAAAGTACAAATATACCCCTAACAACATACTATTAAAACCCTAACTACAATATATTTCCCCCTATCTACATTACATACCCCCATGACTACTATACATGACCCCCTATCTACAATACATTACCCCTATCTACAATACACAACGCCCTATCTACAAAACATTAGCCCATCTATAAAACATTAACCCATCTTTAAAACATTAACCCCTAACTACAATAAATTTCCCCATCTACATTAACTCCTATCTACAATACATTAAAAAGCCTAAATCTAACCTAAAATAGAACAAATAAGACCATGAACCTTGCTCAGATGTCCCTTCAGCAGGTCACACCCCCTAGGTAATAAAGAAACATAAATTTAGTCACAAATAAACACAACATAAAAAAATACACATTCTAAATATTAAACTTACGTTTCCACCATGTTCCCGTTCTTCTTCTTGTCTTCTCCGGCTAGGCCCCATGAAAAAAGAAACATCACATTAGTACACAAATACACAAATCATAATAAACGAAACATTCTAAACATTAAACTTACCTGTCTGTGATGTCCCCATCCTTGTCCTCTTCAGCTCCGGCTATGCACTTGAAAAAAAACACTGCTCTAAAAACAAACAAAAAAAAAACTAGACGCTAATGAAGCTTCTAGCGATTCTTCTGGTAGAAAAACCCAGAATGGTGCTTCTGAAAAAGGTAAGTGGTCTTTTTTATTCTATTTTAGGCTAGGTTTAGCCTTTTTAATGTATTGTAGATAGGATTTAATGTATTATAGATAGGGGTAATGTATTTTAGTTAGGGTTTAATGTATTGTAGTTAGGGGGTAATGTTTTATAGATAGGGCTAATGTATTGTAGTAAGGGTTTAATGTATTAAAGTTAGGGGGTAATGTTTTATAGATAGGGATAATTTTTGTAGTTAGGGGTTAATTTTTTATAGATAGGGGTAATGCTTTATAGATGGGGTAATGTTTTGAAGATAGGGGGTCATGTATTGTAGATAGGGGGTAATGTTTTATAGATAGGGGTTAATGTATTGTAGCCAGGGGGATATGTAATGTTGATAGGGGAAATGTATTGTAGATAGGGGTTAATGTATTGTATAGATAGGGCTCAATGTATTGTAGATAGGGGGTAATGTTTTGTAGATAGGGGGTCATGTATTGTAGATAGGGGGTAAATGTTTTGTAGATAGGAGGTCATGTATTGTAGTTAGGGGATATGTAATGTAGATGGGGGGAAATGTATTGTAGTTAAAGGGTTAATAGTATGTAGTTAGGGGTCTATTTGTTCTGTATTTATTGCTGTATTGTAATGTTATGTATATTTATGTATGTATTTTCTTTGCAGGTGAGTAATTCTTTTCTTTTTGTGGTGGGGAGTTTGTTATGTTCTTTTTTATTTTTTGTAACCTAGCTTTTTTTTGTGTGTGTAATTAGTGGTGTGGGGGGTTAATAGGGGTTAGGTAGGTAGTGTAGGAGTTAATAGGTTAGGGTAGGTGTTAGGTAGTTAGAGGTTAATAGATTAGGGTAGAGGTTAGTTTTAGTTTTAGTGGTTTATTGGGGGGGAATAGTGTAGTGTAGTGTTTGTTTATGGGACTGATTGGGTTAATAGAAGCTTACAGGGGTCTATATGGACCCCCATAAGTGATGGGGTTAGACAAAGGCTTATGGGGTCTGTATAGACCCCCATAAGTGATGGGGTTAGATGGAGGCTTATGGGGTGCGTATAGATCAACATAAGTGATGGGGTTAGATGAAGCTTAGATGGGGTTAAATAGGCCTAGATGGGGTGAGATAGGCCCAGTTAGGGTTTGATAGGCCCATTTAGAGTTAAATAGGGCTAGAAGGGGTTAAATAGGCCCAATTGGAGTTAAATAAGCCCAGTCAGGGTTAAATAGGCCCAGTTAGGGTTATTAGGTCCAGACAGTTTTATTGATTGGGGGTCCTTTAAGGACCTTTAAGGTCCTTTCTGGACCTGCCTGGGGTGGGAAATTAGAATTTTTAATAAAGCGGGGGTCTCAATGGGGAACCCCATTGCAAGGGTTAATGTGGGGACCCTCCGGGACCCCGCAGCATGGGGGGGTTAATGTTAGTTTCCACAGGGGTACTTACAGAACCCCCATTCGTTTGCCGCTGTCCCTTTAAGGAGCCGTGGCGAGACTCGTACGGGCTTGGGTATCTTTAGGGTTAAATATATATTCAATGCAGCACTATACAGTGCTATAATTGATAGGGGACATTAGGAGGGACATGTGGATGACATGTAGTACATTGGCTAGTTGGCACAACGCTGCTAGCCAATACTGTCATTTTTGGCCACAAAGTCCGCCGGGCTTGGAGAATGGGTTACTGCCTTGGGGGTTATTCAAGCCCGTAGTCCCTGGCTTGGATGACCTCCAAGGCAGCAACTCGATCTTCATGCCCGACGGACTGCGGCCACAAATTACAGTATTGGCTAGTGGTGAGGTGCCAGCTAGCCAATGTACTACATATCATCCTCATGTCCTCCAATGTGTCCCCCATCATTTAAATTGCTGTACAGTGCTTCCTTGAATTTATTTTTGAGTTTTTAGTTTGGCGGGCTTGCAAACGGATCTGCGGGCTAATCCCCGCGATCAGGTACAAGCCAGCTAAAGCTAATTGCCGATTGTCAGTCGTAGGAAGGGGTGGCTTGCGGCCCCTTTCCTTTGAGTACCAACCTAGGCAAGGGGCCATAGCACCCTAGTAAGGGATCGCCGAGATACAGCTATTTTGCAGCCATCATTAGAATGAGGCACTAAGGCCCCTAATGGAGCCCATGAACTAATTTGCTACCTACGTGTTACAGGCTGAAAATCCCTACGGTTGTCAAAATCGTAACTTACAGCCCATCTAAGCCTTTGATCTTTCAAGCCCATAAAAGTTACAATCGCTAAAATGGCAAATCGCTATTCAATTGCTACAATTCCTCAAGCCTGCAAATGTTCTCACACCCGTAAATGGCAAATGTAGAAGAAAATCCTACTGGTATCAGATAGAACTTAACCCCTATTCGTAGCACTGTAAACGCAAATAAAAAATCAATACTGCACTTTTAAAGATGGTGAAAGCGATGAAAAACATTCAAATTAATTGCACAACAGTCTCAAGCTTGAAAATCTGCAATCACAAATTATTATTTTTAATGTTTCATTTTGGTGTCATATCCATCTCAGGAATCAAGCTACCCACATAAACTAAAACAGTATCACCATTCATTTTTATTATTTTGTACATTGCCAAATTGCGAGTCTGAATGCATATTGGAACTCTAAAAGCTAATTGATTGATGTGTAACCTCCATGTTTTATTGATGTCATGATGACGGTCTCATTTACTATTGGCTATTTCTAAATCGGTAGTTACGGCCTTGTTTAATTGATCATGATCACGCTCTGAAATGCAACTTATGATTGCATAGTTTACAGTTTCGTCTTTTGGACTGTAACTTGCGGGCATGTTCAATTGAATCGCCCTGTAATTGTAGCAAAATGGGCCGTATAACGTAAACTGCGGGCTTCCAATTGTATAGGGGCCTTTGAGTACTCTAAAATATGTTCCTTTGTTATTAAAAATATATTCAACCACTTTTTAAATGTATTCAGATTCTGCTGTCAAAACCTCCGTTGGTAAAGAATTCCAAATTTAACTACCCTGACTGTGAAGAACCCTTTTCTTTCTTTAAGCTGGAATCTTTTTCCTTCTAACCTCAAATGATGCCCTCTTATCAGTTGAAAAACAGTTTACTTGATGGATATATTTATATAGGGTAATCATATCCCCTCTTATTCACCTTTTTCTATAGAAAATAAGTTTGATTTGGTTAGTCTTTCTTTTATAGCTTGGTCCGTTCATTCTCCTTATTAGTTTCATTGCCCTTCTCTGTACTTTTTCCATCTCTAAAATGTCTTTTTTATGAAGTAGTCCCCAAAATTGTATTTCACATTCCAAATAAAGGCGTACTAGGGATTTGTATAGTAACATAGTTATATTTACTTCCCCTTGCCTTTTCAGTTGCTGCTTAGCATTAAAAGTGTGTTTCATAGATGGTTGTCTTCTAGCACTCCTAAATTCCTTTTTATTTTGGATACCCCTAGATTTGCTCCATTAAGATCATAATTTACATGGCTATTTTTTTCTTTTCCAAATGCATAACTTTATATTTATTTGTATTAAATCTCATATGCCATTTTGTTGCCCATTTCTCTCATTTATGTAAATCAGTTTGGAGGGAAAGGAAAAGTACATTTTTTCTGATTGAATTATCTTGTATAACTTAGCGTTATCAGCAAAAATGGAGAGAATGGTTTCCAGTCCTTCTTCTAACTCATAAATACATTTGTTAAAAAGGAGAAGACCTAATACTGAGCCCTGAGGAACCCCACTTTCCACATTGGTCCAATCTAAGTATGTTCCATTTACAACAACCCTTTTCATCCTCAATCCATGTGCATATATTTACTGCAATTCCTGTATCTCTTAGTTTGCACAATAGCCACCCATGTAACACTTTATCAATGTGCAAAATCCAAAAAAGACTGCATCCACCAAGCTGCCTTTTTTCAAGATCCTACTTAGCTTCTCATAGAAACTAATTACATTTATTTGACACAACCTTTCCCTCATAAATCTGTGTTGACTTCTACTTATAGATTTATTTTTTATTTTTTTATATTTCTTATTGTGAAAATAGAGACTACAAATAAATAACACAAGTGTTGTAAATATACTTCAGTATAAATGATAACAGTAAAAAAAAACATAATTACATTTTTATAACATAACATTTTCCTATTATTATATCTTTTTACTGTAATTCTTTTCTCCTTGTTTCTTTTTGAACCTTTTTTTAATTCTAACAATAACAAATCTATGATTATAAACATTTTATATAGTAAATGAATATTTCTCAGAACTGTATTATTTTTATGTCAGATATTTTACATAGCAAAAAAAAATATTAAGTCTAATACTGTAAACATTTTATATATTAAGTAAATAACATATTACTGATAAACCTTATTTATTTCTCCTGTTTCTAAACTACTTCTGTTTATAACTATATTTACAGCTTAATAATATCTATATCTTGCAAGAGTTATTAAACTCTCTGATTTACTTTAGCATAGCTTTAAAATATTGAAATAATAACACCAGATGAGAGGAGAGCAATCTCTGTCCTCTTTTTTTATAGTGTATTTGGATACAGAGGCGGTTCACCTGATAAGCGTATGGCGCATTTAGCGCTTAGAAAATATCCTGAGGGGGGAGTAAAAATGAAACGGAATGTTTTCAACAGTTTTACAGAGGAGGCCCATGGTTCAGCTTACCACTTATAAGAGTCCATAAGGTTTTCTGCACACTCTATTTCGATAATTGTGTTGATCTTTCTTCTTCTTGGTCCGCTTTGTATTAGGGAATTTTTATTTTTTCCAAGGTTGTTTGGAGTTGGTAAATTCCACAAATGGAGGCAGATCTTGTACTGACTCCGATATATTACGAATTTGAATGTTGGACCTCTGAGATCTAGTTTTCTAGATCCTCTTGTATAATTTTAAGTTGTTTTTGTTCCTCTTTAAGCCCAATCAGATCCTTTTCCATTTCTTTGTGTGACTTAAGAAGTTTATTATATCTGTCTTCTAATTCAAAAACTTTGGTGTTCAATGCTTCTATTTCTGCTGTTAGTTCCACAGAGACTCTTTGTATCTGAGTTGTAATTTATCATCTGAAAGAACAAATTAATTATTTCAAGACTTGAATATCTGCTTTAGTGCTGGTTTCAAAAGTCTCTGTTCCGCTGTTCGCTAATTGTTTATCTGGAGTTGGGAAGAATGTACATTTTGTTTTATAGAGGCATGGTCCTTTTTGGATGGCCTTTCAGCCATCTTTTTTTTGCAGATTTTATCATTTCAGTTGGCAACTAGATGGCAGTAGAGTACACAGTAGAGTACACAGACAAGTTATATACAAAGCTAATTTTCTCTTACAGTACTGGCTTTTCAATAAGAAAAACTTCCAAAAGTAATTGTGGATTTATAGCCTTATAAAGCATTGTAGTCTGTATTAATTTTTCACAATCTCTCACATAAAAGGCATATATTCTATATTTGAAAGATAAGCCGCTGGGTCTTCTCTCTACAAAATCCACAATTATACAAGCTTATTGTGTTCTATATCTCCAAATTATTACACAGACTAGATCTCCAGTAGTGTAAGGCATCTAGATTAGAACTGTATAGGTTTGAAACATACACACAATATTAGTCATTACCAACCTTAAGTATGGATGTTGTTTATCAGTGTTTGAAAGTCCCCTTGTTCTGGTTCAGCAGCAAATCTCAGGGAAACACAGTTGCCAAACTTGATTTTTAAAGCCAATTTGGTCTTTCTGTGAACAATCTTGGTCATATGTATTTGCTTGGTAATAGATAAGTCACTTTATATATGATTTTATATGGTTTTTCAGCAGAGCTCATATATCCCACATCCTCTTTCCTTGAATGTTAGCTCCTCCCCTCTCTGCATATTATATTTTTCAAATGGACATATTCACTATATACTATAACTTATTAACCCTTCTAAACACTTTCCCGCTACAGAAATAGGGCTTGCATGTTTATAGTTCCCTTGAATCGCTCTTGCTCCCTTCTTAAATATAGGTATCACATCTCCTTTTCTCCTTTAACCTGGTAGTGACCCTGTGTTGAGTGAGTCTGAAAAATCACCTATATTATTGTCGTACTGCGAGTTGTTGTCATGCTCTGTGAGCCTTGTGAAGCGAGGCGAGCCTTTGACTGCAAGCCTTGTGAAACGAGCAGTTGAGTCACGCAGGACTTAGGCTGCAATGAGCACTGAAGGAACAGGAGGCAAGCAGATGAGGCATGCGGGACTTAGGCTGCAATGAGCGCCAAAGGCGCTCATTGCACTGTGAGCCTCTCAAAGCGAGGTGAGCAGTTGAAGCACACACGACTTAGGCTGGAATGAGCAGCGAAGGTGGTCATTGCAGGGGTGGACACGCGGGACTTAGATGGCACTCATCCTGAGACACGTGGGACTTAGGTGCAATGAGGGCTCAACCTGAGGTCCTTGGACTTTGCGACCAACGACAAATTACCGCCCATATGACTTAGGATCCAAAGCACGTAGATGGACTGCAGGGCTCTCAAAAATACGACTTTAACGGCCGAACCACCGAACTGGAAAAGCTTGAAAAAACACACAAATATGCCTCAAATTAACTTACACACTCACGCACAGCACAGGGGGAGAGCCAGGGAGTCTGTGAGTGAGGTTGCAAGTTAATTTGAGGCATTTTAGTCTTTTTTTAATGATCGGAAATCGCGGAAGCAAGAAAAAAATGGCGGCTGAAAAAAACGTAAAAATTCTGAAAAACGATGAAAACGAAGCCCAGCAAGGCCACGCTCGCAGAACTTAGAAAATACACAACGGTAAAGACAGTAACACTTACATGAACAACCCCAGGCACACAGGACTTTGAAAATAAAACAAACGGCAGTCAGACCGCGCCACGCAAATGATGCTCAGAGGAGTAAAAATGAAACGGAATGTTTTCAACAGTTTTACAGAGGAGGCCCATGGTTCAGCTTACCACTTATAAGAGTCCATAAGGTTTTCTGCACACTCTATTTCGATAATTGTGTTGATCTTTCTTCTTCTTGGTCCGCTTTGTATTAGGGAATTTTTATTTTTTCCAAGGTTGTTTGGAGTTGGTAAATTCCACAAATGGAGGCAGATCTTGTACTGACTCCGATATATTACGAATTTGAATGTTGGACCTCTGAGATCTAGTTTTCTAGATCCTCTTGTATAATTTTAAGTTGTTTTTGTTCCTCTTTAAGCCCAATCAGATCCTTTTCCATTTCTTTGTGTGACTTAAGAAGTTTATTATATCTGTCTTCTAATTCAAAAACTTTGGTGTTCAATGCTTCTATTTCTGCTGTTAGTTCCACAGAGACTCTTTGTATCTGAGTTGTAATTTATCATCTGAAAGAACAAATTAATTATTTCAAGACTTGAATATCTGCTTTAGTGCTGGTTTCAAAAGTCTCTGTTCCGCTGTTCGCTAATTGTTTATCTGGAGTTGGGAAGAATGTACATTTTGTTTTATAGAGGCATGGTCCTTTTTGGATGGCCTTTCAGCCATCTTTTTTTTGCAGATTTTATCATTTCAGTTGGCAACTAGATGGCAGTAGAGTACACAGTAGAGTACACAGACAAGTTATATACAAAGCTAATTTTCTCTTACAGTACTGGCTTTTCAATAAGAAAAACTTCCAAAAGTAATTGTGGATTTATAGCCTTATAAAGCATTGTAGTCTGTATTAATTTTTCACAATCTCTCACATAAAAGGCATATATTCTATATTTGAAAGATAAGCCGCTGGGTCTTCTCTCTACAAAATCCACAATTATACAAGCTTATTGTGTTCTATATCTCCAAATTATTACACAGACTAGATCTCCAGTAGTGTAAGGCATCTAGATTAGAACTGTATAGGTTTGAAACATACACACAATATTAGTCATTACCAACCTTAAGTATGGATGTTGTTTATCAGTGTTTGAAAGTCCCCTTGTTCTGGTTCAGCAGCAAATCTCAGGGAAACACAGTTGCCAAACTTGATTTTTAAAGCCAATTTGGTCTTTCTGTGAACAATCTTGGTCATATGTATTTGCTTGGTAATAGATAAGTCACTTTATATATGATTTTATATGGTTTTTCAGCAGAGCTCATATATCCCACATCCTCTTTCCTTGAATGTTAGCTCCTCCCCTCTCTGCATATTATATTTTTCAAATGGACATATTCACTATATACTATAACTTATTAACCCTTCTAAACACTTTCCCGCTACAGAAATAGGGCTTGCATGTTTATAGTTCCCTTGAATCGCTCTTGCTCCCTTCTTAAATATAGGTATCACATCTCCTTTTCTCCTTTAACCTGGTAGTGACCCTGTGTTGAGTGAGTCTGAAAAATCACCTATATTATTGTCGTACTGCGAGTTGTTGTCATGCTCTGTGAGCCTTGTGAAGCGAGGCGAGCCTTTGACTGCAAGCCTTGTGAAACGAGCAGTTGAGTCACGCAGGACTTAGGCTGCAATGAGCACTGAAGGAACAGGAGGCAAGCAGATGAGGCATGCGGGACTTAGGCTGCAATGAGCGCCAAAGGCGCTCATTGCACTGTGAGCCTCTCAAAGCGAGGTGAGCAGTTGAAGCACACACGACTTAGGCTGGAATGAGCAGCGAAGGTGGTCATTGCAGGGGTGGACACGCGGGACTTAGATGGCACTCATCCTGAGACACGTGGGACTTAGGTGCAATGAGGGCTCAACCTGAGGTCCTTGGACTTTGCGACCAACGACAAATTACCGCCCATATGACTTAGGATCCAAAGCACGTAGATGGACTGCAGGGCTCTCAAAAATACGACTTTAACGGCCGAACCACCGAACTGGAAAAGCTTGAAAAAACACACAAATATGCCTCAAATTAACTTACACACTCACGCACAGCACAGGGGGAGAGCCAGGGAGTCTGTGAGTGAGGTTGCAAGTTAATTTGAGGCATTTTAGTCTTTTTTTAATGATCGGAAATCGCGGAAGCAAGAAAAAAATGG
This sequence comes from Discoglossus pictus, assembly GCA_027410445.1. Classification (NCBI taxonomy): domain Eukaryota; kingdom Metazoa; phylum Chordata; class Amphibia; order Anura; family Alytidae; genus Discoglossus; species Discoglossus pictus. Next base: position 241,983,122 of record CM050166.1, on the reverse strand, counting down.
CGGCTGAAAAAAACGTAAAAATTCTGAAAAACGATGAAAACGAAGCCCAGCAAGGCCACGCTCGCAGAACTTAGAAAATACACAACGGTAAAGACAGTAACACTTACATGAACAACCCCAGGCACACAGGACTTTGAAAATAAAACAAACGGCAGTCAGACCGCGCCACGCAAATGATGCTCAGAGGAGCAAATGCCTCGCATTGGAGCATTATTCAAATGCGATTTGGCTAATTGAATAGGTCTTTATATAAGCACATAGCATATTTTTTTAACAGAAGTTTTTAGTTAGTGAAGACCTTGCTTTTGGATAGAAGTTCACTAACTAAAAACATCTGTAATAAAAATTGCTATGTACTTATATAGAGCCCTATTCAATTGGCCAAATCGCATTTGAGGACCATTGTGTGGCAAACAGCATTACCAGCCTTAAAATTGTATTCCCGTAATTTTTGACGGGCAATTTCCTAGTAACATATAATGGTTCGGCTGTTGGAGAACCCAGTTCCTTCAGTACCCTTGGTTGTATTCCATCAGGGTTTGGTGCTTTTATAACATTCATTTTTCAAGCCTTGTTTGGATTTATTCTTGCATTCAACAATTATTTGGTGAAGGTAGTGTAGTCCCATTTTGCTGCAGTGTCCCAACCACTCTCTTGTTTATACAGAAGAAAATTACTTATTCTATTCATCTGCCTTGTCACTATTTATCAGTCTGCCTGTTTTACATTGTAATGTTCCTTCATGGCCTTCTTCACATTAATATATTTTAAAAAAATAGGGTTAGTTTTATTCTACTTTACAATTAACTTTTCATTTTCTATTTTAGCCAGACTAACAGCTTTTTCGAGCCTTGTTAAATTCCCTGTACTCACGTAAAGCTGCCTCTGTTCCTTCTTTCTTGTATAATTGAAATACCTGATTTTAATCTTTGTTAAGCCACATGGCATGTGATTTACTCATTTTACTAATACTAACTTTTATTTCCACACGTTACATGCTGATAAGGGTGTATATTTACTAAGGATTTTTTTTTGTTGTCCATTTATTTTCAGTAATTTCCCTGTCAGTTCTTTGTCTCAGTCTATATGCTGTACAGGTGCCCTTGGACATTACCCCCATAATACCTAAACTATGGACCCCCACTGTATTTAAATCTGCCCCTCTACTATGATTGGGACTTTGAAATTAGGTGCAATGGGAGTCCAAAGGCGTCAAAGGGATCCTGAGTGGCTTAATGTGCCCCACACCCCAAAGCACAAGGGGGAGGGGGCCCGATGTACTTGTTTGGTTATTGGGGGGGGGGGGGGGGGTCCCGGGGGATACATGGGCTCATAGGGTTTAAATGGTTAGTGTAGTATGTTAACATTAGATATATATTTTATAAATATGTAGAGCTGAAGACAATGCATGGACATAGGGTTCTTTCACTGGGTTTTTTGTTTTTTTACATCATTATTGGCATATTGACAGCTATTGCGGGTTTGTCAACCATTATGGTGCATGCACTGACAGACAGTGTGGCGAGGGAGTGTATACATACTTCTACATCAGGCATTACCGTGACTTTTAGCGGACCTAATTATAATGCCAGCAATTTAATAAATGCATTGAGACCTGAGTAGTACTGATAACCGATGATCCAATGTAGTTTACAGCTGATTGTGTGTCCTGTTAGTAGATTCTCCTCCAAATTATTTGCACAAGTGAGGAGACAACGTTCACCCTCCAATGCTTATTAAAAAAAAGGCATCCTGATTTGCCAGATTGCACTACTCATGCATAGGAAAACACCAATAAAGCATCCATGACTACTGCTCACTCAAATTGCCACAAATTCACAGTGTGTAAGAGTTTGTGAACAATGGGAATAAGCCCCACCCCTTTTGCATAATTAGAGGTGGTTGGTCTGCTGCAAAAGACTTCCTGCTATATGCTCTGATTTCTGATTGCCATAAATCCGAGGCCTCGTCTACACCAGAGCACACACTTTAATTATGCAAAAGGGGCAGAGCTAAGCAGTACAGAGCAACGGGCAGCAACCTATAAACGGAAGAGCTTTAAAGTATAATCCTGGCATTACAAAGTGTAAATATTATAAATCAAGTATTCTGATGCAGGTACTGTAATTTAAGCAGTGTTTTTTTTAGTACAATGGTATTTCAAGGCTGTGGCTAGGCATGGGCATGACAATGAAAAACACACAAAAATAATTCAGAAGTATTGACCAGATTCTGGAGCCTATTCTCAAAATGTTTTCAGTACAGGACCACTGCGTGTTTTTGTGCTGTATTTGCTAAGGCACAGATCCATGGGTATCACTTTCTTAAAATTAGACTGAACTTCCAGTTAAATACAGAGCTCCATCAAATTAAAACCCATAAATTAGAGCATAATGAATACACCAATTCAAATAACTATGTTACAAATGTCAGTTGCATACTAGTGTAGGGTATATGTCGTAAATAGTAATTTGCAAAACCATGGTATTTACAGAAGGACTCTTGGGCAATATGTAGATAGTAGATACAATAATAATAAACAACATGCATAAAACTTTATATCAGATACTACATTATCTGAAAACTCAGGTAAATAAATAATTCTTGGGACCTTTTATATCTATCCAATGAGGGTTATACATTTTCAGGAGAGAGGAAACTGGATATCACAAAATGATGCTAATTGAGCTCTTGGTCCACATAAAATGTACATGTATGCAATAATTTAAAAATAGTATAATATTGTTAGAATTTGTTGAGTTTGGATTTCACTGCATGCACTCTTAGTTGTAGTATCACATATATACTTGTCAGTGTTGGGAACACTTACGATGTTGGTCACATTTTGCAAGCTTTGCGAAGTGGGGCGAGCCGTTGACCACGCAGGACTTAGGCTGCAATGAGCGCCGAGGGGGCTCTTTGCACTGCTCGCCTCATAAAGCGAGGCGAGCAGTTGAGGCACGTGGGACTTAGGTGGCAAGCAGTTTCACACAACTGCGAGCCTCGTGAAGAGAGGCGAGCAGTTAAGGCACCCGACTGCGAGGGCTGCAACTGCGAGCCAATCACGTAACTCTAAAAACCCGAAAAACAAAAAAAATAATTTAACTAAAATTATTTGGGGGGTTTTGTCAATACAAAATCGGCTAAGTGAGGAAAAAAATGACGGATGAAAAACGTAAAAATTCTGAAACTGGATGAAAACGAGGCTGAGCAAGGCCAGGCAGGTGGGCCTTAGAAAATACATGACAGCAAAGACAGTAACACTTACAACAAAAACGCTAGGCATGCGTGTAACATGCAAACATTCCACAGACACACAGAGGAGTATGACAAAGGGAAGGGACAGGCGGGAGATGGTGGAAAGAGACACATGACATTCCCAAGCACAAAACTTGCAGTATAACGAAACATGTAGGCTGCAGGAAAGGGTCGCAATGAGCGCCTTTGGCGCTCATTGCGAGCAACACTATGAGCACCAGCAGGAGAGGCTTGCCGAAGGCTTATTGCAGGCCGCAAAAGCAGACCTCGCGAAGCGAGTGTCTGCACTTGTGGAGGTGGGGGCTCTAAGGCACTTCAATATCAGAAAATCAGGACTTTGAAAAAAAATAAAACAGCCGCAGGACTTAGAAAAAATAAATAATGCGGGATGAGGAAATCGGGACTTAGCAAAAAAAAAGATACGACCCCCTGGAATGCAAAAATACGAAGTTAACGGCCGAAACGCGTACATCCAAAAACACAAAAAAAATAAAAAAAACATTAAAATAAATCACACACAGAACGGAGGGACAGCCAGGACATCTGGGAGTGAGGTTGCACGTGAATAAAGTCGAATTTAAGGAGTTTCGCAACTTGAAAATCGGCTAAGCAAGAAAAAAAAGGCAGCTGAAAAACTAAAACAAGGCTACACGACCCCGAAGCGCGCAAAACACCGCCAAGGACGTACAACTTTTACAAACAATAATTACAAGGTCTTAGAAAAAAAAAAGACCCGCAGGACTTCGAAAAAAACAATACGAGGTCGCAAAAATATGAAGTTAATGGCCGAACTGCCCACATCGAAAAACACGAAAAGCACAACAACAAAAAAATACATCATAAAACAAACATCACACACAGCACTGGGGGACAGCCAGGTAATCTGGGAGTTAGGTCACGCCACTTTAAGTCGCATTTAAGAAGTTTTGAAACTTTAAAAACGCCTAGGCGAGAAAAAAAATGGCCGCAGAAAAATGAAAACGAGGCTAAAGGAGACAGAGCTGAGAAAATCACCGCCAGGCACGTATGAGTTAACCAGGAATGTGATGAAGCATTAGCGAAATGTGCACATCGGCCACCGTAGACACAGTCTGCACTTCCTGATTCTCATACTCATGGCAGAGACATGCTGTACAGCCGGACATCGGCGTTACTCAATCCATTGCCATCCAAATTCTGTGAACTATTGACTAAGATAAGATATCTATATATATGTTGTTAAAAGATGGTATTACTTAAAAAAGTTCATATTATGTCCAAAAAATATGTTTGAACTGTGTTACCAACAAATTATTTTCAAATGTGAAAGTAGCCTGTTTAGATTAACAGCTTCTCAGATGCCTTTTTCATCCTGATAAATAATAGATTTAGTATACTTGGGGGTGACATTCAGCTTAGCACAGAGTAGTAAGTTTGTAATTTATAAGATTAAGGGGTAAATGGTGAGCCCCCATCACTACCACTTTGACAGTATCCAATTCACTATATCAATATAGGTAGTAGCACTTATTAGCAGGGGTAAGGGGCAGGCCCCCAGTCTCACCATAAAAGATAGTTAGGGATCATCCGCTTTCTTTACATTAGTTTTCATTATCAATCCATTTATAGCACCTATTGCACAGCACTTTGTTTTTTACTATTAGTGATAGCACTGGCACTTTATTACCACAAATCTGTACTATGTTTCTATTTCCCCCCTATTGAAATATAAAAAAAGACATTGGATATCTGAATAAACCAACTAACAGCCTGAATGTAATATAAGTGTATAAAAATTATACCAAGATTAGCACTTTCTATTTAAGGGCACAGTCAGATCTATTACAAAAATCAGGAAGTTGCTTACTTAGGGCCTCATTCTATTATTGGCCGTAGGAGATGTGGGGCCGCAAGGACCGGCCGCAAGCTATTTGCCTATTCTATTCCCTTCCGGACGGGGATTCCGGCAGGCTTGCGGCCGGCGCCTTGCTATCCCTTGCGGCCGCACACGCCGGAGGAAAGCCTTTGATCTTAAACGGCCGCAAGAGTTTCGGCCACAAGAAAATCCTGGTTGCTATTCAATTGCTCCGGGAACCCTCTCTGCAAGGCTAAAACCGAGCCGCAGCTTACTTGCAGCAAAAAGGTCCCGCAAGCACACAATTAAGCACATTATAAAGCCATAAAAAAGCCATCCTGCACTCTGAGGAGACTATAAAGTGATTGTAGGTGTTAGCATTCATAGCACAACATACCCCTACACTCAAATCCGTAAATACATTTTATTTTAATTTATATCAAATATCCATGGAAAAAGTCCAGAGGGCTTTGAGCACCTCAGACCGCCCACGCTGCGGCCGGAAAATAAACAGTTAATGTAATCTCGGATTTGGGCTGATGTGCAAGCTTGAGAGGGGGTTGCTATTAATCCTCATGTCCCCCATTATGATCCATAGCATTTACAGAACTTTACAGTGCCGTCTTGAATTTATTTTTGCTTTTAAAGATTTCTGAGCTTACGGCCGGTTGCAAGATATACGGCCGGCCGTAAGGGGATATCCTTGCGGCGCCGTATAATTGAATTGCAAGGTAACGGGAGCCCTGCAAGGAATCGCAGCTTTGCGGCCGATTTACGGCCGATAATAGAATGAGGGCCTATGTGTCTATCCCTTTTTTTTTAATTATGTCTTAATTCTTTTTAAAGCATACATCAATAAAAAGTTATAATTTTTTTCAAACTATTTCATTTCTCTTATCAATTAAATTTATAGTGGAGTTATCTTTGGAAAAAAAGGGTGTCTTTTCTTTCTCTGTCATAAAATCAATGTATTAATTACATCCTTCCAGAGAAAGGCTCTTATTTAAAAATAATAAAGAAAAGGATATTATTCCTGATTAATAACTAACAGATTAAGCCTAAACATAAACTCCAAAAAACAGTTCTGCTTGCAAAAACTGGTTCAGAATTAACCAGGAACGTAGCAGATACAAAATCTACCATTACAACGGACGGAAAATGCTTCCGAGCCAAGTAACGCATAGAAAAAAGCAGCCATTTTACAACACTAACTTGCAACATTAGGATCATAAAATGCCTCTTTACCCGTCTAAACAAATGGTTTGGCCTTGCGCATGCAGCCTATTTACACTGCACACTTGCCACATTGCTGACACTTTCTCCTCAGATGATCAACAGTCCAACTGTACATTTTCAGATGCAGGAAAATCCAAATAGATTGTTAGCTCTTCAGGATATTGATTGCTGCATATTAAATATAAATAGGTAAAGTATATTTATTTATTAATTCATATTACTTTATTAATTCACTGTACTCACATTTTTTTTATATTTTACGCTGTACTTATATATCTGTCTTCGCGATGAGTGCCAAAAGTGATCGTTACAAAGCAGGACACATGAAGTACACGAGGGGATAGGCTCACAATGAGCGGCAAAGGTCCACAGAGGAACAAAAGCCTTACATTGAGTGGCAAACAGCATTGCCATGGCTTCAAATTTTATTGCCGTAATTTGTGACGGGCAAGTCGCTAGTAAAACAATGTTTAGTGAAAGGAAACCTTGTATGAAGAGGAAATTGAGAGAAAATTGTAACTTGTGCACAGTGTGATTTCTACCATAAAACACTGGTAAACATAGCATCCTAATAACTGACATGGAGGAAAAAAATATATTTCTGAGAAAATGTTTAGCTATAAGAATGTAAATAACTTAATCGTAATCATTAGTTATTGCAAGCAGCTAATAGCTTAAATAAAATAATACTTGTAAAAAAGGTGGAAACAATTGTTTATAAAAAAGCACATTTCATGAGTGGATTCTACAAATGTTGAAGCAATGAATACATTGGAGTGCCTAATGCCTTATTTATGCAGACTCTAATTATATTCATTTAAGAGCATTTGTCATTAAGAAACAGAAATTATGTAAGGTATGTGAAAATATTATATATCTGTAATGTCTGCAATGTCAAACATGGTGGCTGTAATACAACTTCTGAGACGTACTAATTGCATGCACAGGCATATACATTACAAACACATATATGAAAAGCAAATGGAATTAAAGATTAATAGGCATATATTTGGATGTTAGCGTAAATGGGAATGTGGTTTACTGATAGAGTTACTTTCTTGAAAGAGATGCACTCTGTAGAATGCTTATTGTTGGTATTTAGACAAACCACATGGAAACTCAGATGTCTTTGGCAATTAGAAGAAATAAAGGAATTGTGCTGTGGTTGCAGATATCTATATAGCAAACCAATAAATAATTAACTAAAGGAACTAGCATTTGGGATATATTTTGAAGGTCATAAGAGAGTAGCAATGGCGTCACTTTCCACATGTCACTGCTTCCTGACCTTGTCACTTTCAGACAAATTTTTCCTTCATTTCAGACTTTTCATCTACAATTGTAAATACATTGTTATTTTTATAGCAAGTGATTGGCTAGTTGTGCACATTTTGGAATAAAAAATATTTTGGTGACTACAATAACTGCATCTTTTAATAATTTACATTCACATGGTTTATTATTATCTCCATTCTAGTTTATGATTCCAAATTCAGGCAGGGTGTCCTAGAGGGGTAAATATAGAGGAGAGAATTATGTCTGAGATCCAAGTAGTAATTATACTTCAATCATTTTTAGGGCTAAGGATAATAAACGCACTATAGCTGCTGCCATGAAGATATATTTCCAATATATTTTCCACTGCATTTTGTTTAAAGGACCACTGTGCTCATAGTTTTAAAATGTATTGTTTTAAAGGAACTAAACAACATGTTTTTAGATTGTAAAAAAAACAGCTTCTAATTTATTCTATTTTATATACCATTAAACTGTTGTGAAATCTGCCATTTTGTCTTCAGAAGATCAACTTCCTGAGGTGGGAGAAGACTTTGAATACACAGGAAATGTCTATCTACATAATGGAAATATAGCAGGTACATCTGCCAGTGCTCTCAGCAGGAGTAAAGGTAAGCTCATTAGGTTACAAGGACACTCCTACTTAAGAAAGTAACAGGCAACCACATACAAGAAAGCAAAGAATAATTGCATATACAGGTATACCCCACTTAAAGCTACCCCGTTTAGAGCTGATTCACTATAGAGCGGTTTTTCCTGTTAGACCCCTTTTAATGCTAAACAATGCTATAATGCTGTTTTGCCTGCCGGACCCCTTTTCACGCTTTGATTTGCTATAACACTGTTTTTTTCTCCAAAGAAAACAGAATAGAGGATGACCCAGAAGCTTCAACATCAATAATGTCAAGTTTCGATTTCTGATAATGTTCAGTATGTGTTAGTGTTGTTTCTTTGAAGTTCATATAAAACCAAAATAGTTTAAAATTCAATTGAAATTGGTGTTTTTTTCATGAGTTCCGCTATCCCTATCTCCCCCATGTTAAACTGCCCCATTTAGAGCTGTTTCGCTTAACTCTCCTATTGCTTGGAACCTATCTACAGCGTTAAACGAGGTATAGCTGTATAGCTGTTAAGGTTATGTTGCTGCTTGAAAACATTATCATGTTTAGTTATTAAAAAAAGCTATAGAAAACACATTTGACCAAAAGAATATAGACATATCCGCTGCTAGAGTTGTGACACACACATAAAGATTTGTAGTAAAGTATAGTACACAACTGATTCTATTTCAGAAAAAAACATCAAGGACATATATTGTATCACAGTGGCACCAGCAACATAGACACAATCTGTATTTGCTACATCACATATCCATTATGTTTTGTTCTAAATAAAAATTCCTACCTGAGGTCAAGTGGTTTATGAAGTTTAATGTTATCATTCAATGTTCTAAAAAACACTATTCTATAAGTGCCTTTTTTTTTTTAACTTATGCGATAAGTAATAAACATATTAGTGAACTCAAATGGACTGGAATTGGACATCAGATCCTCTATTGGGGTCAAGAATCCCACAGAAGAAATGGAGTAGACCTCATAATCAATCAAAGGATGGCAAAAGCAGTGCTCATTTGTTGTTGTTGTTCTGTCCTTCAGTGGTGTCCGACTCTTGATTACCATATGGAAGCAGCATATCAGTTACATCTGTCTGTGTTTCTGGTTGTGCTTATCCATAAGGTTTTCATGGCAAAGATACTGGAGTGGGTTGCCAATTCCTTCTCCTGTGGAGCGTGATTTATCTAACTTCCCTGCAATGATCTACCCATCTTGGGTGACTCTACATGGTATAGCTCAATGCTTCATTGACATACGCAAGCTCCTTCGCGGCAAAAGAGATGAGAACTATCAAGAAGAGGAGTGCTCCGTTACAACCCAATAAATTATAGAATAATTTAAATTCTAATTCAAGGCAAGCCATTTAACATTACAGTGATTCACGTCTATGCTGAAACAATAATTGCTGAAGAGCCTGAAGTTTTCCAGTTCTATAAAGATATTCAACACCTCCTAGATATAAGACCAAGAAAATATATTACTCTCATCATAGGAGATTGAAATGCTAAAGTAGAGAAACAATATTTACCAATAGTTCCAGAAAAATAGCTACCTTTGCTTCGTAAACTATTCCAAAGCCTTTGACTGTGTGGATCACAACCAAATGTAACAAGTTCTTAGAGAGATGGGGGTACCAGGCCATTTGATCTGCCTCCTGAGAAATATGTATGTGGACAGTAAGCCATGCTTAGAACTGAACATGGGACATGTTACAGTTCATGACAAGAGGAGGCAACAATACTACCTCCCTTTACGTTTTATAAAACAAAGCATTATATTATGTATATATTTCTGAGCCTGGCAAAGATGATAATTAGACATGGAAAACTAATTTAACACGCTTTATAATTGAAACAAAAGGGTGATGATGATAGATAAGCACACCCCTCCAATCCTGCAGTGAGTATTGCAGATAGAAAAATGGAGCAGTTTGTTATATACATAACAAATATGTGAAGTTGTTACAAAACTACAGTTAGCTTTAAGGGCCATGGATCTAAATAAAACATTGTGCTTTTAAATGAGTATATTTTAAACATTAGAAAGTGCCGTCTGTGTAAAAAAATGCAGTTAAATAATGTTACACTTTCTTGAATCTTGAAACTATAATATCTCATAGACTGAAATGTTGTATAGCTGATTGGCTTACAGTGATGCACTCATTTTCAATTATACCTTCAAAGCAATGCAATAAAGAAAAAACATGTTTTTCATGACCATTTTTTTAGATAGAACTATTTTAAATATAGTTTAAAAATAGTTAATTATAGCCTAAGGTGATGGCCTAAATAGCACATCATGAGGTTAAATTTCTTTGTCGGCTATAATAAAACACCTGTCTAGAAGTGGTTGGATGTGTCAAATAACTTGTTTTCTGTAGCACCTCTAAACCAATTAGCTACAAGAAAACTCCCATCCATATTGATATGGATATGAGCAGGATCTGCCGACACCTGTTTGGAGGACAAAACAATGTTTTGAAAAAATGCATAATACACTGGTGTAGGGTTAATGTAAAATTTAGCAAACCTGGTACATTTTGTATTTTCTTATTTTAAAGGTATCTATTCACAAAGCTAGGTCATTGGTCACTGGTTAGACTGTGAGAACACTTACTTTGGATTATATTTTAATTACATATTGTTGTTTTGTTAATCCATTTAGTGTATAATTTATAAAACACATTGGAAATCACTGAAATGTAAGAATTAATGAGTTGTTAAACTTTTGGAGTAATTTGGATCTATGAGCAATCTATTAAAATTCCCTACATGAAACAGCTTTCTCGTGGTTTATGTGCAATTATTTACACTGCAGTTGAGACAGTAGCCAAACATTCATTGATCAATATGTCATCGGATCACCTTGTCTTTCAGTTAGACAAGAATAGTTGCAGACTTCTCAAAAGAAAGTGAAGAAAAAGCCAACATGGATCATATGTTAGCAAAAGTTTAATTTTAATAAGCACTGTACTGTGGCTATCACAAATCAAAACTATAATAATCCACACATTAAATATGTTAATTATTTAAAATATACATTCATTTCTATATATATGTAATCATGCCCAATACAGGTGGTATTACATTTCTCCTAACCAGCTCATCATTATTTGATAACAGCCTCCCAGCTGCTTTATTTAACATCAAAGTTTGAAACTGCAATAATTTGCAGGGAAGGTAGAATGAAACAGCTGGCTGTAATCCGTGCATGGAACAGAATTAAGAATATTGCATATTAAATCCTGTTTATTCATTACATACTCAATTCAGCTTAGTTTTTCAAATTGGCACAGTTTATGCTAGGGGCAGTGAAATTAAAGTGTTCTTTTGTAGAATTCAGATAGAAAGCAGAAAAATATGCACCACTACCCAAGGTACTTTTCTATGGCAAACATACTTAGACATAAAGAAGGAACTTCATGAATTACTCTTTAGGCCCTCAGCTTAAGCTATAATTAAATAAATTGGCTAAACTATACCCTCGAATAAATTGTCATGCAAAGCACTTTTTCTTTGTTGCATGTGAAAGACAGTACTTTAAAATGTTTTAGTATGTTTTCTGAATAATGTGTTTTAAATGTATAATTGATATTAGAGTACCCTTGTAAGCCAATCAATCATATTAACACTCAAATCTAGAGGCGGTGGAATGCATAAAATATCTGTTTTTCTGTACTAAATAGTATAGAAAAACTATTTGACACATACCACCACCTCTGTATGTGAGTTCCTCTCATCTTTTTGTTTTAGAAATGTATTTATTCAGCTTTTTTACATATAAAACATACAATACATACATTAATAAACATAAAAAATTACATTCATCACATTCATATGTACAGAATATTTAGATTTATCAGATTATTCTACTGGAGTTGAGTATTTACTCATACTCTCTATAGGCAACTTTTTAAAAATACCAATTTATCAAATATACCTTGGCAATAAATGCTTAAATCATCTCTTATCCAAAATGTCATTGTTACCTTTATCCCAAATTGCCCATTTGTTAAAACTCTGGGGGTGTATAACCAGCACATATACTTTCTTCTCAAGCTGTCTATTACCATCAATCGTCAGCAAAATTTAATTTATCGAAGGAACCTCATGATGTTTCTATTTTCGTGTCACCACCAAAATGTGGACAATGAATGCCTTCTCTTGAGATGTATATTTTTCTGGGATCATATGGAATAATGCTAGTTCGGGAGAAGGATTTTTTTTTTTGTAATATGTTTAGCAATATATTCAAAACATTTACACCCACAGTAGATGCTTTACTTCTTCACAATCCCACTAGATATGCTTATGTGTACCTGTTTGTTTGCACCCTCTCCAGCATTCCTTTAAACTCTCGTCCTTCGAGATGAGTGCAATTTTGGCAGAGACCAAATTCATCTGTGGACAATTTAAAAAAAACGTATTTGTAGTTCTGGTTCACAATAATTTTCTGCATTAATTTAAATGCAGTAAACCAAGATCTAGATGTTAATTCCATACCCAAATCTTTTTCCCATTTTGTCATCATGTTTGATTTTTCCAGCAAGTGTTGCTTTCTTAACAGTGAGTAACACATTCTGCTTTCAAATCATATTGGGATTTAGTGATTTTTTATTTAATTATTTCAAATTCATACCATTTACTTTTGGGCAATTTAAATTCAATGCAACAGGTCTCAAATTATTTATTAACCCCTTTTTCCTATAGATCTCCCAAGAAGCAAATGTTCCATTTATCCCAGTCAAAACATAGGGGGAATCTCTAATTTTCTTACCATCCAGCTAAGAGACATTGTTGGAGCCGGCGTGTTAACAAATTTATGTTTTAGATTACATTTGTTCCAAAATTCCAAACAGTGTTTAACTATAAGAGCTGATTTGTTTAACTTCTTTTTGGCTTTTTTTTTCCCCATAGTCAGTTGATAATGTCATTATTGGCAGTTCAAAATGTTTTTTTCAATATAGCCCCAACCTTCCTTTTGGTCTACAAAAGACCATTTAACTAAGTGTGAAAGCATTACAGCCTCAAAGTAATCTAATATGCTTGGGGGTGCAATTCCTCCTTTAGAGAAACTACTCTTCACTATAGTTGTATTGATTCAAGCTTTCTTTTCTTTATATAAAGACTTGTTACCTTATTTTGTAAAATTTGCTCAGAATTATTTTAGAAATTTTTAATGGAAATGATCTAAACAGGAAATTTATTATAGGCAACAAGGACATTTTTACTGTGGCTTTTCTACTTAGCCATGAGATAGTGAGTGTTTTCCACTTGTTTATCAGACTATTAATATGATCATAACATTTGCCAAAATTTGCAGTTACCATGTCCTCAAAATCCTTTTTAAATATTATTCCTAAATAATTTATTGATTTAAATATACGATCTCTAGGAAAAACTTTCCCGTTTCTAGTAAATCTTGCTCTGATAGATTAAGATTCAATATTTCCGTTTTCTCTATATTAATCTTGTAATATGAAATCATGCTAAAGTTCTTTATCACTTCCTGTACATGAATTATTGATTTCTTCATGTTTGTTATTGTGAGAATAATATCATCAGAGATTAACATTATTTTGAAAGACTTATCTCTTATCCTTACTCCATCTAAATCTTTTGAAGGTCTAATTGCTTCAGCAAGTGGCTCCATAACCAAAGCAAAGATTAATGGAGAAAGGGGATATCCTTGGTGAGTTCCATTGCTCAAGTCAAATTTCTCTGTATTAAAATCTATACCAGATATCCTAGCAGAAAGTGCTGAGTATAACGCGCCTATTGCTTTCAGGCCAAAGTTCTTTAAACCAAATTTTTCCAACACCAATTTCATAAAATCCCAGTTAAGCCTATCTTTTTCTGCATCTAAACAAAAAACTGCAATCAGATGAATTAGTCTTCTAACATTGTCTGAAGTCAGTCTGCCTTTTACAAAGCCAGATTGATCTAATTTAACTAGGCTTGGCAAGATTAGATTCAGTCTTAAAGCTAACATTTTAGCAAATATTTTTATGTCCACATTGAGTAGAGATATTGGGTGATAGTTCCTACAATATCTAAGTTCTTTGTTTGGGTTTTGTATATTTATTATTGCATATGTGAGTTCCTCTCATCAAGAATGTCATGAGACTCAGCTCTATAACAAGTTTGAGGCCCAGGGGTTGCACAAGTGGTGGGGAAGTCGACGGTATATCTATAAACCAGTGCACAGCCAGAGGAGCATATACCTAAAGAGTCAGGCATACTCAGGAGTTTTGTTAAAGCAGCTAGATGCATAAATAAGCACTAAATATAAGGCAGAAACCACTCAGAGCAAAAATCTAGACACCATGGCCCCTATTCAATTGAGCAATTGTTGGTTACTGGAGCTTGTAATGTAGCCCGTAAACTAATTTACTATTCAATTTGCAAATTTTAGCTAGCCACAAACTATCTGCAGGTTACAGGCTGAAAATCCTTGCGGTTGCCAAAATCGTAACTCCCAATCCATCTAAGCCTTTGATCTTTCAAGCCCTCAAAAGTTACAATCGCTAAAATCGCAAATCGCTATTCAATTGCTACAATTGCTCAAGCCCGCAAATGTTTTTACACTCTTAGATAGCAAATGTAGAAGAAAATCCTACAGGTACCAGATAGGATTCACAGGGAGTTAAACACCTGTTCTTAGCACTGTAAATGCAAATAAAAAATCAATACAGCACTTTAAAAGACAGGGAAATTGATGAAAGACATTAGAATTAATTGCCCAGCAATCTCAAGCTCAAAAATTTGCATAAAAAAATAGTTTTTTTAAGGTTTAATTTCTGTGTTATATCAATCTCGGGAATCAATGAGTTAATACATATCAGGCCACCCACATGGACTAAAACAGTATTTATCATTTTTATTATTTTGTACATTGCCGGATTGCATTGCCGGATTGGACTTCTAAATGCTAATTGATTGATGTTTGTTCTCCATGTTTTAATGAAGTAATGATGACGGTCTCTTTTACTATTGGCTGTAGTTACGGTCTTGCTTAATTAATCATGATTACGCTCTGAAATGCTACATGCTGTCGGGATTAATACGACATATTATTTTCTATATAATATAGAATAATGAATATTGAGTTCAGAATCAATTTATAGACACATATTCCTTTTTATAAAATAACATTTATTGAAAATACCAAAATCAACTAGTCTAATGAAAAATTTAATATATCAAATCAAATGCAAATAAAACACAGTAATATATCAAAATCAAATGCAAATAAAACACAGTAAGATAACCCGCCAGATAATAAAAGAAAATTAATACATCATATTGTAATACTTATTATTTATGATATTTTCTATGCAGTCCTAAAATCTCAATATAAAAGTGTATTTCATTCACATGAACAATGAAACCTTGGATAGCAACCCATAGAACAAAATCAGATAAATCAATTAGTAAAATTAATTCTTAATAACGTTTTAGCATGTACTAACAATGTCTAATGATATTATAATATATAGCTATACAGGAATGTATTGAATATAACACAATATAGTAAAGTATTTTATAATATAATTGATAAGTTAGTTAAGTAAGTTAATTTTTCTGTATTGGTCAAAAAGAAAAATGAGATATCTAATTTTGTATTAAAATTTATATCCGGATTTATAAATTTCAATGACAAAAGGAAATCTAAATAACTTTTTGATAAGAAATAAACCAAACAGAGAAATTATGATAATGGTTTTCAATTATGTCATAAAATAAAATATCTCAATTTATACATTACCAATTATGACAAAATTCCACTGGTTAATCCCAAAGTTGTTTTTGCTTCTCCATAGATAAAAACTTTTATCTTCTTTGTCTCTCTTTTTTTCTCTCTCTCCTTTAGATCCTGTTTCTATCCATAATTATACCTCTTGCTTATTTGCCTATCAGAATCCCAAATCAGTTAAAGTATCTAGTAACCAATAGAATCTTTTCATGATGTCATCACTTATTTAAATTTTATAAAGAATATATTTTTCTATATAGATGTTTCTTCCTTTAACCATAAGATGGCGCTCTCGGACCTTTGAATTTTTATCCCTTTTAATTAGCTAATGACCCCTTTGACCCACAACCTATAAACAAGATGAAGTCATAAGAATGTTATCAAATAGATACCCCTAGACAGATTTATTATTCTGTTTACTAGACTTGGTGTCTATGAAACGAACTTTTCACATGTGAAAATTTGAGGAGGGTTTTTTATTACCTTAACATTTAGGAATTTAGTCAGATATTTATCTCTTATAGAACAATGGATTATTCAAATCATGGGATAGCTATTTTGTGGGCAGTTGTGAAAACCTATTTTTCACATATATACATTCACGTAATAGAATTGCATGCATAGGTATATATAAATATATAGCATGTAAAATATTAATACATTGGATATAAAATAGTGGTTAATAATTGGAATATCATATTATACTATAATATTCATATAAAATAGAACTTTATTCGTACAGAAGTTCTGACATATCCCCTTCTCTGAAATAATATCGCTCTTTAATAAAGTAGGTGATATTATTACAGTGTAAATATGAAAAGTAAGTGGTTCCCGGAAAAACAGGGACTCAACCCTTGGTATGCTGTACTTCCAATGTAAGTCAATTGAATGGTAAGTAACCTTGGAATGCAAATTGTAGTAACAATAGTCTCATTCACTACCGTTATTAAGTCATTTAGCTTCTGTTATTGGAGTTCCAATTCTTTTTGCACCATCTTCAAGGAATCCCGCAGTTCCCTAGATTCCTTAATTAATGTTTCAATAGATACAGAGTTTGCTACTGACATAGTAGTAACTATAATGGCTCCAAGTATAGTCATTATTGCGGCCCCAATAAGGAAACCGATAAATCGTTTCGGACGCCGGCTAGTGGAATTGTAAGACTCAGGAATGAAAGTTTTCCTTAATTGTTCCAACATCTCCTTTACAGTAGCTTGTGATCGATCAATGTGTTCACGATACCACACTTTGGTTTCCTCCATCTGTATATTAGATATGTTAAATTGCCTTTCAATCATTGTCTGTGGATCCATGCTCACGAAAATCTTTTGCGATGTCAATCTCCTTCCGGTGAGAATAAACCCTGGAGCCTCTTGGATAAGGATTCCTGAAGAAGGGCCTGGTTCCACAATAGGTTCCATTCGGACCTCTTGGCAGAGGATCAGCATCACCCATATTAGAGTTGTTTTTCTTTCTTTCATTTTTTTCCTATTAGGAAATAAAAACAAAAAGTTTTAATAGTGTATTCTATACAATGTAAAAATAGGATAATCTTATTAGACAGGGTATTCAAAGTCACATTATTCATCAGGAGTACCGTTAATGATTCTTAATTGAGATCTTGGGTGACAACTTTTTATTTGATTAATATGAACCCATCTTTCAAACATTTCACCATTTTTTTGAATTTGTATTTTATACACAACAGGTGAAATGTTGTCAATAATAGTATAAGGTCCTTTCCATGAAGGCAAAAACGTTTTCTCTTTCACTTGGTTTCGTTGAAAGTTGTACAAATATATCTGATCTGTGATCTCGTACTCCTTTTTGGATGTCTTAAGCTCATAATAAGTTTTAGTACTTACAGCAGATTTCTCTAAATTTCTTTGTGCAAAAGCAAATGCCTGCTGTAAGTGTTTCCTCAGATCCTCTATATATTGATGGGTTGTAGCAGCATTCACTAAATTATGGTCTTGGGTTCTATAAATAAGGTGTTGTGGGAGTACCATACGTCTCCCCGTCATTAATTCAAATGGCGACATCTTTGTTGCAGTACTAGGTGTAGATCTTATAGCCATTAATACTAAAGGTAATTTTATATCCCAGTCTTTACCTGATTCTTTCACAAATTTCTTTAAAATACTTATAATGGATTGGTTGTACCGTTCCACACTACCACTAGAAGCAGCACGATAAGAAATATGTAATTTTCTCTTAACCCCTAGGATTTTCCACATACGGTTCATTACTTCACTGGTAAAGTGAGATCCCCGATCGGACTCAATTCGTTGTGGTAAACCAAAACGGGAAAAGACATGGTTAATTAATAATATTGCAGCAGTTTCAGTTTTACAATTTGTGGCTGGAAGGCATTCTACCCATTTGGTAAATATACATGTAACCGTTAGCATATATTTATTACCCCTAGATGATGTTGTTACTGGTCCAATAAAATCTATTTGGATATCTGACCAGGGCATAGACATCCCTCTTTTCTGAAGAGGAGCTCTATGGGTAGGTGTATTAGGTTGATATTGGGGACATACCAAACATCCCTGACAATATGTCTGGACATCTTTCAACATGTGCGGCCAATATGCAAAATCTCGCAGTATTTCATAGGTGATTTTATCCCCTCTGTGACCTGATGTTGGGGCATCATGGGCATGTTGTAACATTAGACCTCTATATGAGGTAGGAACCACCCATTGCTGTATTCCATTCTTAGATGTACGAATAAGCAATCCATCTAAGATGCTAAATTGAGCTTTTGACTTAATTAAAACTCTCAGGTCTTCTTTACCTACAACATCTATCTCATTCAGAGGATATTTAGCTGGATCTTGTATATGGTTATAAAATATACCTATGATTGGATCCTCTTTCTGACTACTGATTAAATCAGAATTGGGAGTATCTTGGGACCATTGAGCTGTAGACAATTCTGTACTCTTTTGGATTTGTTGTCTTGTTATAGCCTGAATTTGAAATGGACCCAATAGATGATCCACATCAACAAGCTCCCCCTCTAGGGCACCTTGTTTTGCCAATTTATCAGCCAAATCATTTCCTTCTTTATTCTGTCCCATTACCTTTGAGTGGCCCTTTGTCTTCTTCCAATATATAGTCATTCCATTAGAGATTACCATCTCATCAATAGTATGTATTAACCTACCATGTTTCACTGGTTTCTTCCGGGCATTTGTCATTTCATTATGTTTCCATACTTGTAAGTATTCTACGAAACTATTACGGACATATTCCGAATCAGTGATGATTACTAACTCCTTAAGATCATGCTCTATTGCAGTTTGGATAGCGCGATATACGGCCACCAATTCTGATATTTGACTAGTCTTAGATCCTATTTTATATCTTTCAGGTGGAATCGGGATATTATCTTTCCATACATTTCCGATTCCTGCAACCAATTTGTTATCTGCCCCCTCCTTAATATGATATGCACATCCATCCACGTAGACTGTGGGTAAAGTATTACATAATACCTCTTCATATACCTTATGGGGACATAATTTGTATTCCTTCATAAGGTCCACTTCGGACCAATTTTCTCTAAGAGGATCCTCGGCGGTACAATCATGTAAATCAGCTAAACCTTGGGCCACTGAATTCCTCTTATTCTGTGCATATCTAATTTCCAGAGGCCATCCTTGTAAGGATAACGTCCATGCGGTTATACGGCTATTTGACAAATTACCGGCTCTAATTTTATTGCTCTGAATGTATTGTAATGGTTGATGAGCGGTTTCTACTATAATTTTCTCACCTTGGATAAAATTTCGGAAATTCTGTAAGGCCCATACTGTGGCAAACAGAGCTTTCTCACAGTCATTAAATTTTACCTCTACGGGTGATAATGTCTTACTTGCATACGCAATAATTTTACTATGTTGGTCATATTTCTGATATAGAACGGCGCTCAAGCAAAAATCAGTATATCCAGTTTCTAAAAAGAATGGTTTACCCATTGTAGGATAAACTAGGCAAGGAGCCTGGGTGAGTTTTTGTTTTAATTCGTTTACGGCTTGATTTTGAATTTCCCCCCATTGCCATGGCTCTCCTTTCTTTAATAATCGAATGAGAGGCCTAGTTACCTCTGCATAGTTATCAATAAATTTACGAGAATAATTGGTGACACCTAGAAATGATCTTAATTCTTTTAGATTTGTGGGGGTTCTGGTTTTAAAAAGAGCTTCCACTTTCTTTTTCTGTGGATTTATACCTTCAGGAGTTATTTCATGGCCTAAAAAATTAACTTTAGTGCGGCACCATTGTGCCTTTTGAAGAGACAGTTTAACTCCTGCATGTTTCAATTGATCTAGAACATATCTGATTTCAAAAATATGTTTATCAAAATCGTTATTTTTAATCAAGATATCATCTACATATGTTAATGTGCCTCGCTCTTGAGCGTCAGGCATTGCCTTATGTAAAAATATAGCAAACTCATGCCCTGAATTTATAAAGCCAAATGGGGTTCTAGTCCATGTATATTGCTGTTTCCCAAAAGTGAAAGCCAGTTTATATTGGTCCTCTTCATTTACTTTAATGGTCCAATAACCTTGGGCTTAATCAAGCGCAGTAAAAAATTTAGATCCCTGTATTTGTGCTAAACATTGATCGATATATGGAACGGGCCATGCAGACATGTACACCCGTTTATTTAATTGTCTCAAATCAGCGCATAAACGCCAGGTTCCATTTGGTTTCAAGACACCTAGAATAGGGTTATTAAAAGAACTGTGCACCGGTCTAATAATCCCCCTAGACTTTAGGTTCTTGATAATATCTGCCAATGATTCATAAGAGGCAAGAGGGAGTCGATATTGTTTCACAAATACAGGTGGCATATTTGGGTCAGTTTTAATTTTAGTGACATGTAAATTTGTCAAACCACAATCATATGAATCCTTAGAAAACATATCTTGGTAATCAATTAATACGTGTCTTAGTTTTTGGCGTTCAATGTCATTAGAACATCCGCTAGCTAAAGCTATCTGTTCCTTAACTCTTTCTCTAAACCCAGGGAATACCTCAGGCTGACTAATCTCATAAGTCTCCTCCAATTGTGTAGACAAATCAGTAGTGATCATACTTACCTGTGTCTCAGTGTTCTGATACTTCTCATATTCTTGTTCATCAATTGTTTGGTTAAAAACAAGTTCGTTATCCATAATATCACAGTTACTTTCAGTGAAACTAAAGGGATAAATAGACTGGACAGTAAATAATCCCTCAGGTTGTGTGTCAAAACACTGATCCATAATCTGGTCATCATTTACATAATTCTCTGGTATCAAACCAATAACAATATTCATAAACTCAGAAGTAAAATACTCAGAATCTATAGCCATACCTATTAGGGATCCCGTATTGGATGGGATGCTGTGTTATTTACCAGAATAATGAACGATACCTGTGTTATAGTAATTAGAGGTGTATGAGTGAGGGTGAGGCCTTTTTGTTGCATCTGATGACTAAGATTTACAAAGGCATCAATACCTTTAATCTTTTGACCCCTTTTTACCTGTAAAGGGAGAGGAAATTGTGCCACCCCCTCTGGTACTGTAACACTTTGGTCCATTTGCACGGTTACTGCATAAGGCATTTGTTGTGCAGATTTCAATGCTTCTGAGTCATTTAGGAATTCTAAGGGTTTATCCTGTAGTCTGGACCAGATAACATTATTGATTAAATCAATTTGGGATGCAAAGCGATGTAATAGATCATTTCCAATATAGATTGGATATTGGGAATCCTGAATAACTAAGAATAAGTGCATAATCCTTTTACCCCCAATGAAAAGAGGTAATAAACATTTTGCCATAATAGCATGAGTTGAAGTTTCATGATCTATTTTACATACCCATTGATCATCGGGTTGTGTATTTCGGATTAAATTAGTATTCTTTATTTGTTTTAATAAGCTCTCATTAACATAGCTATGCTCATGTTTTAGAGCTAGTTTTGCTTGTTGAGAATTTCTCATACCTGGAATATCAACAGGAATAAATAAACCTTCATCATTGGTTTCTATTTCCACTAGAAATCTAGAGTGTTTACTTATGTCTAAAGGTTTAGAATCGTTCTTATTTAAAGAGATAGTTAATACATTTCCCTCTATTTGAATATTTTTATTATGAGCCTGATCAATTTGGATCACATTTTCATTATTTACTTGTTCTCCATTAATGTCTTTACATTTAAGTACTGTCATTTCAGGCATTCGATTATTTTGGAAGTGAATCTCTACTGATTCCTCCTTTTTCTCAATAACATGACAATTCCTTTGCATATGAGGTTGTTTAACCTGATCATAATTGATGGGAAATTTAACTTGTGACCATATCACACCATCAATAAAATCAATTACTGGACTAAATCTTCTAAGTAAATCAGTCCGAATTATAATTTTGTAACTAGGAATATCCACTATAATAAATGGATGTTTCATTTGTTTATTTCCTATTCTGATATCTAACCACACATGGCCTACAGTATTAACTTTAATACCATCAAAATTTCTAACAGTTCCCACAAATGGTTTCAAAATAGTTTTCTTTTTGGTTTTACTCTCAATTTCCTCATATGTCTCTTTGGAAATTACAGTGACTTGGGAACCTGTATCAATTAATGCTTTATGATTTAAGGTTTCAACATTCGGTATACCAATGGAAACATAATATCGGTTCTGTATTTCCTCCATTTCACATAAGAAATGTGTATGTCTTAACATCTCTAACTTCTTCCATTGTTTATTTTTATTTGAGAAGTCAGATTGTGGAGTATGATCTATCCAATTTATAACTATTTCTGTAGGATTATCAGCAATTTCCTGATTAACATTTGTTTCATTTTCAATAAACTGAACAGGTAATAAATCATCTGTCATGACATTGCAATGCTTTTCTTTTTCAATTATTAATCCTTTACCGGTAGATTCTGGTTCAATCTGTGTTACCTCTTGTGAGCTTAAAGGTTCAACACCCCTTCCTTGCTGAATAGGAATTTCTGAAAGTAAAGAATACTCAGGGAAAGGGAATACATTATTAACATTCTTTTTAGAATATACTTTTATATTTTTATTTGAATCAAGAGATTCACAAATATCACTTCTGTTTGTGTTATTGATCACTAATCTATTTTCACAATTAGTATTTAGTCATTGGCTTTGGCTTTGAGAATTTTGACCGTTTTGGGTTGGATCATTTCTCACTGACTGAGTAGTAAATCCTGCCATAAATGCAGCCATCTGTTGTGTCAAAAGTTTAACCTGCTCTTCTAAATTAGATGATGGTTTAGAATCTTGGTTTTGGCTATATCTTTTAACCCTTTGATTCTCTGAATAATTTGAAGTGTTAGGCATTGGAGGGGTTAATCTCCCTTCTGCACTAGGAGATTTTGTTCTCCAGACATAATTTTTAATAGGATTGTTTCCCCTGTAATTTGGACTAACATAAAAAGAATCATTATTTGTATTTTGAGATTTTTCACTTGCAATTTTTACTGGCCTAAATGATGATTGTGCCTGACTTGATTTGTTCGAACCTTTAACCACATCTGCGTAAGATTTTGTACCTGTCTCATACTGTAAATTAGGTTTAACAGAAATTTCTGCCACAGTTTGATTATTAAATTTCTCCCTTCGCTTATAATTATTCCCATCATCAAGCTGAATCTCATATATTTTAGTACATTCATTTACCAACCAACTTAAAGGCTTGGCGTCATCAAAATCACGCGCCATATTTCTCTGAATGTACAAAGGTAGTGCATGGAAGTAAATTCTCTTAAATTCAGTAGATTCTGGGTCTGTCTTCTTCGCAGTCTGTCTATAAGTGTGTTTTAAAGTGATTAAAAATTCTTTTGGACTTTCGTCAGGTTTACATCTGAGATTATGAACTGCTTTCATAGCAGCCTGTGGGTTTTTTATACTCAGAAAAGTATTTTCTCACCTCAGATTTATATATCTCCCAATCATTTATATCGCTGTCATGGAGAGAGGTGAAAAATGAGGTATAAGAGCTATCAAATGACCAAGGGAGGTATGATATTTTATCATTAGCCCCCCTTATTCCTAGTTCAATCATCACCCTTTCTAGTGAATCAAGGTGGTCTTCTATGGACAATTTTGAATTTGGTGTAGGGTTTAATTAATTTTCTTATAGCCTGGGCTTTCTCATGGAAAGAGAGTCTTTTATTTGATCGTATATCTTCATCACTATCAGTCTCATTTTTAGAGTTATGTAAAAATTTTATAGGTGATTCCTTGAAGGTACTATTTCTTCCTCAGAATCACTAAAATCCTTCATCACAATTTTACTTGAGGCATAATCTTGAGCCCTATTTAAATCCATTTTTAGATTTTCAACATCCCGTTGGTATTGTTTTATCTCATTCTTAGCTACAGTCAGTAATTTTTGGATCTTTTTATTCTCTACAAGTATCTCAGTCTCATGAATTTCCTTATCAGTTAATTCTTGAGTTAAGAATTCAATCTTTTGTTGCAATTTCTTCTGTTCTATTTTTAAGTCCTGACAAGCCTGAACATATTTTTGCGCTAGTTTATCAGCATGTTCAGCTTTCTCATTTAAGTATTCACATTTCTCAGACAATTCCTCAAATTGAATTAATTTTTGACTTTCCTCACCGGTATCTCTTGCACGCTGAGCTACCAATTTATTTATTATTGTCTGTAATACATCGCATTTCTCTGAATATTTACCATTTAAATCTTGTGCTGCGTTAAATGTCTCTGTCGTTTCTACAACTTTTTTTCTTAATTCTTTAATTTTGATTAACTGTTGCCCTGCTAGCTGTGTTTTTTCTTCATGTAAATCTCTTAAATTTTGACAAGTAATAGATACTTCCTGGATTTGATTATGTAAATCTTTTATGGTAATTTCTTTTTGGGAATTTTGATATTTCCAGCTTCTGGCTAATTGCATCCAAACAGTAGATAACCTAGCTAAATGCTTCTTTCTTTCTGATTTAATTTGAATTGCATTTATAGTGCTCATCACGGTTGTTAACAAATTCTTATCTTTTAACCAATCATCAATTGTATCACCATCATTTTCAGGATGTATTTTAACCAAATATTCTGACAACTGTTCCCTGTATTCACAAACAGGATATACATTTGAAATTAAAGTTTTAATTAACAACTCCATTCCCTGTTTACCATGACCAATTATGTCATCTAAAGATAATGCTCCTACTGTTTCAGAACCAAAACCGCCTTCAGCCATTTTATTTCCTTTTTAACAAGTGTTATTCAATAAAAAGTTTTAAATCAATTAAATAATTGACCACGTGTCTATAAAGATATATATCTCGCTGGGGCCTCCAAATATGTCGGGATTAATACGACATATTATTTTCTATATAATATAGAATAATGAATATTGAGTTCAGAATCAATTTATAGACACATATTCCTTTTTATAAAATAACATTTATTGAAAATACCAAAATCAACTAGTCTAATGAAAAATTTAATATATCAAATCAAATGCAAATAAAACACAGTAATATATCAAAATCAAATGCAAATAAAACACAATAAGATATCAAAATCAAATGCAAATAAAACACAGTAAGATAACCCGCCAGATAATAAAAGAAAATTAATACATCATATTGTAATACTTATTATTTATGATATTTTCTATGCAGTCCTAAAATCTCAATATAAAAGTGTATTTCATTCACATGAACAATGAAACCTTGGATAGCAACCCATAGAACAAAATCAGATAAATCAATTAGTAAAATTCATTCTTAATAAAGTTTTAGCATGTACTAACAGTGTCTAATGATATTATAATATATAGCTATACAGGAATGTATTGAATATAACACAATATAGTAAAGTATTTTATAATATAATTGATAAGTTAGTTAAGTAAGTTAATTTTTCTGTATTGGTCAAAAAGAAAAATGAGATATCTAATTTTGTATTAAAATTTATATCCGGATTTATAAATTTCAATGACAAAAGGAAATCTAAATAACTTTTTGATAAGAAATAAACCAAACAGAGAAATTATGATAATGGTTTTCAATTATGTCATAAAATAAAATATCTCAATTTATACATTACCAATTATGACAAAATTCCACTGGTTAATCCCAAAGTTGTTTTTGCTTCTCCATAGATAAAAACTTTTATCTTCTTTGTCTCTCTTTTTTTCTCTCTCTCCTTTAGATCCTGTTTCTATCCATAATTATACCTCTTGCTTATTTGCCTATCAGAATCCCAAATCAGTTAAAGTATCTAGTAACCAATAGAATCTTTTCATGATGTCATCACTTATTTAAATTTTATAAAGAATATATTTTTCTATATAGATGTTTCTTCCTTTAACCATAAGATGGCGCTCTCGGACCTTTGAATTTTTATCCCTTTTAATTAGCTAATGACCCCTTTGACCCACAACCTATAAACAAGATGAAGTCATAAGAATGTTATCAAATAGATACCCCTAGACAGATTTATTATTCTGTTTACTAGACTTGGTGTCTATGAAACGAACTTTTCACATGTGAAAATTTGAGGAGGGTTTTTTATTACCTTAACATTTAGGAATTTAGTCAGATATTTATCTCTTATAGAACAATGGATTATTCAAATCATGGGATAGCTATTTTGTGGGCAGTTGTGAAAACCTATTTTTCACATATATACATTCACGTAATAGAATTGCATGCATAGGTATATATAAATATATAGCATATAAAATATTAATACATTGGATATAAAATAGTGGTTAATAATTGGAATATCATATTATACTATAATATTCATATAAAATAGAACTTTATTCGTACAGAAGTTCTGACAATGCGATTGCATGGTCTACGGTTTCGGCTTCCGGACCATAAATTGCAGGCTTGTTCAATTGAATTGGTCTGTAATTGTAGCAAATTTCAAGCCCGCAGACCTAATGCCGGTATACCGCTAACTGCAGGTGAATAAGGCCCCAAGTTTGCACCTAAAATGATCTTTTCAGCATTTCTAATGTTGTGCCAACAATTTTCAACTGCTTGTTCCCAAACATACAGGTACAACCCTCAGCTCTGTCTTGATTTTTCTTCTTTGCTGTTTTAAATGTAAGCTCGTAATACTCTAAAACAGAATCTGATAAAGTTGCTGTTATTCTTTAATGATTTTAATTTTTGCTACTGATAAATGCACATCATATCCAACTGAGATCCATGAGATCTCTATCTATGGCCCTCATTCAATAGCAATTTGGCCAATTGAATAGGGCTCTAAATAAGCACATAACATATTTTTTTAAAGACGTTTTTAGTTAGTAAGCATCTATCCAAAAACAAGGTTTTCACTAACTAAAAACTTCTTTAAAATAAATATGCTATGTGCTTATTTAGAGCCCTATTCATTTAGCCAAATTGCAATTGAATGAGGCCCTATGTTTGTAATGGCAAATAACTATTTTGAGTAATTTTATGTGCCTTTTACTATAAATCATATTCTAATTCACAATTGAAGCTTTTGCTGTTTTCTGTCTTTTTGCTTTTGATTATGATTTTGAATTCACTCTCTTTGGATGAAAGGGTGATTAAACAGGGCATATTTCTCATAGTAAGATTGTATTTCTAGTTTTACATTTTTTTTATAGAGTGGTGAAGTGTGAATATTTTTGGATTGCCCCATTTCCAAGGACCAATCTTTATCTCTTTGATTGTTTATTCTGGAAGAAGCTTAGCAATTATATTTTTAACTAGCGACTTGCCCGTCAAAAAATGACGGTCAATAAAAGAAAGTGTGGAAATGCTGTTTGTCACACAATGTGAGTGTACTGTGTGCCTCAAGTAACTAAATTCCTCAAAAAGCAGAAATCTACATAACATAAAATAAGAAAAACTAAAATCACCAAATATAAAAAATGTACATTACAGAACAAAAAAATAAAATAACCTAAGTCACAACAAATGAAAAAAGGAACATTACAGAAAATAACAAAATACATTATAACCCCCCTCACTACAATTTTTTTTTTTTAATTACACACCTGAAAATGAAATACATATAATACATACATATAATACAATACAACACAATTAAATAAACTAAAATACAACACAATTAAATAAACTAAAATACAACACAATTAAATAAAATAAAATACAACACAATTAAATAAAATAAAATATAATACAATTAAAAAAACTACAATACAACCCTATGTAATATACATGCCACTATCTACTATACACGCCACGATCTACTATACATGCCACTATCTAATATAAATGCCACTATCTAATATAAATGCCACTATGTAATATATATGCCACTATATAATGTAATATACATCCCACTATGTAATATACAATACTATCTAATAATACATCACCCTATCTATATAATATACAATCCATGCTATCTATATATATATATATATAGGTACCCTAATTGTAAGCTACAATAAAATAATTAAGGCCACTTACCTTTGAGATGTTTCTTCAGATCAGCAACCTACGGTAAAAATGATTCCAAAAATTAATACAACACATTTACATGAAATACCTAAACATTCTAAACATTCTAAACATTCTAAATATTCTAAATATTGTAAATATTATACTCACCTTTCCAGCATGTCCCGTTCCAGCATGTCCCGTCCTCCATGCTCCGTCCGCCATGTTCCGTCGGCCATCTTTACTCCTGTCAAAAAAAAACATTACATTAGTAAACATAAAGCAAAGTAAAATAAACACAATCTACATTATACTTACCTTTCTGCGATGTCTCCGGCCTCCTCGTGTTCTACGGAAGCATCCAGACCTTTAAAAAAATAAAATAAAAAATAAAATAAAAACGACACACATCCACCCTTGCGGTGTCTCCGACACTAATGACCTTCCTATGGAGTGTTCCAGAGTAAAATTGTCAATGGCGGCTTCTGATTGGCTGAAAAGGCTGTCTATCAAATTCAGCCAATGAGAAGACCCCATTTGTGAACCAATGAAAAAAGTATACACCCCAAAATACAATTGGATAACACACCTCCTGATTGCGTGAATTTGATAGACAGCGTTTTCAACCAATCAGAAGGCGCCATTGCTTATTTTCTTCCGGAAAATTCTCCTGGAGCCTCATTAGCGTCGGGGATGTCCGGGAGTGCGGATGTAAGTATATATATATATTTTTTTTTACAGGGCGTGGCAGAAGAGGATTCGGAGGAGGCCGGAGATATGGCGGGTAGGCAAGTATAATGTAGATTATGTGTATTTTATTTTGATGTATGTGTATTAATGTTGTGTTTTATTTAACAGGTGCCGTGCCGGAGAAGGATTGAAAGAATGCCGGACGGGACATGGCGGAAAGGTGAGTACAATAATTAGAATATATAGAATGTATATAATTTATAGAATGTCTGTAATGTATAGAATGTCTATAATGTTTATTTTATTATTGTAAACGTGTTGCTCCAATTTTTTGTAATTTTTTTTTCGTAGGTGGCTGATTGCAATGAACATCTGCAAAGGTAAGTGGTCTTAATTTTTTTATTTTAGCTTAGACTTAGATTGGTTAATCTATAGATAGCATTTATTGTATGTTAGCTAGGGGTTTTATATAGATAGCATAGGATGTATGGTATATTAAATTGTGTTATTTATTTAGATAGATTGTGTATGTATCACATATTATAATTGTCTAACTACGATTCGTCGTCACGCTGCGTTGCGTAGTGCGTACGACTTAGCGATGAGCGCCGCAGGCGCTCATCGCCCGGCGAGCCTGGCGCAGTGAGGCGAGCCGTTACACCGTACCACTTTGCCGATCATATGACTTTGCCATTGCTTGGAGAGCCTCGCATAGCGAGGTGAGCCGTTAAATTGTAGCACTTTGGCAATGAGCGCCACAGGCACTCATTGCAGGCGAGCCTCGCGTAGTGAGGCGAGCCGTTACATCGTAGCACTTTGACAATGAGCGCTGCAGGCGCTCATTGCAGGCAAGCCTCGCATAGCGAGGCGAGCCGTTAAACCGTAGCACTTTGGCAATGAGCGCCGCGGGCGCTCATTGCAGGCGAGCCTCACGTAGCGAGGCGAGCCATTAAACCGTAGCACTTAGAAAAAAGCGAGACGTTAAACCGTAGCACTTAGAAAAAAAATACGAGTTGAAAAAAATTACGAGATAAGCGGCGGAACAAAAACAGTAAAAAAAACACTAAATACACACTAAAAAATAAAACAAAGGTCACTTACAGCATGGGGAACCAGGCAGGACGTCTGGAAGTGAGTTGGAACTGAAATTTAGATCGATTTAGCCAAGTTACAAAGATCGAAAATCGGCTAAGCAAGAAAAAAATGGCCGCCGAAAAAAATTAAAACGAGGCTATACTACTACGAACTGCGTAAAACACAGCCACAGACGTATGTGTTTGAAAAACAACGAGATAAAGGATGCGGATTAACCCGCCAATGAGTAAAAAGACAGTAGCGAGTACATTTTACGAAACGATATTACCGATTTACGCATTAACACAGATTTCCCGCCTTTGTTAATGTACATTAATTTAACAATTATTTTGTTATATGTCGTGATTACCTGTGTGAAACTATTGTTAATAACATTCATAATGTACATTAATTAATTAGGAACACATTGATTCATTAATTATTAATGTACATTAATTTAAGAACTATTTTGGGATATGTCGTGATTACCTGTGGGTAAGAATTGTAAATAACATTCCTAATGTATCATTACTAATCATTATTATTAAAAAAGGTTAACGTTTAAGAATGTGCATAAAAAATGGAATACGTTGATTAATTAATTATTAATGTATGTACATTATTTAAATAATTCAGTTCTTATATATTTTGTATACCACTCTAAAAAAAATAAAGGGAACATGGTTATGTGTTGATGTTATATTTAGTCAGACATTAATTTTAGATTAATACACATTCATTTATTCTTATTTAAAGACTAACAGTAATATTGAGTGTATGTTTATAATCTATGCTTTCATATGTGTGTTCATGTTGATTTATTGATATATTTATTTCATGTTTTTAATCTATGCAAAAATAGGTATGTTAAGACTCATTGATTAATACAGATGAAGTAACATATTATACAATAATTTTACTATTTTGTATAATTGCAGTGAATTCTACGTGAATGACCAGAGATAGTGACGTTTGCACAAATTGAACATCATAAGGATAATTTGGACAGGTATAGAATTTTAATTATATTACTATGGCAAAATATTAAAAAAGATGATGTTTTTAATGTAGACAAATATATGTCTGTTGATGTTCATTTAATGATATTGATGAAGCAAAAGTTTAAAAATATTATCTATTTGATTTTACAGTTTATTCGGATCTGCAAGGGAATAAACAGACAGTGTGATGTTTGCAGCCTTTGAACAACATCAACATCATCTTCACAGGTATAAAATGTTATTTTGTAGTGACGCATAGAAAAAGACTATGTATTATATATTTTTAGTGAAAATTTACATTTATTGAAAATGGATAGTACTTATTGAGTCATTAATTTATGATATTTAGTTAAAACTTTAAAAAAGTTGAAAAGACAATACTAAGTAATAATAATATTTAAAGAAAAGAAGAAGCTTACAACACTTGCAAAAAAAAAAAGGATGGTATGCTGTGAATTCAATCAAGAAGGAATGTCATTGAAAGATTAATAATATAAAGATGGATATGTGCAGCTATTTCCGATTTCATATATGTCAATAAAATACTTTGAAAAATGGTTTCATTTCTTTCAGACTAAAGTGCAACAATTGAAAATGTTTTATTAGTTTATTTATCTACTTTAATCTAAAAGTACAAATCGGAAAAAAATGTATATAAAACAAAGAACAAACAATAATTACATCTCTATTTAAAATTACAGATTAAAATGGTGGACAATGGAGAAGACAAAATTGAACGCAAAAGAAGATTGCCAAGGGAAAGGAAGCAAAGGTGGAGAGATGCTCTGACACCGGAAACTTCACAACGCTTGCGAGAAGAAGATCGACAGAGACTTTTAAATAAAAGAAAGATGAGTAAGAATACCGCAAGTGAGTGTGTTGGGGCTTCCAAGAAACGTAAAAGTAAACAAAAACATCTCTGTGAACCATTGTCCAATGACTCTATTTTGCAGAATGACTTAAATGTAGAAACACAAGAAAAAAATGTACATATAGAAAGTGGGTCTGATATTTATGTTGAAGAAATGCATGATAATGTGTTTACTACTGCAGTACAAGTAGATACTCATTATTGTGGGTTACTTAATGTGGTTTATCAGTTTTGTGGGGCCTATCATTTTATAAAGGAAAGACCTACTGACGGAAATTTCATTAGTTGCTGTCAGAAAGGAAAGGTGAAACTTCCATTTACATATTATTTAGAATGCATTATGAGTGATCCAACATTTCCAAATTATAATAATTTCAAACAAAACATAAGGTCTTATAACAGTGCAATTTCATTTGCTTCAATGGGTGCAACATTAGCAGAAAATGTACCAGGACATGGTCCTTATTGTTTCAGAGTTCAAGGTCAAATATACCACGAACTTCACATTTACACCCACAAGAAGGACAGCAAAGGAAATTTGCACAGTTATATGTCTTAGATACAATGGAAGCTGTGGAACAAAGAATGACACTTCCAGAAAATAGACAGTGTTTGCGCATAGTCTTTGAACAGCTTGAAAAAATTATGGAAAAAAACCCATATAGTCAAGCATACAAACAATTAGCACAGCTTGAAAAAGAACAACAGGGACATGCTCAAAGACATCAATTGCCTACACCAAGAGTCAATATGGTGTTAAAAAGAGATCGCAACACTGATCAAAGAAGATATAATTTACCTACTGTAAACGAGATTGCCATGGTGTTTAAAAATGAAGATGGTGAACCACCTTTTCAGCGAGATATTAGAATAAATCCACGCAATGAAGAACAACCATTTATCAACATTAATATATTAAGCTGTAATTTAGATCCAATGACATATCCCATTTTATTTCCAAATGGGGAACCAGGATGGGAACCAAAATTAATATTGGAAAGTTATCCCAATACTAAACTTTGTATTAGATCTAATATTTCCATGCTGGAATATAAAGTGGCACAAACTGCTATCCGTGATTGTTTTAATCCAATTTTACATGGAGGAAAACTCACTCAACAATGGATTATTGATTCATATTTACAAGTTGAAGCCAATAATCTAAATTGTATTAAATATCAACAAAATAAATTACGAGTAGAACAGTATTGTGGATTAATGGATTATGTGGCAGATTTAGCTTCCAACAGAGACATTCCAGCTGGATCTCCTCGCAATATGCGAGAAAGGTATAATGATGCCATGGCTATTGTTACAAAATTTGGAAAACCAGATTTATTTATTACATTCACGTGTAATCCACAATGGCCAGAGATCAAGGAAAATTTGAATCTGGGACAAACTACTTCTGACTGACCAGATTTAGTGGCAAGAGTATTTAAAATCAAACTCAATTCATTAATTCATGATATCACTAAAGCACACTTATTTGGACAATGTGTGGCTTTTGTTTACACCATTGAATTTCAAAAAAGGGGATTGCCCCATGCTCACATACTTTTAATACTGCAGGAAAAAGACAAGTTGAACACTGCAGAGAGAGTGGATACAGTAATTTGTGCACAATTGCCAGACAAAGAAAAATATAAAAAACTTTGGGAGATTGTTACCCATAGAATGATTCATGGCCCATGTGGAGACATGAATCCAAATTCACCATGTATGGAAAATAAAAAATGTACTAAAGAATTTCCAAAACAATTTCAAATGGAAACTTATGCAAATTGTGATGGATATCCTTTGTATAAAAGAACACAAGGACAAACAGCTATTATCCGTGGCCAAAAGGTTGATAATAGATTTGTCGTTCCATACAATCCACATTTGCTCATTAAGTACAATGCACACATCAATGTGGAAGCTTGCACTTCAATTAAATCAATTAAGTATGTGTATAAATATATATAGAAAGGATATGATGCAGCTACTGTTGTTGTACAAGGTGTTGGAAATGAAAACGAAAATCCAATTTTACATGATGAACTATCAAATTATTTAGATGCTCGGTATGTGAGTGCTCCTGAAGCAATGTGGCGTCTTTTGAAATTTGAGATGCATGATCGGTCACATGCTATCTATCGTTTAGCTGCACATTTGCCTCAAAGTCAGTTGGTTTGCTTTACTCAAGGAAATGAAAGATCTGCATTATATCAAAGTGAAGACAGAGATACTACGCTTACTGCGTGGTTTAAATTAAACTGTCAGGATACGGAGGCCAGACAATCTTTATACATAGAGATACCATATCACTATGTATTTGTAAATGGTCTATGGCGACAACGAAGAAGAGATACTCATAAAATCATACCACGCATTTATACCGTCAGTCCAAGGGATATTGAACGTTTCAGCTTAAGATTACTTCTGCTACATGTTTCTGGTGCACAGAGTTTTGAGCATTTACGTACAGTGAATGACATAGTTTATGATACATTCCTATTAGCTGCAAGACATCAAAATTTCATAGCTGATGATACAGAATGGGAGAGGTGTCTGGAAGAAGCAGCACTATGTCAAATGCCTAAGCAAATGAGACAACAATTTGCATTCATTTGTATATTTTGCAATGTACCTGATGCTTTCACTTTGTGGGAAACATTTAAATTAAACATGTCAGAAGATTTCATGAAACGTTACAGAGAACCAATAGCTCTGTTAAAAACATTGATGGAAATCCAAGAAATATTGTTAGCTCATGGATTAAATTGTGCAAGTTTTAATTTACCTGATCCAGGACTTATAGATGACATCAATTTTGATGATTATGACACTGAGCTTCAAAAACAAAAAAACGAAGAAAAACTGGCAACTTTAAATACTTTACAGTTAGAAGCATTTCATGCCATCACAAATGCTACAGATGATGAAATGGTCAAAGACCGGTATTTCTATCTAGACGGACCAGGTGGATCAGGAAAAACTTATCTGTACAATTGTTTGATGAGTTATATTCGATCACAGGGTCAGATAGCTATGCCATTTGCAACAACTGGAATTGCTGTACTTTTGTTAGATGGTGGTAGAACTGTGCATAGTGGATTTAAGCTGCCAGTTCCCATTTTGGAAACATCAGTGTCAGATATTCGACTCAATTCCATACAAGCAAAAAAATTCAAACTAACTAAACTAATTATCATAGACGAGGCAACAATGATGTCATGTCATGCACTGCAATGTATTTACAGATTCTTAAAAGAAGTAATGGATAATAAGTTGCAATTTGGTGGAAAGGTGATGCTGTTAGGAGGCGATTTTTGGCAAACATTACCTGTTGTGCCACACGGAAATAGAACAGAGATCATTGAAACATGTATCAAGACCAGTAAACTGTGGCAAATATTTACACATCTCAAATTAGAATTAAACATGAGATCTGAAGGCCAAAATGAATTCAATGACTGACTCATTAAAATCGGAGATGGAAAACATCCAGAAATACAGCATTTACCAAAGGATACCATTGAAATTCCATCAGAAATGGTTTGCAATGAATCACTTATATCAGCCATATTTCTAAATACTCTTAATAATGAGGATTACACAGACATTGCAAACAAAGGAATATTAACATCAAAAAATACCGATGACTTTAATGTTAATAACGAAATTTTAAAATACATCAATGCACCACAAAAGAATTATTACAGTGCAGATTCTATTCTGTCAGATGATAAAGACAGTGAATCGAATTTTAGTATCGAATTTATTAATTCGTTAACACCATCTGGAATGCCCCCACATATTTTACAATTGAAAAAAGGCGCAATTGTTATGTTATTGCGAAATATGAATCCAAAAAAAGGACTTTGTAATGGGACCCGATTAATTGTGCATGAGTTAAAATATCATTTTATACAACTGGTACCCATAAAGGTGAACGTGTTTTTATACCAAGAATTGATTTAGCTCCAAGTGAGAGTGGTTTGCCCTTTGTCCTTCAACGGAGACAATTTCCAGTTATAATGGCATTTGCTATGACCATCAATAAATCCCAAGGACAAACTTTTAAGTCAGTTGGGATTTTTTTAAAGAAACCAGTTTTTGCACATGGACAACTTTATGTGGCTTTTTCAAGGTGCACTAATCCAAAAGAAATTAAAGTGCATGTTGAAGAAAACGAAACTCAAGGTCATTTATTGGACAATGGATGTGTTTACACCAAAAACATTGTCTACTATGAGGTGTTGGAAAGATAGAGGACAATGGTTTCATTTTAATGCCAACATTTTATGGGACTCAATATGATTGCACAAAAAAAAAACATTTCACATAAAACATCCAAAGAATACAAAGAATGGACAAAAAAACGTAGAGAACAGTGGTTTGACTTCCATGACAAAATTTAAGTACTCTGGGAGTCTTTAAAAAAGGTTAACAGTATTTCACTTATGGAAATCTATGTGATATCTGCAGAATGGACAAACTGAAAAAACAAACAAAAAAAAACAGTAAAATATCCTTAAACAGATTGGAATGGGTTCAAAGTTTTATATTAACATGATTGGCCCCAGAAAACAATTAACTGACTTTTTCAAGTTTATAACAGTTAAATGTTATTGTTTGATGTTAAAATTTCAGATGTTAAATATGTGTTTTTGGAATTTTGAAAAAAGTTTGGTCAATATATATGGGGTATAGTCAAATATGTATTGTTAGTATAAAGTTTAACTATTTTAAGAATAATTGGAAATGTATTATTTAAAGACAAAGTATTGATTCAGGGAGAAATCTGATCGCCAGTTAATGGGGTTAGGAAGGAATTAATTTTTTTCCCTCTTTGATACAATTGGACAAGTTTCAATAGAGGGTTTTTATTGTTTGCCTTCCTCTGGATTCAATGCTAATTTAGTTTAACATGAGTTTAACAAATATGTTACAAATGATAAAAAGTATGTTATTAAAACAATTTACTTACTCTAAGTTAATAAAGTCCGCAGTTACTCATTGATAAATATGTATTGAAAAGTGTTAGTATTGTTAACAAAATGTTGAACGAATGTTTCATATACAAGTTGCATGTTACAAAGTTTAATGTTTGTGAAATATAAGTTGAAAGTTAAAAAAATAAAAAGTTAAAATAAATAATGTGTTTTTATTTTTAGAAAAAAAAAAGGGAACAAATGTAGGTGACTCATTTTGTGTTGCAAACAAATTTCACATTTAATTTTTATTGACCGTCATTTTTTGACTTGCAAGTCGCTAGTTATTATATAGATAGGATGTATATTAGATTATGGAATTTATTTAGATAGATTGAGAATGTATTATTATATAGATAGGATGTATATTAGATTATGCTATTTATTTAGATATATTGTGTAATGTACATTAGATAGTATTGTAATTGTATTGTAATTTTATGTAATTGTATTGTAATTGTATGTATTTGTATTGTATGTATTTGTATTGTTTGTATTTGTATTATATGTATTTCCTTTTCAGGTGTGTATTTTTTTTTTTCTGTAGTGAGGTGGGGGGTTTGTAATTTTTTTTTTTTTCTGTAATGTTCCTTTTTTTATTTTTTGTGACTTAGGTTTTATTATTTGGTGTAATGTATTTTTTTTTGTGAGTTAGATTTTTTTTTTGTGTGTTTTAGGCTTTTTTGTTTTCTGTAATTAGAGTGGTGGGGGGGTTAATAGGGGGTAGGTAGTGTAGATGTTAATAGGTTAGTGTAGAGGGTGTTTAGTTGATCTTTAATGTTTTATTGGGAGTGGTATAGTGCAGTATAGTGTTGATACTTAGTGTCATGATGGTCCTTGAGGACCATCATGCCACTTATGTGGTTAATGTAGTGTTGTAACTGGCCCATAATGGTGTTAATATACCCTTATGGGACTGATGGGGTTAATGAAGGGCTTATGGGGGTCTGTATTGACCCCCATGAGTGACATGCTTAATGAAGGGCTTATGGGGGTCTCTATTGACCCCCATGATTGACAGGGTGATAGTGTATATTTTTTTCTTTTACAACAGGTCCTTTAAGGACCTGTAACACGGTAATTTTGAATTTTGATTGCAGCGGGGGACCCTGATCGCATGCAATCGGGACCCCCACTGCGATGGTTAATGTGGGGTTAATGCAGGGCTCCGAGCTTATCTCGGATCCCCTGGGGTTAATGCGGGTGTCCGAGCTTATCTCGGATCCCTTCTTGTCTAATTTGTACGTGGCTGGGCTGTGAGCCTCGTTTTCGTTTTTTTTTTTGGCTGCCATTTTTTCTCTCGCTTAGCGGATTTTTGTGTGTCTGAACTCGGGAATTTGGACTTAAATGGAGGTGTAACTTCACTCTCAGAGGTCCTGGGTGCCCCCCTTGCTATGGGTAAGCTTTTTATGTAGTTTGTGTGAGTATTTGGTGTGTTTTCACTGTTTTTAGTTGCGCGCGGGTCGGCCGTTATAGTTGTATTCTGAGTGCGTGTTGGTGTTTGTTACATTAAGGTTGGTTCCAAGGTGGGATTTTTTTCTAAGTTGTGCGTGTGACGTGTTTAACGGCTTGCCTTGCTATGTGAGGCTCGCCAGCAATGAGCGCCTGCGACGCTCATTGCCTCATTGGCTAAGTGCTATGAGTTAACGGCTCGCCTCGCTATGCGAGGCTCACCGGGATTGAGCGCCTGCGGCTCTCATTGCCCAAGTTTTATGATTTAACGGCTCGCCTCGCTGCGCAATGAGCGCCTGCGGCGCTCATCGCTAAGTCATACGCACCACGCAACACAACGGGACGACGAATCGTAGTTGGACAATTATAATATGTGATCCCTACATAACTTTTTAATTCTAGTGATTTGCGAAGCCCTGAAAAGGGGAGAAAAGCATAATTGTAAAGGAGATACATAACTTACATTTATTTTCTGAACTTGTTTATGATTTTATGTGATTTAAAAAGTGACTAATACTCTGAACTTACTGAAACTGTCAGTTAAAAACTGAATTGCTTTTTGGCATAATCTTCATGTTTTTGTTAACATTGAGTAGCAGGCAAGCTTTTGTGCTCTCTTCTTTCACCCTTATGAGTAGGTCCTTTTTGTTGTGACAATATACAGCCTTGTTCCACTCCTTTCTTGAACCATTACTTTGTTCCATGTTCGGTTTCCGACTGTTACTTCTTGGTCCACATACAGATTCCTCAGGAGGCGGATGAGATGATCTGATCTGATACTTCAATCTCTTTTAGAACTTGCCACATTTTGTTGTGATCCACACAGTCAAAGGCTGTTTTCTAGAACTCTTTTGCTTTTTTTGATTATCCAGCATAC
Source organism: Discoglossus pictus (assembly GCA_027410445.1). NCBI lineage: Eukaryota > Metazoa > Chordata > Amphibia > Anura > Alytidae > Discoglossus > Discoglossus pictus. Next base: position 241,943,711 of record CM050166.1, on the reverse strand, counting down.
ATTGAGGATATTATCTCTTGTGCTTCTTCCTCAGTGGAAGTCAGCTTGCACATCTGTTTCCCGATCCGTATATTGTTGGAGCCGAGCATGTAGGATCCTAAGGATTACCTTGCTCAAATGTGAAATTAGTGCAATTGTTTGATAATTGGAGCAATCTTTGGAACTGTCTTTTCTGGGATTGGGATGTTGACTCACCTTTTCCAGTCTACTGGCCACTGTTGAGTTTCCCAAATGTGTTGGCATAAGTCGAGCAACAGTTTCACAGCACCATCTTGCAGGGTTTTGGATAAATCAACTGGGATTCCATCAACTCCTGCAGCCTTGTTATCAGCAAGGCTTCCTAGGGCCCATCTTAATTCATTCGCCAAGATATATGGCTCAGTCTCATTGGACAAACTATTGAGGTCATTATTACTGGTAAGAACCTTCCTGTCTAGACCTTCAGTGTATTCCTGCCGTTCTTTATCTGTTCTGCTTCTGTTTAGTCCTTACCATTTTTGTATTTTATAACACCCACTTCTTCTATCACTTTACATTGCTCATTATAAAATGTCTCCTTGTCTCTTCTTGCTATCCTCTCGAATTCTGCATTCAGTTTGACAAGTATTTCCCTATCTCCACTAACTTTCTCTTTCCTTCTTTCCTGGACTACTTTTAAAGCTGCATCAGAAAGACAGTTTGCCTTCTCAGTTTTCTGACTTTTGGGGATAAACTTTGTTGCTGTTTCCTAGATAATGTCACAGACTTTGGTCCAAAGTTCTTCAGGAATCTTCAATGTCTAGTCCCTAAAATGTATTATTTAGTATCTGCTTGGTCTGATGATTTCACTCTTTTCTTCAGTTTAATTCTGAACTTTGCAATAAGAAGCTCGCAATCTGATCTGCAGTCAGCTCCAGGTCTTATTTTTTTTTTTATAGAGTTCCTCCATCTTTGGCTACAAAGTATATAGTCAATCTGATTTCTATATTGTCCATCTGCTGATATCCATGTGTAAAGTCGTCTCGGAGGCTGTTGGTAGAGGGTCTTTGCTACGACCAGAGAATGATCTTGACATAATTCTACTAAGCTCTGACCAGCTTCATTTTGTACTCCAAAGCCAAACTTGACAATTATTACAAATATCTTTTGGTTCCCTACTTTAGCATTCAAATCTCCCATAATGAGAGTAACATCTTTTCTTGCTGTTGTATGTATGATGTGTTGAATATCTTCATAGAACTGGAAAACTTCAGCCTCTTCAGCATCCGTGGTTGCAGCATAGACTTGGATCACTGTGATGTTAAATGGCTTGCCTTGAATTTGAATTGAAATCATTCTGTAATTTATTGCATTTTAACGAGCACAGCCTTGGTCACCCTTTGATTGACTATGAGGGATTATTATCCACAGTAGAAGATAGGGTGGTTGTCTTATATGAAATGTCCCATTCCAGTCCGATTGAGTTTACTAACTCCCAGGATATCAACGTTTAACTTTAGCATCTCATGTTTGACCAGGTCCAGTTTGCCTTGGTTCATGGTTCTAACATTTCAGGTTCCTATGCTAATATGTTCTTTGCAGCAGCGGAATTTCATCCCCCTCAAAACACAGCTGGGTGTCCTCTCGGCTTTAGCACAACCACATCATTAGATCTGTCTGCTATTCATAGGTAGGTTCCTTCTGACCTGGGGGCTCATCTTCCGTATCATTATGTATCTGGCTGTGCTTGTCCATAAAATTATCTTAGCAAAGTTACTGGAGTGGGTTGCCAGTTCCTTCTCAGTGGAGCATAACTTGTCTGATCTCTCTGCTATGACCTGTTCATCTTGGTTGTCCCTACATGTTATAGCTCACAGCTTCTTTGAGGTACACAAGCCCCTTCACCATGACAAGGTAGTGATCCAGAAGGAGTTGTCACTTTAACTGACTGGATATCACATATATAGTTGTGAGCATACGAGTTGTTGCTAACGCTTGCGGGCTCGAGTAGCGAGGGCCGCAGTTGCTGGCAAGGAGCGCCGAAGGCAACTGGGACCCTCGCAAACTTTTACGTCGTAACGCAAACAACATACAAGACACGTTATGACCCATTACGACCTCGCAAACAACGTCCGCAACACGCGCACATCAAAACATCAAAAATCCAACAAATACACACAACAAATACATAAAAAGCTTACCTACAGCAAGAGGGAGCATGCAGGACCTCGAAAACTAAAGCTACACCTCAATTTAACTGAAATTAAAGTTTAGACAGTAAACAATTCTCTAAACAAGAGAAAAAATGGCCACCGAAAAAAACGAAAACGAGGCTACAGCAGTCGAAAGACGCAAAACACCACCAACCACCTACGGAATTGCCGAAAAACACCTACGAGATTACAAAACAAAGACGCAACCCGGGCAACACCAAAAACATTACAAACACAACAAATACAAACAACAAACCCATAAAAAGGTTACTCACAGGAAGAGGGGGCACCGGGGACCTCTGCAAGTGAAGTTACACCTCCAATTAACCACAAATTTCGGAGTTTAGAGACCCGAAAATCACCTACGCGAGAGAAAAAATGGCCGCCGAACAAAACGAAAGGCTAGAGAGGCTAAAGGTCCCTAAACATGCAAAACACTACCATAAACACGCAAAACACCACCAAAGAGCTACGGATATTCCGAAAAAGCCCACCAAACAGCTACGCATATTCTGAAAAACTTGCACGACATAGAAAACTAACGACGCTACATCAGCCACATTATATACACCAAACACCCTTACCTCACTTACAATTTCATTGCCGTCATTTTTTGACGGCAATTCGCTAGTAGTGCATATCTGGTTGTGGGTTAGCTTATAAAGTAACCAAAAATCTGTATAATAAAGGAAAACAATATATTTTGTATGAGTGGCTAGATCAAGTTGCTAGTTAAAAAATAGGGATATACTTATCCCTGTGTTAAATGACCACTGCACAATGAAAAAATATATGTTTGAAAAACTTTGAGCCCGATTCAATTGAGCAATCATTAGTGACTGGAGCCCGTAAGTGAGGCCATAAGTTAATTTGCTATTCAATTGGCTCCTTTTTAGCAGGCTCCAAACGGTTTTCGGTTTACAGGCTTGAAAACTTTGGGTTGTTAAACCAGGAACTTACAGCAGCCCGAATCCTTTGATCTTTCACATCTGCAAGAGTTACAATTCACCAAGCCCGCAAATGTTTTCACACCTGTAAACGGCAAATGTAGGAGAAAATAGAAAAAAGAGAGGACCCGAAAGGGGGTTTAACCCTTGTCCGTAGCACTGTAAATGCAAATAAAAAATCAATACTGCACTGTAAATGATGAAGAAAGCGATGAAATACATTAGATTTGATTACACAACAGTCTCAATCTTGCAAAGGGGTTAAACACCAATTTGTAGTACTGTAAATGCAAATAAGACAGTAATCCTGCACTGTAAATTACGGGGAGAGCGATGAAAGACATTAATTGCACAACAGTCTCAAGCCCGCACTACTGCAGGAAATAAGTTTTATTTGTATGTGTTATTTCGGGGTTATATCGACCTCGGGAATCAATGAGTTAATACCTATCAGGCCACCCACATGGACTAGAACAATATCGGCATTCACTTTTATTATTTTGTATTTTGCTGTTTTGCAAGTCCGATCTCATATGGGACCCTAAATGCTAATTGATTGACATGTAGCCTCCATTTTTTACTGACATCATAATGATGGTCTAGCTTTCTATTGGCTGTTTCAAAATGGGTGGTTACAATCTTGCTTAATTGATCATATTCCCAGCCTGAAGTGCTACGGACGAGTGCATGGTTTACGGTTTTGGCTATCGGCCTGTAACTTGCGGGCTGGTTCAATTGAATAGCTCCAGAATTGTAGCAGACTGCGAGGCCGCAGCAAGCATGCAAACATACGGCTATATACCGCGAGATGCTGCCTTCTAATTGAATCGGGCTCCTTGAGTCTAACTAAGATAATATTTAAGTAGGAAAAATATCATACAACTAGTTTTTAGCTGGGCCTGGGGAAATCAATGATACATAGGTGGAAGCTGTCTTTCTGAGAGGGGGGTTACATTTTTAGAGAACTATTGTTGAATTTCATGAAACAAGGAGTCTGCTTTTCATCCAGTGGTGGGCAAATTAGTGTTTTAGTTCTTTCCAGTTAGCTTAACAAAGGCTTTCTGTTCTCTGGGTCCCCACCCCTCTTTACAAAATACAGACCCTCATGATTCAGCACTAAGAAGTTGGTGTAATAAATACAAAATGTATTCCTGTACTTATAAAAAATCTTTAAAGAAAATTGGAAATTTTGTAGTCCATGGTTTACACAGCTGCTAATTTTGTTAGTTTGGTAAATACTTAAGAAATAAGTTTTTTTTCTTAAATGGGGTGGTCCTTTAAAGATGTTTAAACATTTTTTTGTATGCAAGTAAAGTGTGTCCTTGGAAGATGTAGAGTGAAATTTGGATATAATAGCCTTGGCTTCAACAAATCCAAATAGATCATTTTTGTCATAATTAGCTTTTAATAAGTCTGCATTTTGAGAATGCACAGTTGAAGCAATGGACGACTCTGGGAAATATGTGTGATCCCACTTTTACTATTTTGATTATTCACATTGAGGTTTGATGGATTGATGTGACAAGTCTATTTATCTATATAGGACAATTATGATCACACAATATGACTGTTAAAAACATTCCTTCCATGAAGGATAAATCAGTGGACAAATCCACCAAACTTGTGCTGTCTGACCTCAATCCATCCATCATTGGTCAGAATGGGTGGGTGACATTTTGTGTAAGAATGTCTACAATCAATGAAGAATTTGAAGTTACCTTCGAGTCACTTACCTAGAACTCAGTTTAACTTATTCCACAGCTTAAATCCAGATATGGTTGGAAAAGGAATGAACAAAATTATGTTCCATTTAAGAATTTTGTGAGTTTTTGTGGAATATGGATGCAGAAGACAACAGTATATAAGATGTCCCCTTGAGTGGAATTGGGCTCTCTTGCATCATGCAGAAGGTTAAAAAAGTTATTAAAGGATGGAAATTAGCTAAGTGAAACTATAGAGCATGAAGAGAAGCATTTACCTATTGGAAAGTAAAGTGGTCTAAATTAAATACAGAGTCCAATTCAGGATAGGGTATCCATTTTGCATTTAAATCTTGTGTTCAACTTTGGCCAGTCTCTTTCTTTTCCATGAGGCAGTTGTAACAATCCATAGGCCTGTAGATGATGGACCGGAATGATCCGAGATATGCAAGGACAAGGGGTAAATAAGGTGAAGATGTGAACCCATAGTTACACAGTTACATAGTAATTGAGATTGAAAAAATTTAACAAATACTTTTAGTTCATCAACTTCAACCTTTTTAGATCTCCTCTGCAGATTAATCGTTAATTGATCCAGAGGAAGGCAAACAGAAAACAACTTTGCCAATTGACTCAAAAGGGGAAAAATATAAAATGTTCTTCCCGACCCCAGATACTTGCAATCAGACTCCTCTCTGGATCTATACTCCCTCTCTAATTATCCCGGAAAACCCTAAATGCCCTTTTTGTTTAAGAATATATCCAAACCTTTTTTAAAGTTATCTATCAAATCTGCTGTCACAACCTCCTTTGGTAGAGAATTCCACAGATTTACCAACCTTACTGTGAAGAACTCTTTTCTTTCTTTAAGGTGAAAACTCTTTACTCAGTTGAAAACCTCTTGGCACAAAAAGTTCACTTGACAAAGCCTTGTATTGACCCTTGATATATTTTAGACTCCTTTTTTCTAGAGAAAATAAGTTTAATTTGGTTAGCCTTTCCTCATAACTTAGCCCTTCTATTCCCCGAAATAGTTTTGTTGCCCTCCTCTGTACCTTTTCCAGCTCTAAAATGTCCTTTTTATGTAGTGGTGCCCAAATTTATACTTCATATTCCAATTGAGGGCATACTAGGGATTCGTATAGTGGCATTTTTATATTTTCTTCCCTTGCTTCTATACCCTTCTTAATACATACCGTATTGGTCCGAAAATATAAGCCGCACCCGCATATAAGCCGCACCTGTAAAATTCAAGGGGAAAAAGATAGTACTCGAATATAAGCCGCAACCTTAAAATTAGAGAGAAAAAGACAAAAGTCAATTAGATTCAGGGAATATATTGTGATTTTATTTTACCATATACTGTACCATATACGGTATCCAGTATTTGGAAAACATTATACAGTAACTCCTTAGGCAGATTGTCAATATTAACATCAACAGAAAGTTAATTTAACATCAAACATAAGGTAATAAGTAAGGTAACAAGGAAACGTTTTACTTAGGTATCTTAGGTAACATATTTTGGTGTAATTGGCCTATTCACAGTCATCACTGGTGTCACTACTGACTTCCTCACCAGTATTCACTTCATTACTGTCACTGTTTTCTTAATTCTCCTCCCATAGCAAGTTGTCCTCGCTACCATCCAATGCATTTGACACGCAGCATTTTTTGAACCCCATGATGATGGATGAATGAGATGATATAATTGACCATGAAGTGAGAATCCATTGGCACAGAAGTGTCACTGACGGCTTCTTAATCTTGCCAGATGGTGTAAGAGCATAATACCCTTCCCGAAGCCAATCTGAATACTGCTTGCGAAGGTTGTCTTTGAACGGCTTGTTCACAATTACACCAAGCACTTGTAGCTTTGAAGTCATGCCACCTGGTATAACAATGAGGTCTGTCTACTGTGCAGCAACTTTATTCTTCACTTCAGGAGTGAGATGACCACTAGCATGGCTCTCTTAGTGAGCAGTGCTCCAGGTCTGCAATTCCAAACTACAGACAGCCAGTCAACCATCAATTCCGTCGTCATCCAGCCTTTTTCCTGGCAACGAATCACTAAGCCCTCAAGAATGTTTTCTTTTGGCAAAGTTTTTAGAATAACATAGGCCGGTAACTTTCTTCCGTCAGCAGTAACAGCTAACATCACCGTTACTCTGAGTTTTTAATTGCCGGTTCTTAAGGTGACACATTTTGCCCCTTTCTGGTCTACTGTTGTATTGCTTGGCATGTCAAAAAATACGGGCGTCTCTTCACCACTCAAACAAATCACTCTCTGACAAATGCTATAGAGGTTGTGGACATGTAGGTTCGTTAATTCACATGCTGTGGGAATGTCCCAAAATTAAACATATTTGGCAGGCAACATACAACACATTAGATAAACTGTGGGGGAAAACATTAGAGCAAAAGCCAGAAGAAGCACTATTGGGACTCCCAAACACAACACTAACAAAGAGTGAGCAAATCCTGACCAATCAGTTATACTTGGCATCTAGATGCATAATAGCCAAACATTGGAAACACACTGACCCTGCATTTAAAGAAGTTCTACAGAAAATTGATCACATTCAAACCATGAGCCACTTCTCGGTGGAGTTCGATGTGAGATACAAACGATGGGCCTCCTGCTGGGACATCTGGAAAGTTAGAGGTCCAAAATGAGGCGAGTCTGAGAAAGACTAGACCAAATAATACGTTTATTTGCGGTAAAATTGGTAAGAGAAAAGGAAGAAATGTAATCTATAAATTTAGAACTAGACACACAGTGATGTTAGATGTTCTGGTAAATAACTTTGTTCTGCAGGGTCTAACTCTGAGACTCTCATATAAAACTATTTGGAGGAAAGGGAAAAGAAAATATTCTCATAAGATAGATGAATTGACCCCAATATCAACTATAGAGCTCGAGACCTAGGAGAGCTACAAGTTATATCCTCACATCTGTTAACATACTTGTCCGAACTGTTTAGGGTAAACCACAGATTTGTTTACTGTTATATAGACACGTTTATAAATGCTGTACTGTTGACTAATTCTGTACATTTTGATATACAATGTAAATCAAAAAATAAAAAAAGAAGTTTAAAAAAAAAAAAAAAAAAATATGGGCGTCTCGTCAGCATTGCCCATCTGGTCTAATGGGTATGAGTGGCGCTGCCGCAATTGGATGACAAACTTCTGGAAACTAGTCAGTTTCTCCTCAATATCTGCCGTCAGTTTCTCTGCCAATGAAGTTCTTTCGTCAAAGAGCGAGACCCTTTCTCTGCATAAAACGACGGCACCAACCAATGCTTGCATGAAATTCTCTCTTCTTTATTTTTAAGGTTTTTGCTATTTGTAAGGCCTTCAGCTGGATTAATTCACGTGAAATAGTCATCCCATCTTTTCTCATATCTTGAATTTAGGAATAAACCCAAGCTTCAAGTTCTGGATATTTGCCATGTTGTGGTCCCCTGAAAGATTTTCTGGTGGAAACTGAATTTTTCAATATCTGCTCTGAGGCAATCCATATTTTTTTTCAGCCTCTCTGTTGCTTGTCATTTTTGCATAATTAACAACTGCAAGTTTGAAACTTGCATCATAACTATGCCTCATTCCTAGGCTTGTTGATGCTTTTCTCTCCAAGTGATCAGCCATTGTAAGAAACAGGCTTTCTAACATGTAATGTAACTTCTTTTGCAGGTTACAGACCTTACAGGATGTTAGAATCACTAAAACCGGAAATCGCTATTCAATTGCTACAATGCAGTCTCAAGCAAGCAAATTGGCACCCTTAACTCGCAGTTGCACAAATCAGCAGTAATTTTACGTTCCTGAATATAAGCCGCACACGTAACTCGCAAGCTTGCAAATCGGCTGTCATTTTTTTACGGTCGCGAATATAAGCTGCACCTATAACTCACCTATTCAGACCAATACGGTACTAACATTTTACATGGCTTGGCATTGAACACTGTTATCTAGGTGGTTGTCCACAAGCACTCCCCAATCCCTTTAAATATCTGATACCCCTATATTTGCTCCATTAAGATTATAAATTGTATGGATATTTTTCTTTCCCAGATGCATAACTTTACATATTCATATTAAATCTCATCTGCCATTTAGTTGCCCATTTCTCTAATTTATGCAAATCCCTTTGGAGGGAAAGTACATCATTATCTGATTTCATTATCTTACACAACTTATAGGTATCACCTCTGCTTTTCTCCAGTCATCTGGTAGAGACCCTGTGTTTAGTGAATCTTGAAAAAATTCTATAGTATGGAGTGACCTACTACAGCATTTGGAACAGTCTTGAACTGTCAAGTTCAGCCATTCCTAATTGATGAGCTAAATGGTATGAGTGAGTAAATATGTCTTCTATGATTCTCTGTTTAGTGTTTGAGTATCATGATTACTTGTGATTATATGTGCAATCATGTATTCTTGGTAGTAGACTCACATAATTGTGTATTGCAGCATCCTTGTTTTCATTTGTTGGAATTAATTGCTTAAGCTGGGTTTCCTTCCTTCCCTACAAAAGAATTAAACAAAGTTGTATGTGCAATGTGTAAAGTGGGACCACTATTGGGGGGTATCTGAAAAAGAGAGGTGAGAACGCTAGCATCTTAATGTGCAGTCCTGATGAACCAGGATGTTTAAGATTAGGACCATTATGCCATATTGTTAGAGAGCTGTCTCAAAAAATGTAAGTTTTCTTGTACTTGGTATCTTTTATTGAGTGAAATAGCAACACCCAAGTGTTTGAGCATCTGTGAAACAGATGTTTGCTTTTGCTTTTTGTGTTTTGCTTTTTATTTTCCTATATTGAGCTCACAGTATTCCATAGCCATTAAGGAGGGTTTTACGATCTTGAATTAAATCCACCCAAAATATATCACATAGACTGTAGAAGACTCTCCAACAATTAACTCAACATCTAATTTTAGTGAATCTGATTCAGTTACTGAGAATGGAATAGTGCCATAGAATTATGCACAAAATGTCCGGTGGAATTCTTAATGCATTTAAAGAAATATTAACATATAGTGATATCAAGGTCTTCCAAAGAGAAAAGGACTGGTTGTTTTAAGCCATTTGTAGAAAATTCTTCAGGCAGATGCGGCATGTAAATAATTATAATTACATAGATTGTGTGTTATTTAGTTGTAATGTAACTTAAAAGAACATTGTAAATTATTTTTACAGTAATTTAAATATATTTAAAAGTAGCAGCATCGTTTTATATGAAGGAGTAAAATACTCTTTATATTTCAGCTATCTTATTTTGTCTAATGGTTTCCTTGCCTTTCTTTGCCCACAGCACCTGCTCTCTCTTAATCTTTCTCCATAATCTCTATCCCAGATTAGCTTGATTGGCTGACTTGCAGATCATGCGATTAGAGATGAAAATAAGGTATTGATGACAGAGGGGAAAATCATGGCAGCCAAGACAGCAAGAGTACGTTATCTAATAAATGCAACACATGCAATGATCATTCTGTGTTTAATCTTTATATGACAAATTAGACCAATTTACAGTGTAATATATATAACTCAAATTATTTTATAAGTGAAAAAATATACCTTACAATTGGATTTTAAATATACTAGGCATACACAGCAATGTCACAATGACTGAAAGGCTGCTTATCATGCTTCTCCTGTCCATGTATACCACTGAGTGCACTTTCGTCTGGTTTCTATAAGAAACACTGCTGTGAATAAATGGTCAGATTCCTTTCCAATTTATGAGGTCATGGTGTGGAACAGGTCCATGTAAGAGCTGCATTGATAATTAAATGGCTATGGACCAGAATGTGTTTTGCTCTAGTTGTATGAATACTGAATTTTTGCTTTCAACAAGTCTCATTCTGTCAGACTGTTTTATTCTCAGAAAATCAAAGCTCTCAGCTGCATCTCATGTTAAACTGATTATGATTATGCTTTTGGATCTGCTCTGCAACCTATGTCATGGTGAAAACTGTGATTCAAAGTATCACATATATTAATATATATATATATATATATATATATATATATATATATAAAAAAATATATATATATTAACTCAGCAGAGATAAGTCACTATTAGAGAATTAATTATATTTTCAAAGTTAAACTGTGTAAGGTTTTTACCATTCTAAACCCAGAAGGGCTTGTGCCCTGTAAACCAAACAACTGAATATATTATGAAATTAAACCAGGCCAGCTGCAGGACTAATCAACCAAGTGACAAAGCTAATCTATCTGTCAATCCTCAAATAAAGAAGATTGAATGTCCATTTCTTTTTACATTTAATGAAATGTAAGACTCTGAAGCAAGTAGCTTTGCAAATTTTGGCATTATGTGTTTTGCTATAACTGTCCTTATTTTGTATTACAATATATATATATATATATATATATATATATATATATATATATATATATATATATATTTTTTTTTTTTAATTTATCTGTAAATACTGCACTGCTATTTGATGAAGCATGCATTCCAGAAGTGGCAAAGTGCTTCTTTGAAGGCTGCAATGACTATTTATTTTAATATTCCTTCACAGCCCTTTGTGGCTCCTGTGAAGCTTAGTAAATGTTTCCCATGATAGTTCACTGGCACTAAGGATAAAGAGTATTCATCCCGTGTACTGAAATCTATCACTGACCTCATGCCTCTCCAATTTATATTTGGAGAATAATTTAGCATTTTTTGCACCCAATTCTTAACCAAAATTATTTAAAGCTGAGTATACCTAATTACTAATAGTGGCTAGATACAATCTGTATCTTCATTTGAAAATTGTGATGAATATGTCAATTAGGGCCAGTTAGAGTAGCAATAGGTGACCCAGGGGTAGAATGCAGCCATGAGGTTCTTCTCATTTGATTCCAGTCTATTCTCTGGAGTGGAAGGACATTCCTGTCATGATCCCCTGACAATCCTTTGGTTTTAGTAATTGTTATTTAATATGTTTTTATGTTAAGTTGATTACCCTATGTATGTTGGTTACTGCATGTTGTGTTGCTTCCCTATGTGTGATTGACTTGTGATGTTTGTTTCTGTATGTTGCATGTTTAGTTCATGAAATGTTAAGTCATTTAGAATATTGTGCTGTCAGTCTGTAATTGCCAGAGAGAGAGTCACTGGAGATTCAGTTAAATGGAGTGAGATGTAATGGTGTCTCTGAGAACAAGCCAGTCTGAAGGCAATCTATGATGCTTGTGAAGAAGTTTATAAAGAAAAGTGAGACAGTTGAGTTACTGCTGTGTCGAATGTCTTAATGAAGATATATGCTCCTAAAGAAAAGGGAGGTGACATATCCAGCTAAAGAAAAGGGAGGTGACATATCTATAAGAAAATATATATATATATATATATATATATATATATATATGTCAGCATTCCTAGAGAATATAATAATGAAGTGGATGTTGTAATGCCGTGCAGATGAAACCTTGTCAATAGTAATTTATACAAAGACCAGAAGACAAACAAACTGTTACAGAATATTATCAGCTCAAGTTTAAATATACAATTATTGAACCTGTTATGAATTACAATAACAATTAAAACAGTTCCAGAGTTTTATAATGCTGTGTCTGAGTTCATATATTTTTTAATACAGCATCTGAGTAAGGGCTTTATTAAAGATATCAGCTGTCTTGGTGAAGTGATCAAAAGAATCTGAAAGGTCTGCTGGGTGAATTTGGCCACAACAGCCTTATCAAGCCCGACTGAATAAGCAGATCGTAACAATTCCCCTATTCAATAGGTCCATTACATCTCTGTATAACTAGCAAATAACAATCAGTTATGCTCATTAATACTTAAGCTCATTGTATTTACCTCTATTACCAATTAATTCCATTCCTATGATTTTACCATTTTACTCTGGGTAAAATACAATTATTTAAAGGACTTTGCAAACCTTTCAAGAAACCAGGGGTCACATACTAGTGCATGGCCCCGGTGCAAAAAGAAAATTTGGGCTCCCCCTCCCCTTCTCGAACCCACTCCAACATCAACTCAAACAGCACATATATAAAATATATATAAAATATCTAAAAATACATTATATATATATATATATATATATATATACACACACAGTATCTCACAAAAGTGAGTACACCCTTCACATTTTTGTAAATATTGTATTATATCTTTTAATGCGACAACACTGAAGAAATGACACTCCACTACAATGTAAAGTAGTAAGCGTTCCACCTGTATAAGAGTGTAAATTTGCTGCCACCATTATTTTCCAGGACTGACTTAACCTTCATGGGCATCAAGTTCACCAGAGCTTCACAGGTTGCCACTGGAATCCTCTTCCACTCCTCCATGATGACATCACAGAGCTGGTGGATGTTAGAGACATTTCCATTTGAAGATGCCCCACAAATGCTCAATAGGGTTAAGTGCTGATGACATGCTTGACCAGTCCATCACCTTTACGTTCAGCTTCTTTAGCAAGGCAGTGGTAGTCTTGGAGGTGTGTTTGGGGTCGTTATCATGTTGGAATACTGCTCTGCGGCCCAGTCTCCAAAGGGAGGGGATCATGCTCTGCTTCAGTATATCATAGTACATGTTGGCATTCCTGGTTCCCTCAATGAACTGTAGCTCCCCAGTGTCGGCAGCACTCATGCAGGCCCAGACCAAACATATATACACATATGTCTATATGTGTATATATATTTTCTATAATATGTTGTGTTGATTCCCTCTATATGCATTTACCTGCTGATGTCAGATGCTGCCTCCACCCTCCCTGCATCGCTGTTTATGTTCAAACTGAGGGTATAATCTCATATCAGTGTTTTTGTGTTCTTTGTGCCTTATCCGTTTATCTGTCATTTAGGGATTATTTCAACTACCTTTCCTTAGTAAAGATGTATAATTTTTGTGGTGGGCGTGTCATTGTCTGGGTCTGCATGAGTGCTGCCGGCACTGGGGAGCTACAGTCAGTGCCGGATCATCCATTAGGCGAGTTAGGATCCCGCCTACAGGCACATCTCTGAGAGGGGCGCTTCATTATCACCCCATCTTCCACCAAAGACATCCTCCAAATCCCCTCCTGGCGTGTGCTGCTCTGTACAGTGCTTGCTTCCTCTGAAAACAGACAGCACTGCCAGAGTTAACACTAAGCTCCAGACAGGAAGCTCCGATTACACTGCAGGAAGCCTAAGCTGGCCCCTGCACAGAAGCACAGATAGCAGGAAGAGGAAGCCTTCCCCTGGCGGAGCCATGGCAGCAAGGCTGGGTACAGACAGTGGCAGGAGCTCTTCAACACATGATGGAGGCAGGAGCCGTGATGATGTGAGAGGCATGTACATGTGTGTGAGGGTGAGGGAGAGTGAAGAGGGAGAGAGAGGGAGGAGGAGAGAAAGATAGATAGATAGATAGATAGATAGAGGGAGGAGGAGAGAAAGATAGATAGATAGATAGATAGAGGGAGGAGGAGAGAAAGATAGATAGATAGATAGAGGGAGGAGGAGAGAAAGATAGATAGATAGATAGAGGGAGGAGGAGAGAAAGATAGATAGATAGATAGAGGGAGGAGAAGAGAAAGATAGATAGATAGATAGATAGAGGGAGGAGGAGAGAAAGATAGATAGATAGATAGAGGGAGGAGGAGAGAAAGATAGATAGATAGATAGAGGGAGGAGGAGAGAAAGATAGATAGATAGATAGATAGATAGATAGATAGAGGGAGGAGGAGAGAAAGATAGATAGATAGATAGATAGATAGATAGAGGGAGGAGGAGAGAAAGATAGATAGATAGATAGATAGATAGAGGGAGGAGGAGAGAAAGATAGATAGATAGATAGATAGATAGATAGATAGATAGAGGGAGGAGGAGAGAAAGATAGATAGATAGATAGATAGATAGATAGATAGATAGAGGGAGGAGGAGAGAAAGATAGATAGATAGATAGATAGATAGATAGATAGAGGGAGGAGGAGAGAAAGATAGATAGATAGATAGATAGATAGATAGAGGGAGGAGGAGAGAAAGATAGATAGATAGATAGATAGATAGATAGAGGGAGGAGGAGAGAAAGATAGATAGATAGATAGATAGAGATAGATAGATAGATAGAGGGAGGAGGAGAGAAAGATAGAGGGAGGGGAGAGATAGAGGGAGGGAAAACGAAGGGAAGAGAGAGAAACAGGGAAAGACAGAGTGGGGGAGAGAGAGGAAAAGGGATGGAGAGAAGAGGAGGGAAGAAGATAGAAGGGGAGAGAGAGGAAGAGAGAGGGGGATAGAGACAGAGGGAGAAAGCGGAAGGAAGAAGAGAGAGAAGGGGGAGAGAGAGGAAGGGGGATAGAGGAGGGGGAAAGAAGAGAGAGAGAAAGAGGGAGAGAGAGGGGAAATGAATAGAGAGGGTGATAAAGAGGGGGAGAAGAGAGGAAGAGAAAGAGGGGGAGGGAGAGAGAGAGGATGAGAGAGAGGAAGAGAGAGGGAGTGGTGGAGGTAGAAATGGGATAGAGAGAGTGAGAGGGAAAGAGGGAGCAATTGAAATAGGAAGAGAGTGAGGGAGAAAAAGAAAGGGGAAGAGGGAGGGAGAGAAATGTGGTTAGGGTGTGGGTGGAGAGTAGGAGAGAAGGAGGGAAAGAGATAGAGAGGGAAAAGCGAGAGTCAGAGGGAGAGAGAGAGATGGAGAGAGAAGGAGGATCAAGAGGGAAAGATAAATAGGAGAGAGAGAAATTGTTATGATATTGGTGGTACAAAGTTTGGAGTCCAGTAGCCAGATCAGCAAAAACTCCCTGCCAGAGATAGCCACTCGTTACCCAGGTGGTTGAGCCCCTGAGCCTTGAGTGGCTGTCTGCTCTGAAGCAGAGATGGGAGTCAGGAACAGAAGGATAATAATCTTAGTGAGGCAAGCCGAGGTCAGTGGGAAGGAGAAGCAGCAAAGTCAAAAATGATCCAAGTTCAGCAACAGGTAGGAGAAACAGGAACAAGCTTGATTGGAGAGTTCAGGAACACAATAATCTGGCAAGGATACAGAGACAGGAAGTGCCTTAAATAGGCCAAGAACCGGACAGCTGACCAGACACAGCTAAAGAGAGTTGTCACTGATTTCATTGCTTTTAGAGTCAAGGTATCAGGTCTCAGGCAAATCTACAAGAGGCAGGCTGGTGTACAGGTAGGGAAAAGGTTTAGCAAGCATGCAGACCAGGGTTCGAATCTCAGCAGAGTCAATTCCTCACAGAAATAGGCAAAGAGAGAAGAGGGGAGAGAGGGAGATATAGAAATAGGGAGAGAGAGGGAGAGAAAGTAAAGGGAAGAGGGAGGGAGTTAAATATGGTGAGGGAGTGGGAGAAGAGTAGGAGAGAGGGAGAGAGAGAGACATAGATAGGGAGAGAAAGGGGGAGATAGAGGAAGACAGGGGGATAGAGAGGGAGGTAGAGGAGACAAGAGGGGAAGAGAGAGGGAGGGAGAGAGTGGGGGACAGTGAGAGAGAGTGTAGTACAGTGTGAGAGGGGGCGAGAGACAGAGAAAGTGTGGGGAGGGAGATAGTGTGAAATGGGAGAGAGAGAGAAAGGGATGGGAAGAGGGATAGAGAGTAATAAGGAGAGAGGGAAGAGGGAGGGAGGGAAATAGAGAGACGGGGGTAAATAGAAAGATAGGGGAGATAGAGAGGTAGAGTGAGAGAGACATAGAAAGATGGAGGTGAGATAGCAGGAGACAAAGAGAAGGGAAGATGGAGAGAGAGAAAGAGGGAGAAAGAGGGAGGAAAAAAAGAGAGGGAAGGAGATAGAGAGGTAAGGGGGAGATAGTGAGAGAATGAAGGGAAGAGAGAGTGGGAAAAAGGGAGACAGAGAAAGGAGAGAAATAAAGTGGGGAGGAGAGAGAGAGATAGAGAAAGATGGGATAGAGAGAGAAAGAAGGGAGGAGGAGAGACAGGGAGAGAATATGAACAAGTAATAGCCTGGCGTGTGTATGAGTAGCTATTCTGTAAAAATGGTGTAAATGTCCAAATGATAGATCCGGCCCTGGCTACAGTTTATTGAGGGAACCATGAATGACAACATGTACTGTGACATACCGAAGCAGTGCATGATCCCCTCCCTTTGGAGACTGGGCCGCAGGGCAGTATTCCAACATGATAGCAACCCCAAACGCACCTCCAAGACAACCACTGCCTTGCTAAAGAAACTGAAGGTAAAGGTGATAGACTGGCCAGGCATGTCACCAGACCCAGCCCCTATTGAGCATCTGTGTGGCATCATCAAACAGAAGGTGGGGGAGCGCAAGGTCTCTAACATCCACCAGCGGGACTCCAGTGTCAACCTGTGAAGCTCTGGTGAACTCCATGTCCATGAGGGTTAAGGCAGTGCTGGTAAATAATGGTGGCCACACAAAATATTGACACTTTGGGCCCAATTTGGACATTTCCACTTATTGGTGTATTCGCTTTTGTTGCCAATGGTTTAGACATTAATGGCTGTGTGTTGAGTTATTTTGAGGGGCCAGCAAATTTACACTGTCATACAGGCGGTACACTTACTACTTTACATTGTAGCAGAGTGTCATTTCTTCAGTGTTGTCACATGAAAAGATATAATAAAATATTTACAGAAATGTGAGGGATGTACTCACTTTTGTGAGATACTGTATATATACTAGCTACTTGCCCATCAAAAATTACGGCATTCAAATTTAAAGCCTGGCAATGCTGTTTGCAGCACAATTTGAGCACCTTCAGTGCTTATTGCGAGCCTCTCCCTCCCTGTACTTTACAGGCCTTGCGATGGCTTCACTGCTCATTGCCGGTTTTGGCAAGCAGCAACTTTCCTGCTTTGCAATGATCACCTTCAGTGCTCATCGCAAGCCTCTCCCCATGTACTTTACAGGCCTCGTGATTGAGCACCTTCGGTGGTCATAGCGAGCCTCTCCCCCATGTACTAATGCTGTTTGCTACACAATGCAAGGCTGTGCCCCATCTGAGCATCTTCGGCGCTTATCGCGAACCTCTCCTTCCGTCTACTCTATGGGCCTTGGTGCTCATTGCAGGCGATGTCCAACCGGCATCTTTGGTGCATTGCAATGATCACCTTCGGCGCTCATGTCAAGCCCCGCGATGAGCGCCTTTGGTGCTTATTGCGAGCCTCTCCACCCCGTGTAGTTTAGGGGCCTCGTAATGAGTGTTTGTGGCTTGGGTTAAATGTTACTGGCTTGCGTTAAGTGTTACTGGCTTTGGGCTCTTTTTTACTGCCTTGTTTTTATACTGTTACGTTTTTTCGTCTGACATTTTTTTTCTCGCTTTGTGAAAAACGCCAAATATGCCTCAAATTAACTCTCCTCCGGTGCTGTGTGTGGGTGTGTAAGTTAATTTGAGCCATATTTGGTGTTTTTTTCTGTTTTTTCCAGTTCTGTGTTTCGGCCTTTAAATTTGGAATTTAGTGCAGCCCCGCAACTGCGGTTTGTAAGGCCCGCATTTGCATCTATGGGCTTTGGTCCTAAGTCCTTCGGCGCTCATTGCAACCCAGCAACTGCGAAGCCTCGCTTTGTGAGGGCCTCAATTATTTATCACTAGCGAAAAAAATGACGGTCAATAAAATAAAGTGTTGAAAAGCTTTTTTTTTACACAATGTGAGTGTACTGTGTGCCTCAAGTAACTAAATTCCTCAAAAAGCAGAAATCTACATGACATAAAATAAGAAAAACTAAAATCACCAAAAATAAAAAATGTACATTACAGAACCAAAAAAAGAAACCTAAGTGACCAAAAATAAAAAAATACATTACAACCTCCCATCACTACAAACATTTTTTTTAAATTACACACTTGAAAATGAAATACATATAATACATACATATAATACAATACAACACAATTAAATAAACTAAAATACAACACAATTAAATAAAATAAAATACAACACAATAAAATAAAATACAATACAATACAATTAAATAAAATACAATACAACCCTATGTAATATACATGCCACTATCTACTATACATGCCACTATCTACTATACATGCCACTATCTAATATAGATGCCACTATCTAATATAAATGCCACTATGTAATATAAATGCCACTATGTAATATATATGCCACTATATAATGTAATATACATCCCACTATGTAATATACAATACTATCTAATAATACATCCCCCTATCTATGTAATATACAATACATGCTATCTATATATATATATAGCTACCCTATTGTAAGCTACAATAAAATAATTAAGGCCATTTACCTTTGAGAGGTTTCTTCAGATCAGCAACCTACGGTAAAAAAGATTCCAAAAATTAATACAACACGTTTACATGAAATACCTAAACATTCTAAACATTGTAAACATTCTAAACATTCTAAACATTCTAAATATTGTAAATATTATACTCACCTTTCCAGCATGTCCCGTTCCAGCATGTCACGTCCTCAATGTTCCGTCCGCCATGTTCCGTCGGCCACCTTTACTCCTGTCAAAAAAAAACATTACATTAGTAAACATAAAGCAAAGTAAAATAAACACAATCTACATTATACTTACCTTTCCGCGATGTCTCCAGCCTCCTCGTCTTCTAGGGAAGCATCCACGCCTTTAAAAAAAAAAAAAACGACACACATCCGCCCTGACCTTCCTATGGAGTGTTACAGAGTAAAATTGTCAATGGCGGCTTCTGATTGGCTGAAAAGGCTGTCTATCAAATTCAGCCAATGAGAAGACCCCATTTGTGAACTAATGAAAAAAGTATACACCCCAAAATACAACGCTGATTGGATAACACACCTTTCTATATATATATATTTTTTTTTTACAGGGCGTGGCAGAAGAGGATCTGGAGGAGGCTGGAGACATCGCGGGGAGGTAAGTATAATGTAGATTATGTTTATTTTTTTTTGATGTATGTGTATTAATGTTGTGTTTTTTTTAACAGGTGCTGTGCCGGAGAAGGATTGAAAGAATGCCGGACGGGACATGGCGGAAAGGTGAGTAGAATATTTAGAATGTATAGAATGTATATAATGTATAGAATATCTGGAATGTATAGAATGTCTATAATGTTTATTTTATTAGTGTAAACGTGTTGCACTAATTTTTTGATTTTTTTTTCCATAGGTGGCTGATCGCAATGAACATCTGCAAAGGTAAGTGGTCTTAATTTTTTTATTTTAGCTTAGACTTAGATTGGTTAATCTATAGATAGCATTTATTGTATGTTAGCTAGGGGTTTTATATAGATAGCATAGGATGTATGGTATATTAAATTGTGTTATTTATTTTGATAGATTGGGAATGTATTATTATATAGATAGGATGTATATTAGATTATGCTATTTATTTAGATAGATTGGGTATGTATTATTATAAAGATAGGATGTATATTAGATTATGGTATTTATTTAGATAGATTGGGAATGTATTATTATATAGATAGGATGTATATTAGATTATGGTATTTATTTAGATAGATTGGGAATGTATTATTATATAGATAGGATGTATATTAGATTATGGTATTTATTTAGATAGATTGGGTATGTATTATTATATAGATAGGATGTATATTAGATTATGCTATTTATTTAGATAGATTGGGTATGTATTATTATATAGACAGGATGTATATTAGATTATGCTATTTATTTAGATAGATTGGGTATGTATTATTATATAGACAGGATGTATATTAGATTATGCTATTTATATAGATAGATTGTGTAATGTATATTAGATAGTGGTGTATTGTATTGTAATTTTATGTAATTGTATTGTAATTGTATGTATTTTTATTGTATGTATTTGTATTATATGTATTTCCTTCTCAGGTGTGTATTTTTTTTCTGTACTGAGGTGGGGGGGTTGTAATGTTTTTTTTTCTGTAATGTTCCTTTTTTTATTTTTTGTGACTTAGGTTTTATTATTTTGTGTAATGTAGTTTATTTTTTTTGTGAGTTAGTTTTTTATTTCATGTAATTTAGATTTATTTTTTCTGTGACTTTAGGCTTTTTTATTTTCTGTAATTAGAGAGGGGGTTAATAGGGGGTAGGTAGTGTAGATGTTAATAGGTTAGTGTAGAGGGTGTTTAGTTGATATTTAATGTTTTATTGGGGGGGGGTATAGTGCAGTGTAGTGTTTATATTTAGTGTCAGGATGGTCCTTGAGGACCATCATGGCACTTATGTGGTTAATGTAGTGTTGTAACAGGCCCATAATGGTGTTAATATACCCTTATGGGACTGATGGGGTTAAATAGAGGCTTATGGGGGTCTGTATTGACCCCCATGAGTGACATGCTTAATGAAGGGCTAATGGAGGTCTCTATTGACCCCCATGAGTGACAGGGTTAATGATGGGGTTATGGGGGTCTGTATTGACCCCCATGAGTGACAGGGTTAATGAAGGGCTTATGGGGGTCTATATTGACCCCCATGAGTGACAGGGTTAATGAGGGTTTTATGGGGGTCTGTATTGACCCCCAAGATTGACAGGGTTACAGTGTATATTTTTTTCTTTTACAACAGGTCCTTTAAGGACCTTTTACGGTCCTTTAAGGACCTGTAACGCGGTAATTTTGAATTTTGATTGCAATCGGGACCCCCACTGTGATGGTTAATGTTGGGTTAATGCAGGGCTCCGAGCTTATGTTGAATCCCCTGGGGTTAATGCGGGTTTCCGAGCTTATCTCGGATCCCTTCTTGGCTAATTTGTACTCGGCTAGGCTGTGAGCCTCGTTTTCGTTTTTTTTGGCGCCCATTTCTTCTCTCGCTTAGCGGATTTTGTGTGTCTGAACTCGGGAATTTGGACTTAAATGGAGGTGTAACTTCACTTTCAGAGGTCCTGGGTGCCCCCCCTTGCTATGGCTAAGATTTTATGCAGTTTGTGTGAGCATTTGGTGTGTTTTCACTGTTTTTAGTTGCGCGCGGGTCGGCCGTTATAGTCGGATTCTTAGTGCGTGTTGGTGTTTGTTACGTTAAGGTTGGTTCCGAGGTGTTTGTTTTTTTCTAAGTCATGCTTATTCTTTATTTAAATATATTTTTATATAATAATTAATCAATTAATTAAATAATAAATTAATGTACTTTACCTATTTGTAATATATGCAGCAATCAATATGCTGAAGAGCTGTCTTTTGTTTTTGCTGCAGCATACAATGTACATTTGGACTGTTGTGACCTGAGGTGAAAGTGTCAGCAATGTGGCAAGTGTGCAGTGTAAATAGACTGTGTGCGCGAGGCTCAAACCGTTTGTTTAGTTGTGTAAAGCGGGATTTTAGAATGGTAATGTTATTAGTTTTAGGTGAGTGTTGTAAAATGGTGGCGATTGTGTATGTATTACGTGGGTCTCGAGCATTTTGCGTCCTTCGTGATAGTGTATTTTGTAGTTTGTACGTTCCTGGGTAAAAGCCTGGTAAAATGCCTGGTGGTGTTTTGCGTGTTTAGGGGTCGTGTAGCCTCGTTTTCTGTTTTTTCGGCGGCCATTTTTTTTCTCACGTAGATGATTTTTGAGTAGAGAAACTCGTGCAATTCGACTTAAATTTGCATGCAACCTCACTCCCAGACTTCCTGCCTGTCCCCCTGTGCCGTGTGTGTTGTTTTTTGTTTTGTATTTTTATTGTTTTTCGATATGCGCGTTTCGGACGTTAAGTTCGTATTTTTGTGGTTCATATATTTTTTTCTGTATGTGGCGGTTTCCTTTTCAAAGTGTTACGGGATGTAATTTTTGCAAGTGCTACGGGTTTTGCACTGTGAATTGTGTATTTGAGTTTTCTGTTGATCTTCAAACCCGCAGGTCGTAGTTATGATGCTTAAGTTGTGCGGGGTCGTACGGATGAGCGCCTACGATGCCCATCTCCACCAGCACAGTGAGCGCCTTTGGCGCTCCCTGCCAGAGTGGTACGGGGTCGTAGGGATGAGCGCCTATGGCGCTCATCTCCCCCAGCGCAAGGAGCGCCTTTGGCACTCCTTGCCTGGCCGCAACCACGGCCCTCACTTCACAGTTGTAACCTCGCGTTTCCAATGGATTTTGGCAAGCCCGCACTGCTGAGAACTATATATGTGATATATATACAAGTATATAAATACTTTCTTACCTCCCGATGCTGCACTCCACTTCCAGGGATGGGGAGGGGTCATGGCAGGCCAGAGGGCCAAGGGGGCCACTGAAGTCTGAGGAGGGCCACAGGGGCTGCAAGGACCATGGCGCCACAAAAGGCTAAGGAGGACACAGGGGGCCACAGGGGCTGAGGGAGGACACAGAGGTCCACGAGGGCCACTGCAGGCCGAGGGGGGAAACAGGGGCCTGAGGGAGGCCACAGAGGTCCGCGAGGGGCCACAGGAGGCTGAGGGTGAAAACAGGGGCCCACAGGGTCTGCAGGGCCATAAGTGGCTGCAGGGGCCACAGAGGACCCACGGGAGGACTGTGGGGGCCACAGGGACCACAAAGAAATGATAGGGGACCACAGAGGATCTGGGGGCCACATAGGGATATAAGGGGCTGCAGAGGCCACATTGGGCCATAAGGGGCTGCATGCGCCACAGGGAGGTCTGCCATAAGTGGCAGTGAGGGCCACAGGAGGCCCATGGGGCCACAGAGGACCTGTGGTGGCCTTAGAAGGCACACAGTTGCCTTAGAAGACCTGCGGAACCACAGGCAGCACGCTGGGACCCACAGAAGACTTGTATGGGCCACTGGGGGCCACAGTGGACCTGTGGGGGCCACTTGAGGACTGCAAAAGCCACAGGGAACACAGGGGGGCTGTAAGGCCACAGAGGACCCACAGGGGCCACAGGAAACACATGGGAGGTCTGCAGGGGCTCCTAAGAGGCCAGGGGCCTTGACGCAAGGCACCGTTTGCACCGGCAGTAGCTCCACCCATGCTCGTTAGGTTTAATAGGAGGAGCCTCAGCGAAATAGAACTTGCAAAGTCTTCTACTTGAAACTGAAATCATTGATGCCTTAGGGGATAATATTTTTTAGCAGAAATTGGCTATTCATATGAATATTCGTACAAGAATAGAATTAACCAATTTGTAGCTGAAAGACATTTGTGTATTTATATTTCAAAAACATGTATCCATGGATAGAGTATTCATAGGGCATAATGATGATTTTGACTAGAACACTACTACCTGTGAACCCAATCCTTCATTATAATTGCATTTGAATCTAGGAGAGTGTTAAACCTATCCATGAGTGAAAGAAGTCATTGAGAAGAATTGAAGCTGCAGAAAATACACATTTTGTTTAGGTTAAGGATCACTAGCCTGATATTTGAAATGTTCGTTGTAAGAAAACAAAGCTATTACTACTAATTATTTCCAATACAGTAAGGTAGCTAAGTATTGAGGTTTAGTCTAGCATGTGTATGCTTCATTTTAAGTGCTGTAGGTTGTTATCTACAACTGTACATTCTGAGCAGCAAATAATTGCAGAACTAGGTCTACACTTTTGACACATTAACTCATTATTCTTAATAAGCTAATTGGTCTTTTTAAATTACCAATTGGTTTCCTCTGTAACTGAAGACTGATTTATTCTTCAGCATTTACTGATTTGCTCTGGTGTTGATTTATTTTCTTCTTCACAGTAACAATTGGCCTGCCCACTTCCATGGACCACCAATTCATTAATTGCATAATTATTTAGTATATTAATTGTTGCATGTTGCTGCTTTCTTTTTGTAGTCATAGTAGTGCTCAGCTTTAACAGGAATCGGAAATCATCAATCCTGGTCTTTATAAGTGGTACCCAACCTTCTGCTCAAAGACATCAAGATATTTCAAAATGTAGTTTTAACACTGTCACAGACCCTTTTTCTTGTTCCATAAATGACAGACTGCTTGGCTCCAGCCACTGGACTATGTTCAAAAACACCTCCATTGTATTGTAATCTTACCAGATAAAGTTAATGTACTCTACTTGAGGCCTGGACCACTAGACATGGAGACAGCATTATGTGTATTTGCAGGTTGGCCTATTGTTCACAGTGCCAGACATGGTGCCAGGATGCCAGACTATTAGACCCCATATGGAGTCAATCTTCTGTGTTTGTCTGACAGTCCCTGTCATTGTTGTGTTGTATACATTCCCCCCTGTATCTAACCCCTATAAACATTGTTGACTTTCCAAAAATAAATCAGTTCACTGCTGAGACATATAGAAATGGTATGTTCTCTTATTTGCTCCTGGTGGCTGCGATACTGATCCTATCTCCACCCTGCAAGTAACTTGTCCTGGTCACTGCCACAGGAAAGTTACTGAGACCCCTTGAAGTGCTGATTCCTGATGGAGAGACCCTGACTGATACAGAAGCCAGATATCAGGGAGCTGGTGCCGAGATTTCCAAGAACCCAAATGGTCCTTGTGGGTAGTTAACCTGTAGTCTATAGCAGGTGGCCCTGGGCAGTAATAGCCCCTACTCCCAGATTGTCAGAAACACTGTGTGAATGTAGTTGAGGGAATTGGACATTTCACTGCCTATTAAGTATGAATTGCATTACTTGTCTTCACACAGTGTTAAAGCTAATTCTTGACCTTTCTGGGGATACTGAAAAGGAAGTTTAGGGATCACTGCTCTATGTTGTCGAAAAAAGCACTTAAAAACAAGTGAAAAAACTTTTAATTTTTTTTTTAGTTGTGCATATGTCATTGTTTTATAAGAGTGCTTTAGATTTTGTGGGAACGGTATTTTCCACAACATAATTTAGACTATGGTGGGGAAAAGAGTGATAGAAGCTCCCAAAGTTTTTTGTTTTCCTCCAAAACATTTTTAACTAAGTCTGTGTTGTTCTTTCTTCATTCAGATCAAAATCATAAGTACTCTGCAAATGACAATGCAATGTTGTTTTCAACCAAAAAATATACATTGCTTAAGGTGAAGAGAGATTTAATGACATCATGGCCCTTGAACTACTTTTTCTGTCAGAATTGAGCCCACAATATGCTACACACTTTAAATCCAACGGCCAACAGTACTATTTCAGTCTTTTGGATTTCATCACTATGGGGCTGAATCCTAACTCATGGAATAATTTGTTTAAAGCCTTCTATCAACAAATTAACTTAGCTTATGGTGGCCAATAGAGTTAGAGAAGCCCTTTGTACAGCGTACAGCAAGTGTGTACACAAATAGTATTTTTGTGTATGCCCCACTAAGATTGTTTTTACTAGATATTTTTTGTGCAGGTTGATATTGCAAAAATACAGCAGATTCCTATGTTCTATAGTTTTACGAAAATAAAAATAACTAATTATATATCACAAGAAATGTTGAATTAAAAACACTGCTATCCTTTTATTTTTGTAAATAGATCTATCTATACTAAAGCTAAGGGGGATTAAAAGGGGTCAGAGTACGTGTTGACCTTTAGTATCTTAAAGAACGGATAAGATGAAAATAAATTAACATTTTTGCATTTTATACTGTAAAACAATTTGATTAATCTCTTCTCAGCAATTAAGAAGAGAGAAAAGGCGGATTGAAAATTGCTGACCGTAATATTCCCAATGGGTCAGGTTCATTAGGAATGTTACAAAATAATAGGATCTGCTTCTATTCAGTCTATAGTTTTCATTTTGATTTACAAAGAGATATTATGCGGAAAATCTACACTTTTAAACTTAATGTTAAATAATTTTTTATGTACACATGTTTACTGTGAAATATTATAATCAACAACTATTTTTAGTTAATCTGTTAAAGCTCTTTACAAACACCATATATTTTACATGTATACTTCAGCTAAGTGACAAAAGTAGCTTTTAAATCTTCTCATATATCTAAACTCTACATTCTCTTTCACATAGTGCATAATAAGAATTCAATCACTTTTACAAACCCATTTATAATGTAGCAACTCATGCTGAGAGCTCATCAGAAAAATAAGTCAAACATTACTTCTGTGAGTCAGTATAATTCCATAATATACAGTACATTAACTATAATCAAAAAATGCTATAAATCAGCTCTGACTGTCTCATCTCACAATCATCTTTGGCTTTTACAAAAAATATTAAGAATTATGCATTAGTTCCATATAGAAATGAATACATTACCATTAAAATGCATCCTGCACCTATAGATCAGCTCTTTGAATTTAACAATGTAGTCATACAAGCTTCGTAGTAAGCATTTTATTTACATAATGATACAGAGCCTGTATGAACAACTCCCAAACAATGTTGCAAACTTTTCTTCCACTGCTACTACTGTAATCATATATTTAAAATATACTATTCTAAAAAGCACGATTTGAAAACAGACAAAATGCTATTTGGGGATGTAGCAGCAACATCTGCTAATGCTTTCAGGAGGCTGACTGGAAAGCTTCTTTATTTACAAGGTAAAAATGAAATCCTTTAGTAAAGAACTGCATATAACTTTTATTTTGCTTTATAAAAACCTTTTTACACTATTAAACTTGGTTATTTTAAAGGTTATAGAGACAAAATGTATTCATAGTAGTTCTTTAATATTTTGAAGTGGAAAATATATGAAATGTCTGTTAATAGTGTTCCAAATGTTAACCTAAATAACATGGTTCTCACTCATTTTTAATGTGTGAAAAAATACGTTAAAAATAAGTAATTAATGAAATTCTGCACAAACCTAATGATTAAAAACTCTGCAAGTGTTTCCACCATTAATCTCCCCATTATAAGCAATCACATATGTACTAGCTATTACATGGCACCCATTAATTTTTAGTATGTGTTGCTAAGGACCTTATTCACGCCTTATGGCCCAAAAAATAACAAGCAACGTTATCACAGATCAATGCCTTAGCGAATGCTCATAAAGCTCTATGTATTATTCTATTTGTAACCTTCACTGTGACTATATTGTTAGGAAAAGGTTGATTCAATAATAAATGTATGCATGTTTATGACCCGCTCCGCCTAGTTCCCCAAGACTAATAACAAAAAAAAAAAGTACTGGGGTATTCCAAGAGCCCATCTGTAACGTTTGATACCACCCCCAGTTGTCTTTAGTTGGGGGCTTTTAATCTCTACTACACGACCATAACTAAGCCCTGCCTTACCCCTAAGTCCCTTAAATGTAAGTGAATCTTCTAATACTACCACCTCATGTGGTTCCACAAGGACTCCCACACTTCATAAACTAACAACCCAAAAAATAAAAAATAAAGGTTCTAAACTGTCATTCAGAGAGAGCAGTTGTGCTTCACTTAAACTCTAACAGAAAATTCTAGGAAAAAACTAAAAAGTGGCTTTTCATTTGCAACTAATTTTGGTCCAGAGGAATAATTGAGCCATCTGCCTATGGTTTGGACCAGCTGGGGTGGGGGTCCTTTCCCCCAGGGCTTGAGAGGAACGCCTCCTGAGGCCTCCTACTGCTACTAATTTACACAGCAACAGATGCTACACCAGGGACCTGAACTTCACACAGGGAGAGACTCACTGGGTCCTATAGGGAACAATATCAGGTAAACCATCTTTGCTTCTTCTGGGCAGCAACCCTAGTAATAAGGCACTAAAGCCCATGCACAAGCTGGACTTTGAAATAACCTATATAATAATGGTTCTAGATCTATCACATATTGCCCAGATTTATATGGTCTATATCAACTAAACAACTGACTTTAATTTTCCTAACTTCATCAGGAGTTGTATTGAAAGCACTAAAAGTTATAAATCCCAATAACTCTCAATCAAAACATCTAAACTCGGATTCATAAGTGCCATCTCCTGGTCAACCTCAGAAATCCCCTCTAAATAATATTGGATGGACATTTTATTCATAAGCTTCCTTTAGAACAAGATCCTAGTACTACTCTACATTAACCTACCAGCTGTGGTAGACTACATAGCTCAATCTCTTCTACACGGAGAGACAACTGACATTCTAGTAACTGCCAATTTATGCGGGCTCCAGCACTGGCGGTTCAATATACCCCCTCTTGAGAAACATCATGAACAATACATGAAACCCATGTAATCAAGTGGGCTCTGGTCATCTGCCCTATACCTTCTAACTAAAAGGGACTAGATATGTGTTTTTCCCGATAACGCTAGGTGTGATATTAACGGCTATAAACCCATTACCTTTCGCAAACCCACCATCTGCTATACCTTATACAAATTTATTCCCAAAGAATCATGAGATGGGTAAAACCAAACAGAATCCTCAGTCTAAAAGCATACCCGATCTTTTTAAACCACATTCTCAAAGCCAAGTCCAAAACCCACTCAGGGTTCCTCAGAGAGATCAGATATAGAGGAGGGCTACAGAACCCCCTAACAGAATGTGGAAGTATCTAACTCATCACTTGCCAGATTTGAAAACTTATTACAATCTAAACAGGATATCCATGACTTGGGACAGCGTACACAAATTATTGAGTCTATCACAGACCAAACGATTGACACCAAGTCTAAAGACAGATCAGAGAGTATCCAAAACTCCTCCCGAATAACTGCCTTAGAAGACAAATTAGAAGACCTAGAAAACAGGTTGAGAAGGCACAATGTGAGATTCCAGGGAATACCCAGATCCATCAATGACCTTATGCCATACTTAGACACAGTTATACAAACTATCCTTCCAACTCAACCAAACATCGCATGGGGAATTGAAAGGGCTCACAGAGCTCTAGGTGGTACCTTCAACTCAGATCAACCTAAGGATGTGATTGTCTGCTTTCTGCAATACAAAATCAAGGGATATGATTCTCACAGTGACCAGGAAACTTCCTACCATCACAGGCCCAGACGATTCACAGCTCCAAATTTTCGCTGATCTGGCCCCATCCACTTTACTAAAGCGGAGATTGTTAAAACCTGCAATCACAAGCCTGATCAAAAACAATATTAAATACTGATTTCCATTCAGCCTTATCTTTCAAGTGGGTTCTACTACACATATTGCACTCAACCTCGTTGACTGCCGTACTCACCTCATCAATCTCAATCTCATCACAGAAAGCGATCTACAAGACTACCAGATCAGACTCCCCCACTGAGGCCTACTCGGCAATGGACGGAGGTGCCTAAACATAAACATCGATGGAAAAGCCAAATGGAAGTGGAGGGACTTCTCTGCTCTTCTGGTCAAGGTCCCTCCACAAGCTGAAAATGATCATTCACACCTCTACTCTCCTGGAGTCATTGGTTAGCTCAATTTAGAAGGTCAAAGCAACTGTATATCTAAAACGTTTCTCGGGCCTTTCTGCCTCAATTTACTAATGATGCTGGAACATGCAGGACAATCTTTACGTTCATATGTCTCACTTTGAATTGTTCTTCATTTGTCTTTCTGCCTTGATCAAGTTCTTATATTTCTATTCTGGCTATACTGTTTATTACTACAGCTTTTGGCCTTCTGCTCAATCCTCTATCTTCTCCCTTCATTACTGCAAATATGTAATTTCCGAGTGTTAGGGGAAGGGCCTAACCTATTTGATTGTTGCATAAAAAAACTTCACTTGTTTTTTCTATCTACAACTTTCTCCTCACTTTAGGGAAATTTTAGGGTCTGGTTTTTCCAGATCCTTACTCCTGACACAGTTGTGCCCACTGTTTTTTCATGAACAAAAGGTTACTCACAATGTTTCATGTTTGATATGTTGTTTTTGTCACTTTTTTTGTGTTTTATATTTAACTATTTCTTTTTATTCTTCTGTCTTAGATATCTACTCAGGATGACTTACCCTTCTGTCACCCCTGGGCCTTGGGTATCATCTAGCCAGACCATCTCGTCTATGGGTCATAAGCACTCATCACCACACTAAGGTATCATGAATAACTCATCATTCACTCTTATTACACACAAAGTTAAGGTATTCAATCTGCCATTTAAAAAGCGTAAAGCCTTTCTCTCTTATAGTACCCTTTAGTAATATTCTTACAAGAAACCCATTTTGCCTCCAATAAACGATATCACACTTTTTATGCACTCACTCAACCCACTAAAATAGCAGGGGCAGAAATCCTCCTCCATAAAGACCTCCCTTTCAACATGAAAAAAATAGAAAAACTGACTCTGAGAGCAACTTTATCATTTTGACAGGAACCCTAATAGGTAATAAAATATTGCTTTTATCTCTATATTCTCCTACAAATGAGCCACACTCCACACTTATTAAACTACTTAGATTCCTTGAAACTTTGGACCTGGGCAAAATCATTCTTGGGGGTGATCTTAATTTAACCTTAAATCCAAATATAGATCCCCCAAAAGTCAAGAAAATAGATTCTCTACTAAAATAGACAGATAATCTCTCTATTAGATAGGTTATAACTTTTTTCTTGACTCTTCTCTGTCAGATGGCATAGAATGGCGGGCCGAGATCCATCCATGCCCCTGGTCTGATCACTCTCTGGCCTGTATGTCCATAGAATTATGCGGTAGTGCTAAACCACCCTTTTCCTGGAGACTTAATAATATGCTTATTTCCAACCCAGAACTTAGGGATAAAATTGCTAAAGACATAGAAATTTTATTTTCTACTAATATTACCAGGATTCCGATATAGGCTGGGTGTGGGTGGCACATAAGGCATATATCAGGGTCTCATGCATAAAGTTAGCCTCTTTATATACTGTAAGAAACAACAATGCTCCAGAAAATAAATATCGAGAAAAGGCTTGAAAGAGTCAAAAAAACATAATCAAATAAAATCATGCTGTGGGGATGTTTTTCAGCACCCAGGACTGGGAAACCGGTCAGAGTTGAGGGAGAGATGGATGATGCTAAATACAGGGCTATTCTTAAGCAAAACCTTTCAGCAGCACAATGACCCCAAACATACTGCTAAAGCAACACTTGAGTGGTTTAAGGGGAAACATGTAAATGTGTTGGAATGGCCTAGTCAAAGACCAGACCTCAATCCAATCGAAAATTCAATAGAAAATCTGTGGTCAGACTTAAAGATTGCTGTTCACAAGAGCAAACCATCCAACTTCAAGGAGGAATGGGCAAAATCCCTGTGGTAAGATGTGGCAAGCTCATAGCGACTTATCCAAAGCGACTTGGAGCTATGATTGTAGCAAAAGGTGGCTCTACAAAGTATTTACTTTAGGGGGGTGAATAGTTATGCACATTGACTTTTTTTTGTTATTTTGTCCTATTTGTTGTTTGATTCTCAATAAAAAAAAACATCTTTAATCTTGGCATGGTCTGTAAATTAAATGATGCAAATCCTCAAACAATCCATGTTAATTCCAGGTTGCAAGGCAACAAAACATGAAAAATGCCAAGGGGTGAATAATTTTGCAAGGTACTGTAATTAGGACATTTTTTCAATTTGTTTCAAAAATTATATTCATCCTCTCACACAATTTAGATATTCAACTATACAGAGCCCCATGAGCCCTTAAATTAAACCTTAATCAACCCTGACACTCATGGGGGTCAATACAGACCCTCATAAGCTTTTAATTAACCCTGTCACTTATGGGGGTCAATACAGACCCATATAAGCCCTTAAGTAACCCTGTCACTCACAGGGCTCTATACAGAGCCCCATGAGCCCTTAATCAACCCTGTCACTCATGGGGGTCAGTACAGACCCTCATGAGCCCTTAATTAACCCTGTCACTCATGGGGGTCAATACAGAGCCCCATAAGCACTTAATTAACTCTATAACTCACATGGCTCTATACAGAGACCCATGAGACTATAATTACCCCCCTCAGTCCAATAGGGGTCTATATAGACCCCCATAGGACACTATTAACCCCTAGGTTAACCCTACAAGTGACATGAGGGTACTCCAGGACCCTCATGACAAAGTCTAAGCACTACACTACACTATTAACCCTAACGATACCCCATTAACCCATACAAATCCCCATTTTAACTCTATCTGGGCCCATCTAACCCTTACTGGGCCAATCTAACCCTAATTGTCCTATTTAAACCTATCTGGACCTAAAAACCCTAACTGGGCCTATTTAACCCCATTTAGCCCCATTTAATCCCATCACTTATGAGGGTCTATACAGACCCCCATAAGCCTCCATCTAGCCCCATTCCTTATGGGGGTCTATACAGACCCCCGTAAGCCTCTAGTTGACCCAATCAGCTCCATAAGGGTCAATGAAGACCCTCATAGGACAATTAGAAGCCTATTTGTAGCAACATAAGTGCCATGAGGGTCCTCCATGACCTTCATGACACTAAGTACAAACACTACACTACATTATTCCCCCCAATAAACCACTAAATCTAAACTAACCCCCCTCTACCCTAACCTATTAACCCATAACTACCTAACACTAGCTACCTAACCCCCTATTAAACCCCCCACCCTACTAATTACACAAAATAAAAAAAAGCTAAGATACACAAAATAAAAAAACCTAAGGTACATAAAATAAAAAACCTGAGGTACATTAAATAAAAATCCTAAGGTACACAAAACAAACAAAAACATCACAAACCCCCCGCCACTACATAAAAAAACAGTACAGTAATAAAAACATAAAAAATATACACCTAACTACAATAACAACATAGAATAAATAAATAGTACAAATACAGTATTAAACTTACCTTTCCAGCATGTCTTGTCCATCTTCTTCTGTTCTCCGGCTCGGCCCCTGGAAAAAAGATACATCACATTAGTATAACACATACATCAAACACAAAACATAAATAAAATATAAACATAAATTGATAAACTGGGCCCTTGCTAAAACTGCACTCTAAAAAATTTATTTAAAAAAACTAACGGAGCTCCACACTCACAGAGCTCACCGACGCTAATGAGGCCTTGAGAGCCTCTTCCGGTATGAAATTGGAAACAGTGTCTTCCGATTGTCTAAAAAGACTGTCAATCACATTTCAGTCAATCAGAAGGTGCAAAGGTGTGAGCCAATTAGGATGGGATACACCCCTATATCCCATTCTGATTGGCTGAATGAACTGGTAATCTTTTTTAAACCAATCAGAAGGCAGTATTGCTTTCAGCCAATCACAACGGAATACACCCTCACAGGGTGATTGGCTGAAGGCATATGTGCCTTCTGATTGGCTGCAGTCTGATTGACAGTGACAATAGCCAATCAGAAGGCGCTATTGCTTTCAGCCACTCATAATGGGATACACCCCCACGGGGTGATTGGCTGAAGGCATCTGAGCCTTCTGATTGGCTGTCACTGTCAATCAGACTACAGTCACTTCTCATGCACAGTTTCTCCGTGTTGACACGGCCGGCCATGCTGTGTAGCTCATACGTTGCTCGCAGCAGGGCTAATTTAATAGCGTTGTAACTTTAA
This sequence comes from Discoglossus pictus, assembly GCA_027410445.1. NCBI lineage: Eukaryota > Metazoa > Chordata > Amphibia > Anura > Alytidae > Discoglossus > Discoglossus pictus. Next base: position 241,909,681 of record CM050166.1, on the reverse strand, counting down.
AAAAATTGCAGCAAGGAGGGCTTAAGTACAAACCTCGTATCGACGAGGCTGGAATTTAATAAGGCTGCTAGTATCTATGTAAAAATAAAATGTATATTTAATTGGCATGTAATTGCTGAGCTAACTGTCTTCCATAACTTCTCACTAAGCTAACATGACTTAGCGCTCCATTCCATTCTGACACATAGCAGCGAGAAACTCGTAACTGTGGGATCTTTTTTTCAGATTCTAGGGAGCCATTCCATTGCTCGTCACCTAAAATGTCCCCTCAACATAGGTGACACCCACCAAAGAGAGGTTTCCTGTTTTTCTATTCCTAATGTGTGCATACAGCCTGCTTACAGGAGACACTATATCTGAAGCTCATGCAGCTTCCATAATAATGCTGCAGAATTATACACACTATGTGAACACATTACACTTCCCATAATATCATCCCTTATCCTCTATATATCTATATAAATCACTTCCCATGACAAGGAAGGGGTTATCACATATATAGTTGTGAGCATACGGGTCGTTGCTCCCGCTTGCGGGCTCGCGTAGCGAGCCCGCAAGAACTGCGTCCCTCGCGAAGCGAGGGACGCAGTTCCCCGCAAATGCGGGTCCTCGCGAAGCGAGGGCCCGCATTTGCGGTGATGGAGCATCCCAACGTCCCCGCAAATGCGGATCCTCGCGAAGCGAGGGCCCGCATTTGCGGTAATGGAGCATCCCAACGTCCCCGCAAATGCGGATCCTCGCGAAGCGAGGGTCTGCATTTGCGGAGGTGGAGGCTCAACGTCGGCTGTGTTAACACACACATACATACACACAACTTTTTAACAGAATAAACCCAACCGCCCAGCCAACAAAAACCCAACAACGTCCCCGCAAATGCGGATCCTCGCGAAGCGAGGGTCCGCATTTGCGGTGGTGGGAGCATCCCAACATCGGCTGTGTTAACACACACATACACACACACACAACTTCATAACAAAAAAAAACTCAAAGTCGCCTCACACCCGCTTACACCCAGACACACAGACGCAAGACTTAACAAAAAAACAGTAAAAAAGGCCCATCACACGCTCTTAACACACATACGCACGACTTAGAAACAAATACACTGCGTCGTACACGTAAAAGCTAACCGCGTATATCGCAAAAAAATACGGCAACATCGCAACAAAATACGGCCGGATCGGAAAAAAATACGGCCGCGAAAGACCCATTCCAACATTCCAACCGCCGCGCATCAAAACATCACAAACACAAGAAATAAACACAACAAACACATAAAAAGGTTACTTACAGCACGGGGGGGCATCCGGCACCTCCAAAAGTTCATTTACACGTCCATTTAAGTCCAAAACAAAGAGTTTAAACGGCCGAAAATCGGCTAAGCGAGAGAAAAAATGGCCGCCGAACAAAACGAAAACGAGGCTCCAGACGTAACTACACTACACTTACTCGCAATAATGAAACACATACTATGCGGAACGGATCACACTCATATTAAACACCATTTTAACCACTACTACGCACAAAATGGCGGATGGAACGCAAATTGTAAGCTGGAACGCAAATAGCGCATGCGTATTGCGTTCTAACGGTCTAACTTTCCAGAATGTTCTGCAAGTTTATAAATACTGCCTATTTGACAGAGAAAAATACATTTCTCCTCAGGTGATGAACAGAGTGACTTCAGACATAACTGCTGCTAAAACTTGAGAAGATAATTCTTTCCTAATTTACTACTTTACATTGTGCAAATTACAACTGAGAGGTAAGCTATAATATATTACATTTTATTATCAAGACAGGACATAAAAAAAAAAAATTAAATAAGAAAAAGAGGTTTATGTATAATGACATGTGACACGCACATTTATGCGTATAATGTATTGTGACATGTGACACGCACATTTATGTGTATAATGTATACTGACATGTGACACGCACATTTATGCGTATAATTTATAGTGACAAGTGACACGCACATTTATGTGTATTGCCCCTGCAACAAAATTATCTTAAAACAAACTAATTAAACAACTACATTTAAATTACATTAGAAAAAAATAAGTTGGGACTATTAAAATATGAGTCATGTATACTGATATGTGACACGCACATATATGTGTATCATCTATAGTCACATGTCACACACACATTTATGTATGTTGGCCAAAAATAAAAATAAGGTTAATTTAACAATTAAAATATGATTCATATATAGTGATATGTCACACGCACACAAAAATTACTTTCAACTATGGAAATGTGCTTCATGTATGTGACATATGTGTGTAGCCCCCACCAAAAAATAATGTTAATTGAAAATAATTACAGAAGTGTATTTCAATGAAATTAATTTAATGCAATTCAATAGATCACCTAAAGCTCAATCTTTCTACTTTTTTTAAGATTCAAACAGACTCTGCATCAACAGCGTCTCTCAACAATTTGCACCGTGCATTGTGAAGCACAATCCCTTTTAAAGAACACCAACAAAGAAGAAGAGGTAAGATACAAAAATACTTTAAATGCTGAAAAGGCCATGCTTTGTTAAATACAAATAAAAAATTCTATAATTCACTATTTCACTTTATTTTTCAAACAGACACTACAAGAAGACCGGCGGATTAAGATTGGCAGGAGGGGACCCTCTGTCATTCCACACTTCAATCAAGGTAAAGTATTAAGTATAAAAAAGAACCGAACCATGAGCCTTATTCAATTGTGAGTTGGACAATTGAATAGGGCTCTATATAAGCACATAACAGATTTTTTAGACAGACATTTTTAGTTACTGAACTTCGATACTAAATCAAGGTCTTCACTAACTCAAAACTTCTGTCAAAAAATATTTTATGTGCTTATATAGAGCCCTATTCAATTGGTCAAAACGCAACTGATTCAGGACCTAAATATGTTTAATGGCCGAGGGCCTCATTCAAATGTGATTTGCCCATTTCAATAGGGCTCTATATAAGCACAGAGCATATTTTTGAACAGAAGTTTTTACTTAAAAACTTCTGTAAAAAAAGATGCTCTGTGCTCATATTGAGCCAAATTCCATTGCGAAAAAACAAATTCAATGAGGCCATCACAATATAACAAATCCAGCAACCAAAGGCCCTCATTCAATTGATATTTTGGACAATTCAATAGGGCTCGAAATAAGCACATTTAGAACCCTATTGAATTGGCCAAACTGCAATTGAATGAGGGCCAAAGTATGCAACATATGGTACACACAAACTGGTACACACATAACAGGATTGTAACAAACACATAGCAAACTAAATTCATATTCTTTTTGTTTAACAACCTATAACCATTAGAAAAAACACTACATAAGTATAACAAAAGTGGTGCCCATCAAACAGGATTGTACGAAAACTCACACAAACACATAGCAAACTACATTTAAATTATTATTTAATGTTTAACAACCTATAAGCCTTAGAAAGAAGCCTAAATAAGCATACCAACATTGGTGCGCACCAAACAGGATTGTATGAAAACTCACACAAACACATAGCAAACTACATTTAGATTCTTATTTTATGTTTAACAACCTATTTGCATTACAAAACAACATTAATAAGCATACCAACAGTGGTGCGCACCAAACAGGATTGTATGAAAACTCACACAAACACATAGCAAACTACATTTAGATTCTTATTTAATGTTTAACAACCTATAAGCCTTAGAAAGAAGCCTAAATAAGCATACCAACAGTGGTGCGCACCAAACAGGATTGTATGAAAACTCACACAAACACATAGCAAACTACATTTAGATTCTTATTTTATGTTTAACAACCTATTTGCATTACAAAACAACATTAATAAGCATACCAACAGTGGTGCGCACCAAACAGGATTGTATGAAAACTCACACAAACACATAGCAAACTACATTTATATTCTTAATTTTATGTTTAACAACCTATAAGCCTTAGAAAGAAGCCTAAATAAGCATACCAACAGTGGTGCGCACCAAACAGGATTGTACGAAAACTCACACAAACACATACCAAACTACATTTATATTCTTATTTTATGTTTAACAATCTATAAGCCTTAGAAAAAGGCCTAAATAAGAATACCAAAAGTGGTGGGCACCAAATGGGATTGTAGAAAAACACCGAAATAATGTCATTTTGTACTTCATACAAATACATTCAAATAAAATTACCTTTTCATTTTTATTTTATAACAGATACTGCGTCAAGAACATCGGACCAGGAGTTTCAACTGAGGACCAGACCATTGGACGAGGACTTTCAACAGAGGACCAGACCATTGGACCAGGACTTTCAACAGAGGACTACACCATCGGACGAGGACTTTCAACAGAGGACTACACCATCGAACGAGGACTTTCAACAGAGGACCAGACGATTGGACGAGGACTTTCAACACAGGACCAGACCATCAGACGAAGGCTTTCAACACAGGACCAACAAAGATTCTGCTTCAAATCAAACTTCAACCAAGGTACAGTATAACAAGTAAAAAAAGAGAAAAATTAATTAATATTCTTCTTTAATGTTTAACCACCTATAAGCCTTAGAAAAAAGCCTACAGAAGCATGCCAAAATTGCGGCGCACCAAAAAGGATTGTAGAAAAACACAGAAATAATGGCATTTTTTCATTAATACAAAGACATTCAAATAACATAACATTTTCATTTTTATTTTATAACAGATACTGCGTCAAGAACATCGGAACAGGAGTTGGAACTGAGGACCACACCAGAGGACGAGGACTTTCAACAGAGGACTACACCATCTGACGAGGACTTTCAACACAGGACCAGACCATCGGACGAAGGCTTTCAACACAGGACCAACAAAGAATTTTGCTTGAAATCAAACTTCAACCAAGGTACAGTATAAAAAGTAATATCTATCATCTATCTCTTATTTGTCTTTTAGGGCCAATAATCTTTAACAGTAAATACAAACTTCAATGTAAACTTAAAAAATAAATTGGCATAGTCCAAAAAAGTCTAAAAACACAGAATCTATACAATTTGTCATTGTAACATTCCAGTCCTAAACCCTAATTTAATTGCCATTTGACAAATTGAATAGTGCTGTAAATAAGGACATAACATCTTTTTGAAAATACCTTTTTAGTTACTGAAACACTTGCTTTTGGATACATGTTTAATAAATAAAAACTTCTTTAAATAATTATCTGATGGCCTTATTTAGACTTTTATTCAATTGACTGCATTGAAATTGATTAAGTATTAAATGTTAACACACTATTGATAACTATTTGTCATGAAAAACAACTTAACATCTCAAAATAAACTAATGGTACATTATTTTATTTTACAGATTAACATGGCTGATAACGAGAGTAAACAAGAAAAGAAAAGACGCCAAGCTAGAGAACGACGACAGAGAGCAGACAGCCAGCAGACACCGGAGAAGAAGGAAATTCGACGAGAAAAAGAACGCAAAAGAATTGCAAGCAAAAGACTGTCACTTGCAGAAATTAAAGATATGTCAAAAAAAGCAACAAAGAAAATAAAGCATTTACAACCTGTTGCTCAAACATCAGATGACATTTTACCAGAAAAAATACAAGAGATACCAAAAAAAGCAACAAAGAAAACAAAGCATTTAGAACCGTTTCATGAAACATTACATGACATTTTACCTCAAACAATACAAAATATACCAAGAAAAGCAACGAAAAAAACAAAACATTTAGAACCTGTTGTTGAAACATTATATGACATTTCACCTGATGAATATGAAAGTCAAAATCCTATATGTTTTGCAAATTGTCCTCTACTCAAGTCTTTAGCAGTAGAGGTTCATAGTTGTGGGGACATGACTACTCAATGTCAGTTTTGTGAGGCTTATTATTTTAAACAGGAGAGACCCAGAGATGGACAATTTATTAGTTGTTGTCAAAAAGGCAAGTTCAAACTTCCAGAAAGGAAAGAATTTCCAATTTATTTACAAAATATTATGACTGAACCTACTTTTCCAAACTACAAAATTTTTAAGACAAACATAAGATCCTACGATAGTGCCATATCCTTTGCATCCATGGGGGCAACATTAGCTGCTAATGTACCAGGACATGGTCCTTACTGTTTTAAAGTCCAAGGACAAATTTATCATCGCACTTCCCATTTACATCCAGAGGAAGGAAATAAAAGAAAATTCGCTCAACTATATGTCCTAGATACAATGGAAGCTGTTGACCAACGTATGCAGATGGAAGAAAATAAAAAATGCTTACCCAGTGTTTTCATAGAGCTAAATAACATTATGGACAACAATCCCTACAGTAAAGCTTATAAAAAATTGGCAGAAGTAGAAAATGAACAACTACTTCATGCACAAACACATCAATTACCAATGCCGACGTTTAATATGGTGCTTAAAAGAGACAGACATACTGATAAACGTCGTTATAACTTGCCAACATCAAATGAGGTTGCAATGGTGTTTCAGAATGATGAAGGAGAACCACCATTTCAAAGAGACATTCGAATATATCCTAGAAATGAGGACCAACCGTTTATTAATATGAGTATCTTAAGTCCAAATTTAGATCCAATGACATATCCCATCTTTTTCCCTCACGGAGAAGCAGGTTGGCAACCAAAATTAACTCTTCCCAGTTACCCAAATGCTAAAGCCAGAATCTGAAATAATGTTTCTATGCTTGAATTTAAAGTAGCTCAAATTGCCATTCGCAATGTATTTAATCCAATTTTATGTGGTGGGAAACTAACACAACAATGGATTATTGATTCATATTTGCAAGTTGAGGCAAATAATTTAAACTTTATCAAATATCAACAAGATAAACTCCGTGTAGAACAATATTCTGGATTAATGGACTATGTTGCTGACGTGGCTACAAGCAGAGACATGACAGCTGGCAAAGCCATCATTTTACCATCTTCCTTTCAAGGATCTCCTCGGAATATGAGAGAAAGATACAATGATGCTATGGCTATTGTCACTAAATTTGGCAAACACGATTTATTTGTGACATTTACATGTAATCCACAATGGCCAGAAATCACACAAAATCTACTTCTTGGACAAAGTGCTTCTGATCGACCAGATTTAGTAGCCAGAGTTTTTAAGATTAAATAAATGAATTAATACGTGACTTCACTATAAATCAGTTATTTGGCAAATGTCTTGCTTATGTATATACCATTGAATTTCAAAAAAAGAGGCCTTCCACATGCACATCTTCTAATAATACTTCAAGAAAAAGATAAATTAGATACTTCAGACAAAGTGGATGCAGTCATTGTTGCTGAACTACCAGATCCAGAACTATATGGTAGACTATATGAGATTGTTACTCATGCATGATTCATGGACCCTGTGGTGACCTTAATCCACAATCACCATGTATGGAAATAATAACTGTTCCAAAGAATTTCCAAAAGATTATAGAGACAAAACCTATGCCAATTGTGATGGATATCCACTTTATAAAAGAAGAGAAGGAGATAGTGCCATTATTCGTGGAAAAAAAGTGGACAATAGATATGTTGTACCCTACAATCCACATTTACTCATGAAGTACAACGCCCACATCAACGTAGAAGCCTGCACTTCCATCAAATCCATTAAATATGTCTACAAATATATTTACAAAGGTTACGATGCAGCTACTGTAGTCGTCAAAAGTGCAGACAACCCTGAAAGTAGTGAGTTAGTACATGATGAACTTGCATCTCATGTAGATGCTCGCTATGTCAGTGCGCCAGAAGCTATGTGGCGGCTTTTAAAATTTGAAATGCATGATAGATCACATGCAGTATATAGGTTAGCAGTACATTTGCCACAAACAACATTAGTCTATTTCCATGCTGGAAATGAAATTAATGCATTGGCCCAAAGTGAAGATCGTCACACTACACTAACTGCATGGTTTGCATTAAATTCCACTGATGCTGAAGCAACACAATACTTATATATTGAAATTCCATATCACTATGTTTTTGTGAATGGATTATGGAGACCAAGAAAAACCAGAGGCAATAAAATTATTCCAAGAATTTACACAGTCAGTCCAAGAGATGTTGAACGTTTTTGCTTACGGATATTACTTTTAAATGTTCCTGGAGCACAAAGTTTTGAACACTTAAGAACTGTTAATGACATTGTATATGAATCCTTCCATTTAGCTGCAAGACATAGAAACTTACTCGCTGATGATACAGAGTGGGAAAGATGTTTAGAAGAAGCAGCACAATGTCAAATGCCACGACAGATGAGAGAACAATTTGCTTTTATTTGTCTCTTCTCAAATGCTCCAAATGCATTAGCTTTGTGGGAGACTTTTAAAAGTAATATGGCTGAAGACTCTATGCGACGATACAATGAACCCATTGCACACTTAAAAGCGTTAATGGAAATCCAAGAAGTCTTTTTAACTCATGGATTAAGTTGTGCAAGTTTTAATTTGCCTGATCCAGGTCTTATAGATGACATTAACTTTGAAGACTATGACATTCAACTACAAGCAGAAAGAACAGAAGAAAGACTTGCAACTTTAAATACACTACAATTGCAAGCATTTCATGCCATTAAAAATGCTATAGATGATGACATGGTGACAGAGCGTTATTTCTATCTTGATGGACCTGGCGGATCAGGAAAATCATATTTGTACAATTTATTAATGAGTTCATTACGAGCACAAGGAAAAATAGCAATGGCGTTTGCCACTACTGGAATTGCTGCACTTTTATTAGAAGGTGGAAGAACTGTTCATAGTGGATTTAAACTGCCAGTGCCTATTTTAGAAAATTCTGTGTCAGATATTCGCATGACATCCTTACAAGCAAAGAAATTGAAGAAATGTAAATTAATTATAATAGATGAGGCCACAATGATGTCATGCTATGCCCTCCAATGTATTGACCGTTTGCTTCGTGAAGTCATGGAGAATATTTTTCCATTTGGTGGAAAGGTAATGTTGTTGGGTGGTGATTTTAGACAAACATTACCTGTCGTTGTACATGGAAATCGAACTGACATTATCGAAACATGTATAAAGTCAAGTACAGTATGGAAACATTTTACCCATCTTCAACTGCAACAAAATATGAGATCAGAAGGCCAAACTGATTTCAATGATTGGCTTATTAAAATTGGAGAAGGCAGAACAGAAAAAATACTACATTTACCTGACGACACTGTAGAGATCCCACCTCATATGATTTGTCAACAAGATATTATATCGGCTATATTTGAAGGGAGCATAAATAACGAAGAATATTCCGAGCTTGCCAACCAAGTCATACTGACGTGTAAAAATAAAGATTCATTAATCCTCAATAATGAAATCTTAAAAAAAATTAATGCACCACAAAGAAATTATCACAGTGCTGATTCTGTACTTGCTGATGACAATGAAAGTCAGGCTAACTTTTCGACTGAATTCATAAACACTTTAACTCCTTCTGGAATGCCACCACATTTTTTGCAGCTAAAGAAAGGTGCAATTATCATGTTACTGCCGAAATATGAACCCAAAAAAGGCCTATGCAATGGCACAAGATTAATTGTTCAACAATTAAAGGACCATTTATAGATGCTGAAATTTTAACTGGGACCCATAAAGGAGAGAGAGTTTTCATACCAAGAATAGATTTAGCACCAAGTGAAAGTAGTCTCCCTTTTATACTTCAAAGAAGACAATTTCCCATTATTATGGCATTTGCCATGACCATTAATAAATCACAAGGTCAAACTTTCAAATCTGTGGGTATTTTCTAGGAAGAACCAGTTTTTGCACATGGTCAATTGTACGTTGCGTTGTCACGGTGCAAAAATCCACAGGCTATTAAAGTTTACATTGAAAACAATGAAAGTCAAGGTGATTTATTAGAAGATGGAGGTATTTTTACAAAAAACATTGTCTACTATGAAGTACTATAACTTTGAAGGATACAAATTAAAGATGCCAAGATTTTTTAAAAGCATTGCAAAATACATAACAATTGGTTGTTTAATTCAGTCATAATTAATGGAAGTCATGTTTATGAATGATTCGCCTCACAAAATACTTGCCTTGCATTGTTAGTAAAAATTATGTTAAAATGTTAAGTGACTATGTTAATGTTTCTAATGTTACAAGTTTAAAAAATATATTTTCAAGTTATTTCATTCAACAGATTACAAAGTGGATGTTAAGAGGTCAAGCACCTTTTAAGTCACAATGTAAATATTGTCTGTTATCTTAAGATTACTACCTACATTAATGTTTATCGCCAGTTTATGTGCTCAGTAATAAATTACTTTAATTACGTATGTTTTAAGAAGAGTTTTACTGTATGCCTTCCTCTACATTCAATGTATATTCAAGTTAACAATTATTGTGATAGAAACTGAATTTTAATACTGATTAATTTAAATGTCAATTGTTTTTACATTCAAATGTTAATACTTTTAATAAAAAATTAGGTTACAAAATGTATTCACTATGTTCCTGTTTATAATGTTCAAAATTATACAATGTTTTGTCAACTTCTAAACTTACATAAAAAATAAAGTTCAAGTTTAAAAATATATACTTTGAAGGTTATTGCTTACATATATTTTAAACTTCATGTTAACATTTGCGACGTTTAAAGAAGGCTTTTTACTTTTTGCTTTCCTATTCATTCAATGTATATTAAAGTTAACAATTCTTCAGATACTAATTACATTTAAAAAAAACATTACATCAACATTTTACAAAAATACACGTTCATATTAAAATACTTACAAGTGTCAAAAATATATGTTAATAACTAAACAACTTGACAAACATATACATCACATTGCCGTCATTTTTTGACGGGCAAGTCGCTAGTCATATATATAGTTGTCGTAATTGCGAGCGTTACTGACAAACCCGCAATTACAATACGCATGCGCAAGCCCTGCATGCAACATTGCGCAATGAGTTGCACATGCGCAATGCACAGTGTGAGCCACACATGCACATGCGTTGCGAGTTGCATGTGCGCAATGCATGGTGGGAGAGGAGGAAAGGAGACACAGCTGAGGGTGAGGGGGGAAAAGGAATACCCACTATGAGCCTGTGAATTCTGGGGATTTACCCTTCCCACACGATATGAGACATGTGGGACCCCAGGGATTCATCCTTCCCACATACTATGAGACAGCGATCCCCCGTCGAACTATAATCATCGGGGCCTCTATAGACACTCATGGCACCTAAAATTTAACCCCCAGTTACAAAGTTCCTTTAAGGACCACCGTCGCAGCTTACAATTATCACTCACCATGGAGGTCCTTACAGAACCTATAATTTACCTTAACTACCTCACCAAAAAACAGTAGGTTTATTGTGCACTCTTTGACTTCTTTAACAATTTGTATTTCAAGGTATCAGATCACAGAGAAATGGAAGGTCCCATAACTATAAAATACAAACAACTTGCCCATCAAAAAAATTACAGCGATAAAATAGTAAGGCAGGTAATACTATTTGCCACACAATGTAAGTCTTTTAGTCCTCTGAGTACATTCGGCACTCATTGCAAGCCTCTCCCTTTGTGTACTTTTGGTCATCTGAGCCCCTTTGGCGCTCATTGTGAGCCTCTCCCCTTGTGTACTTTTGCTCCTCTGAGCACCCTCAGCGCTCATTGTGAGCCCTGTGCTGAGCGCCAAAGGCGTTTATCGCGTATCTCGCAATGAGAGCCTTCGGTGCTCATTGAGAGACTCTGGACTGCTCTTTTTTTTATGTAAATATATTTTTTTATAATAATTAATTCATTAATTAATTAACTAAATAATAAATTAATATACTTTACCTATTTGTAAATAATATATCCAGAAATCAATATCCAGAAGAGCTAACAATCTTTTGGAAATTGTCCTGCAGCATACAATGTACATTTGTACTGTTGCTGACCTGAGGTGTAAGTGTCAGCAATGTGGCAAGTGTGTAGCATAAATAGGCTGTGTGCGCAAGGGCAAACCATTTGTTTAGTTGTGTAAAGTGCCATTTTAGAATGGTAATGTTATTAGTTGCAAGATAGTGTTGTAAAATGGCTGCGATTGTGTATGTGTTACGCGGGTCTGGAGCATTTTCTGTGTTTCCTAATAGTGTATTTTGTACCTTGTACGTTCCTGGGTAAAACTCTTATGTGCCTGTTGGTGTTTTGCGTGTTTAGGGGTCGTGTAGCCTCGTTTTCGTTTTTTTCGGCCAACTTTTTTTTTTGACGCCTAGGCACTTTTTGAGTGCCGAAACTCATCAAATTGTGTTTAAATTCTCGTGCAACCTAACTCCCAGACATCCTAGCTCACCGACGCCCCCCCGTGGTGTGATGTTTTTTTTATGTTTTTCTTAATTTTCCTGTTGTTTTCGTATGTGCGTGGTTCGGCCGTTAACTTTGTATTTTTTTTCATCTAGTATTTTTTTTTTTCTAAGTCCCGCTTTTCCTTTTTCCACTGTATTTTTTCAAACTGCTATGGGTCTCGCATTGTGAATTGTGTAATTGAGATTTCTGTTGATAGGTAGTGGCGCTCACTGTCTAAGTCGGACGGGGTCCAAGGGATGAGCGCCTATGGTGCTCATCTCCACCAGCGCAATGAGCGCCTTTGGCTCTCATTGCCTGGCCGCAACCACGTCCCTCGTTTTATTGCGTTACCAATGTTTTTTGGCAACCCCACACTGCTGAGAACTATATATGTGATAACTTTTATTCTTCATAAAAAAAAAAAAGAAAAGAACTCCATATATACAGGTGATTCCAAATGTTTTTATGTGACAAAAAATACCCAGTCTATAAATGACAGCTTCTATCTTGTACTGATATTGTACACTGTTAGTTGTAACACAAATTCATTTTTAGACTGCGTATTTTTTGTCACAGGAAAACATTTGGAATCACCTGTTTATGTATCTTTTTTTTAAAATAAAGAATAAAAGTTATATTTTATAGTTGTGGGACCTCCCTTTTTTCGGTGATCTGATGCCTTTAAATCCACTTACCTTCCTCCTAAAGGCCTCCAGAAATGATTAACAATGCCCTGGTCCTCAATCTTCTGCCCTGGATAAGTGGGCTATCCATGTTGCTTGTGGAATCCTCATCTTCTAGCCCATTGCAATGGTCCTCCTCCTAAAAACCCTGAGCTCTATAAAAAAAATGAAATGGAGTTCCTCCTAGGAGTAGCTTCCGCACCAACTAATGACTTTTGCTGTGTTTCCTGCCTTACATAAAGTGTGTTTGGCTGAAACATGTGTCAATCATATTTTAGCCAATCAGAATCGAGTATTTGACGTCACCTTGCTCAACATTTCCAAGATATAATTATTAACCAATCAGAATTCACAGATTTTATTATTCTTACATTCCCCAGTAAAAATTCACATATTCTGTGAGTGAGTATTGTGACTACGTTATTTGTTTGTTTATCTGAGATGGAGGGAGGAGTGAGGGGAGGCGAGAAGGGGAGAGCATGAGAAGAGTAGTTGAGTGGAGAGGTGAGGCAAGAGGTTAGGAAGTTATTTCAATCTCCATCTAATATCATAATTTGCTGATATTCATATTATCAAGATATAATATATCAACCAACAATTGAAACTGTACATACAGTATATATACTGAATGAATTTATTCTTATGAAAATTTGAAAATGAATGTTCTTCTTCTCTAGCGACGCAGGAGCAGCCACCACAGCAAGCGGAGGAGGACATTGAGGAGGGTGAGGAATTGAAGTGAATGATGGACAGGCCCCTTCATGACCATGGTCTTCTTTGATCGACCAAAGATCGACCCTCCTACTAATAGCTCCTAATGGGAGCACCCTGAGTCTTAGGCTGCTGCCCCTCCACACCCTCCATCACCACAGGCACCTGCAACACTCTCAACAGAACCCATTGCTCCCCCACAGCCACACACTCCTTTCGAGGAGCTGGAGTACATAAAAAGAAAGCTGCTCCAGGAGTTAAGTAAAATCTGATAATAGGAGGCAACATGAGGACTGCAGTTGAGAAACAATTATTTGTTTTGTTTTTTAATTACGTTTCCATTTTTTCTTTTCAGGTAGTTCTGAAATAGAAAATTACAGAGTGTTGATCTCCATATAGTGCTACCTGATAGTGTAAGTAGACAGCACACCAATGATATACATATACATCTACATAACCACATTTCATCTGTTAACACATATAGCATAGCCTTAGATTTGAACAAACAATGGATGGCATTAATTAAAAGCACATTCATTGTGCCAGTGTTTATGGTTAATTTATAAATTGTTAAGTGTATTATTGTATGGAAATGAAAATCTTGTGTATATCTGATGTGCAGGTACAGGGTAGAGTCATATTGTTATGACATGTAGACATCCTGCACACATACCAACCATCACTGTCATGGGTAAAAAGTGCATTTTATCTCACTTTGAAAAGGGGATGGTCATTGGCTTTCGGGGCAAGGGTGGCAGTATTTCTGAAGCAGTGCAGTTTGTGAACTGTTCACATGCTGCTGTGGTTATAGTGTACCATAACTGGACAAACGGCACCATTGCGAATGTACATTACTGAAACTGCAAAAGAAAAAAAAAATAAGAGTATTTTCCAAAGTGCATGTCACTAAAACATATATATAGAAAACAATAAATAATTTTTGAACCATTCCCACAGCTAAAACTATCTAATACAGACTCAATGAAAGAATCCTCCCCGTCAAGTGAGCAGTGTAATAGGATACAATGGGATCTACAGTATGTATGTAGGAAATTAAATCAAAAAGGTCAATTGGTAACATGTATTTAAAGAAAGTGAGAACGCACAATAATAATGAACACATATATATGGTGGGCAATAGTAGGGAAAATGAATTACAATCCTATGATCTCAAAGTGTTCCTCCTAGCTGGAAGTTAAAAACTGCTATCCCAAAGCTAACTGTATCCTTATAATATAGTCCTAATTAGAACACATATCTATGTAGACATACAAATGGTTAGATTTGAACCCTTAAGAGAGCAGAAGTGCCATTAAAAAATAATAATAAAGAATAACCCAAAGGGTGATAAATACATAATAATATAGTACTAAGAAAAATACATGCCCACTTAAAATTAACAAGTAGGAGAAAGGACCTACAGTATATATCCAACATCTCTAGCAGAGACAGATACCTTACACTTCCAGCCAAATAAGAAGCTAGCAAAAGTGATAAAATATTAATACAGTTTGGTACCATATTGTCCACTGAGTCTGGATCAATCTACTAAGAATATATAATGCAATAAGAGCTAAGGCTAGTAAAAACGGCCTAAATAAGCCTTACAATAATTTTGTCTCTCAACTGTGGCTTTCTCAAAGGCATCGTAATCATTGGTGAATTTTCAGGGTTTTAAATACCCTATTAAATCTGCTATAAAAAAAAATTACCTATCATTTTTTAGAAAAATTGCATTACCATAATTGACCAAATAAATATTTTTACACAGACATGGAGGCAGTTAACTGCAGTTCGCTCCAATCGCACAAAGTGAACCACAAAGAGAGGCAGAGATGTTGAAGTGTATAAAACGACTATGTGTGCAAATATAAAGTTAATAAAAGAAATGTTGCTTTTTGTTTTGAGTCTGACTCTCTGTGACCTAATGGATCTCACAGTGCTCTAGGCACTTCTGGCAGCCACTGCCCCCCCTGAGCTTCTTTAAGCTTATAGTTATTGCTTCAAGGACCACATTTATCCATTTCTGTCTTTGCCTGCCCCTTCTTCATGTGCCTTCAATCTTTCCCAGCAACTTTTCTAGGGTATACCTGCAATCTTATGATATGGCTGAAATTTTTTCAAATCAACCCACTTCACTACTGGGAATTCCATAGTTTTAACTATGTGGACCTTTGTTGATTTTGTAATTACTTTATTTATTAATAATTTGACCATAATTGACATTGACATTGTGGAAGCACACTTCATTTAATTTCATGGCTGCAGTCCCCATCTGGGAAAATAAGTTCTGTAACTACCTCCACGTCTTCCCCATCTATTTGTCAGGAACTGAGATTGCTGTTTGCCATTACCTTCTACTTTTTAACATTGAGCAGGAGGCCAGCTTTTGCACTCTCTTCTTTCGCCCTAATCAAAAGGCCCTTTAGTTCCTCTTAATTTCCAGCCATCAGAGTAGGATCATCTGCATATCTGAAGTTGTTAATATTAATATAATAATTCTGGTTTTGGATTATTCCAGTCCAGCATTATGCATGATGTATTTGCAAACAAGTAAATACTAATAATAAAATTACTAATAAGAGACTAGATGCACATAATAATAATGAGTATGATCATTATGAAATCCAATATAATTGTGAAAACAAATAGGACTAGATCTAATGTGTATATGTACAGTACAGAGTAGTAAGTGAATAAAAAAAAAAAAAAAACTAAATTATAATATGTATATACCCCTGAAAAGCCAAAAAATTAATCCAATGCCTTTGAGAAAGCTGTGGTTGAGTGGTGAAATGATCATCAGGTTTATTCAGGCAGGTTTTAGTAGACTTTGCATTAAATATTTGTAGTAGATCTGATCCAGACTCTATGGACAATATTGGCCTGTCTTTGCATTAAGATAGGAATCTATACTGATATGTTGTCACTTTTGCTAGCTTTTTATTTGGCTGGAAATGTAAGGTATCTGTCTCTGCAAGATATGTATGTATATACTGTATAATTCCATTTCGCACTTGTTCATTTTAAGTGGGCATGTATTTTTCTTAGTAATTTATTTATATTATGTAGTAATCACCCTTTATTCCTATATATGTATTGTTTTTTATGGCACATCTGCTATCTTAGAGGTTCAAAACTAACCATCTGTATGTCTGCTTAGATATTTGTGCTAATTAGGACTCCATTATAGGGATACACTTAGCTTTGGGATAGCAGCTTTTTACTGTGCCTTGCAGGTAGGAGGAATACTTATGGGTTTATAGGATTGTTATTAATCTTCCCTGCTATTGCCCATCGTATGTATGTATTCATTATTATTATGCTTTATTACTTTCATTATATACATGTTACCAGTTAAACTTTTTGATTGATTTTTCTAAAAAACCTATATCCCATTATATCCTCTCCTTGACAGGGAGTTTTTTTTTCCTTGAGTCTGTATTAGATTGTTTTAACTGTGGCGATGTTTCATTAAATATTTTCCTTTCTTTAAATATACAGAGCTGGCTAACAAAGGATCATTGTAGTTGGAGAAAAGGGAAAGAACATTTGCATGACATGGCAGGAGTAAGGATATCATGCTGACAAGGAGGATCAGATTGATATGAATGCAGGTTGGTTGGATTAGTTACAATAAAAAAAGTCAACATGAGGAAATTATCTAAGGTTATAGTTGAGGAATACCGAGCAAAATGCAATTGTATGTTGGTACATGTATGACAGGTCAAGTAGGTCACATTACAAACACATCTTATTGTTATGGATCCAAGTCGGTTACGTTAGTAACATATACAACATGAGACTGTACTACATGCTTAGAGTTGAGGAATACATATCAACATGGAAGTAAATATGGGTACAGGTATGACAGGTCAAGTAGGTCACAATACAAAATGGGTGCATGGGTCATAGAGCAAATGTTAAGGGTCACAGATTAATGATTGTGAAACAGAATTCCAAGACATGATTATTGTTGATGGCGGTTGTAAATGCTGAGTATACTTGTAGGACAGGTACAGTATGTAAGTATTAGTCCCTGGGGTTCTGTATTAATGAAGAATTAGTTAGGTGTCAGTGTTTAGTTATGTGAGTAGGTATTTGTAAATTATTTATTTGGTTGTTCTTTATTATGGTTTTATAGGGCTGGGTTAATCGTCAGAAATTAATTTTTGTGCTTTAGAATGTGGAGGTCTCATTTTATTTTATTTTTGCGATCCTTAAAATGATTCTTTAAGCTATTTGTTTTTTCTCCTACGTGGGCACTCATAGCTCTTTAAGTGTCTGTAAGTGATCTTGTAAGAGTTTTCATAAAGATTTTGTCTGCTGTTGTGGGATGTTGAGATTCCAGGTAAGGATTTCTCTCCATGTGAGCACTCGCAGAGCCTTATGAGAATACGTAGGGTGTTCAATATTATTATTGGAGCTATGTAATAGCACTTTTGGCAAATTTCCAGTAGCAGCACTCATAAAGGTTTTCTTCAGGTGGAATGTTATAGCTACGTAGCCTCCCTAAATGGACAGTTCACTTGAAAGATTCCTTACGAGAGCTATGTAATCAAACTCATAGTTCCTAATATTGTAAGTCTGGGTTATACATCACAAACCCAAGGGTTTTCCATGTGAACATTTTTTCTGGAGTGAAAACAAAACACCAAATTTCTCTTAACGAAAAAAATAAAAGATTATACTTACTGAAATCTACTTCTCACTGTCAATCTTTTATTGACTTCTCTATTCCACAATTATTTATATATGCATATATAGTATCTCACAAAAGTGAGTACAGGCCTCACATTTTTGCTAATATTTTATTATATTTTTTCCTTTGACAACACTGAAGAAATTACACTCGGCTACAATGTAAAGTAATAAGTGTACAGCCTGTATAACAAAGTAAGCTTGTTGTCCCCTCAAAATAAATCAACACACAGCCATTAATGTTTAAACTGTTGGCAACAAAAGCGAGTACACCCCTAAGTGGAAATGTCCAAATTGAGCCCAATTAGCCATTTTCCCTCCCCGGTGTCATGTGACTCGTTAGTGTTACAAGGTCTTAGTTGTGAATGGGGAGCAGGTGTGTTAAATTTGGTGTTATTGCTCGCACACTCTCTCATACTAGTAAATGGAAGTTCAACATGGCACCTCATGGCAAAGAACTCTCTGAGGATCTGAAAAAAAGAATTGTTGCTCTACATAAAGATGGCCTAGGCTATAAGAAGATTGCCAAGACCCTGAAACTGAGCTACAGCATGGTGGGCAAGACCATACAGCAGTTTCACAGGACAGGTTCCACTCAGAACAGGCCTCTGCCATTGTCAACCAAAGAAGTTGAGTGCACGTGCTCAACGTCATATCCAGAGGTTGTCTTTAGGAAATAGACGTATGAGTGATGCCAGCATTGCTGCAGAGGTTGAAGGGGTGGGGGGTCAGCCTGTCTGTGCTCAGACCATATGCCGCACACTGCATCAAATTGGTCTGCATGTCGTCCCAGAAGGAAGCCTCTTCTAAAGATGATGCACAAGAAAGCCTGCAAACAGTTTGCTGAAGACAAGCAGACTATGGATATGGATTACTGGAACCATGTCCTGTGGTCCGATGAGACCAAGATAAACTTATTTGGTTCAGATGGTGTCAAGCGTGTGTGGCGGCAACCAGGTGAGGAGTACAAAGACAAGTGTGTCTTGTGTACAGTCAAGCATGGTGGGGGGAGTGTCATGGTCTGGGCCTGTATTAGTGCTGCCGGCACTGGGGAGCTACAGTTCATTGAGAGAGCCATGAATGCCAACATGTACTGTGAC
This sequence comes from Discoglossus pictus, assembly GCA_027410445.1. Taxonomy (NCBI): domain Eukaryota; kingdom Metazoa; phylum Chordata; class Amphibia; order Anura; family Alytidae; genus Discoglossus; species Discoglossus pictus. The sequence continues at coordinate 241,890,176 of CM050166.1, read as the reverse complement.
ATACGGAAGCAGAATACTGAGATAGAAATTAACTCATTGTAACAAGTTCTAGTAGTGCCTGACTTGCTGTGGTCTATAGTGTCACAGAGAGTCGGACATGACTAAACGACTAAACAACAACAACCTTTATACATATTCTCCTTGCATATGCTTTGAGATGATTTTGTATGCAATCTTCTACAGGAAGTTTTGCCTTATTGTCAATTCCTTTGCATTAAGCTTATTTCATTTTATTGCAAAATATTTCTCCCCTCTGCTTTTTCCATTCTGAGTTTAGCTGGTGGGGGCCAAAGGGAAGGTTTCAGTTTGTATTTTGAGATGCTCTCATTACATATATGCAACGTGCATGCAAGGAGGACATTTTGGATATGTTTTTGCCAATCATATGTAAAGTGTTGCTGGCAAACCCATATTGAAGGAGAGTGTAAGTCTGACGTCAGAGATAACATCATGCTGGGAAAATGGGTCTCCTAACCAACGCAAACATTTTTATGGACTATTGCACTTGGTGTCTCTCCTTTCCAAGTATCTTTATTGAGTTTGCTGCATCTTGTAAGATTTTTGGTGGATATTATTATTGCCTTTCTTTGCCCATCGAAAAAAGAGATGAGTTGGGACTGATAAAATACTACGTATTTTCAGCTCACTTGAAGAGGAAAAGAAGAGGGAAGAGAAGACCTGTGATGGCTGAGATAACTTTGACATAGATGGAAAAAAATGTATATGGACTTTCTTTTACTCTTGAATTCCTATAATCAGAATATTCCTAATTAAATTTCTGATCAGATCACCATGTTAGTAGAAAGAGGCATTGATAGGGCCTTTCATGATCATAAGTGGTTGAGATGGTTGAGTGCTTACAGGAAAGAGTTATCAGAAGGTGAGGATAATACTACCTTTGTTTAAGAAAATGCTATTGATTCTTCATATGACCTTGTTAAGCCTTTGGTCCTTTGGTAAGAAAAACTCTAGATATTCATGGTTTAAAAATATATCAGTCTTCTAAATGGTATGTAAACCTTAAGAAAAAAATTAATTTCCTCTGACTATAAATAATGTTATTCTTTACTATTCGAGCAAGACAGAGACCTACAGTAACCCTTACAGCAGTGTCTAAAACCTTGAAGGTATGGATTCTTGATACTGAAGAAACTCTTTCAGTAGTCAATGATATCAAGACTTTACATCTGAAGTGCATTATGGTCAAGATGATGGAGGTCAGATAACATTTCAAAGTCTGGCTTATGCTCTCTTACCTATGGTGAAATTTTATTTTGCTTGAGACTGAACCATACCATTGAAAGCTAAGCTGCAACTTACAAGGTACTGCCTAGAGACTCCAGATCACATTGACAGTTTCCAATGAAGAATTTCTGCCTCATACTTACAATGGGATGGAGGACAAACAAGTCTATATAAATTAAACAGGGGCAGATATTTATCAAGTCACGAAAAGGAGGAAGACATTTTTCTTCTATCTGGAAACAGTTTATTCAAGATTCATGGGTCCTATCAATTATTCAAAAATGATATAGGATGGACTTCCTAAATTCAATTAGGCAAAGAAGTTTCAAATCACGAATTCCAAGAGATGTAGAGAAGAGAACTCTAATATTTTTGAGAGAGGTCCTGCCCATAGGCATCATTAAGAGAGTAGAAAAGAAAAGGTAAGTCAGAGGTGCTCATCAGAGAACGAACCAACCTTAATAGGTTAGCTCTATAGCCATGATAAGCCACTCTGAGAGCAACCTCTTTTAGCTCACTTGTGCCCTTCACAGGGAGAAATATCCTGTACTATATCAGTCTGGTCCCACTCAAAAGAGTGAGTCAACCCCGAAATACCAGGCAATTCTACCCTGAACAGGAGAAACAGCAAACCCCAGACGCGTTTCGGCCTTTATGGGCCTCATCAGTGAGGTGCAGCTGAACTCCCTAAGGCACAGTGAGCAAGGGGTCCACGTCTGGAGTCCCCTATTACTCTTAGGGAGACTAAACCCTAAGAGTAATTTGCATAGACAAGAAAAGGTAAGTCAGAGGTGCTCATCAGAGAACGAACCAACCTTAATAGGTTAGTTCTATAGCCATGATAAGCCACTCTGAGAGCAACCTCTTTTAGCTCACTTGTGCCCTTCACAGGAAGAAATATCCTGTACTATATCAGTCTGGTCCCACTCAAAAGAGTGAGCCAGCCCCGATATACCAGGCAATTCTACCCTGAACAGGAGAAACAGCAAACCCCAGACACGTTTCAGCCTTTATGGGCCTCGTCGGTGAGGTACATCTGAACTCCCTATGGCACAGTGAGCAAGGAGTCCACGTCTGGAGTCCCCTATTATCCTTAGGGAGACTAAACCCTAAGAGTTATTTGCATAGACAAGAAAAGGTAAGTCAGAGGTGCTCATCAGAGAATGAACCAACCTTAATAGGTTAGTTCAATAGCTATGATAAGCCACTCTGAGAGCAACCTCTTTTAGCTCACTTGTGCCCTTCACAGGGAGAAATATCCTGTACTATATCAGTCTGGTCCCACTCAAAAGAGTGAGCCAGCCCCGAAATACCAGGCAATTCTACCCTGAACAGGAGAAAACAGTATATGCAAATTACCTTTAGGGTTTAGTCTCCCTAAGGGTAATAGGGGGCTCCAGACGTGGACCTTTGCTCACTGTGTCTTAAGGAGTTCAGCTGCACCTCACTGACAAGGCCCATAAAGGCCGAAACGCGTCTGGGGTTTGCTGTTTCTCCTGTTCAGGGTAGAATTGCCTGGTATTTTGGGGCTGGGTCACTCTTTTGAGTGGGACCTGACTGATATATTACAGGATGTTTCTCCCTGTGAAGGGCGTAAGTGAGCTAAAAGAGGTTGCTCTCAGAGTAGCTTGTCATGGCTATAGAACTAACCTATTAAGGTTGGTTCGTTCCCTGATGAGCACCTCTGACTTTGTTGTTTTGTATATGCAAATTACCTTTAGGGTTTAGTCTCCCTAAGGGTAATACGGGACTCCAGACGTGGACCCCTTGCTCACTGTGTCTTAGGAAGTTCAGCTGCACCTCACTGACGAGCCCCATAAAGGCCGAAACGCGTCTGGGCTTTGCTGTTTCTCCTGTTCAGGGTAGAATTGCCTGGTATTTCGGGGCTGGGTCACTCTTTTGAGTGGGACCTGACTGATATATTACAGGATATTTCTCCCTGTGAAGGGCACAAGTGAGCTAAAAGAGGTTGCTCTCAGAGTAGCTTATCATGGCTATAGAACTAACCTATTAATGTTGGTTCGTTCTCTGATGAGCACCTCTGACTTTGTTGTTTTGTATATGCAAATTACCTTTAGGGTATAGTCTCCCTAAGGGTAATAGGGGACTCCAGACGTGGACCCCTTGCTCACTGTGTCTTAGGGAGTTCAGCTACACCTCACTGACGAGGCCCATAAAGGTCAAAACGCGTTTGGAGTTTGCTGTTTCTCCTGTTCAGGGTAGAATTGCCTGGTATTTCGGGGCTCGGTCACTATTTTGAGTGGGACCTGACTGATATATTACAGGATATTTCTCCCTGTGAAGGGCACAAGTGAGCTAAAAGAGGTTGCTCTCAGAGTAGCTTATCATGGCTATAGAACTAACCTATTAAGGTTGGTTCGTTCTCTGATGAGCACCTCTGACTTTGTTGTTTTGTATATGCAAATTACCTTTAGGGTTAGTCTCTCTAAGGGTAATAGGGGACTCCAGACGTGGACCCCTTGCTCACTGTGTCTAAGGGAGTTCAGCTGCACCTTACTGAGGAGGCCCATAAAGGCCAAAACGCGTCTGGGGTTTGCTGTTTCTCCTTTTCAGGGTAGAATTGCCTGGTATTTCGGGGCTGGGTCACGCTTTTGAGTGGGACCTGACTGATATATTACAGGATATTTCTCCCTGTGAAGGGCACAAGTGAGCTAAAAGAGGTTGCTTATCATGGCTATAGAACTAACCTATTAAGGTTGGTTCGTTCTCTGATGAGCACCTCCGACTTTGTTATTTTATCATTAAGAGAGTGCCAGAGCAGGAAACATTCGCAAGATGGTACTTCAATATCGTTATGACATCAAAAATAACAGGAGACTTGCATGCAATAAAAGATGTAAAACTTCTGAACAAGAACTTGCACATCAGAAAATTCAGGATGGAGTATTATCTTCAATCATTTTATTTGTGACTCTGGGAGACAGGGCAGTTACCATCTCAGAGATGCTTATCGCCACATTCCTCTGATACCAGAACACCAGAAACATGTGAGATTCCATGTAAACAGTCAGCATTTCCAATAAACAGTCAGCATTTCTGGAGGTTTTTCATCACTTTCATTGAGCAGATAAACAAGTTACTGGTTTCTTTGATTAAATGGAGTGACTTCTGATGATCATTTTTTTCCATTAGATTCTGGTTGCAGTGGTGTAGTGACCGCATGTGACCCTGGTAGGTGCTATGCATCCTGCTTATTCTAAAATATGACATTACCCCCTTTATGTATCCCCTTTTTACCCAAAAAGCATCTTGCTCTTCCGGGATCCGCCCATACCACACCCATCATATTAATGCATAGTCTTGTACATTTCTGAGTGTACTCTGTGTATGAAATAAAGCTTTGTTATACTGTTATCCCCATGTCAGTGTTTTTTCAATGGTTGGGGTTTTGGGACATCCACATACATCACATTTCTGTCACATTCCTATATCAGTAAACTAATGAGCCTAGTTACTATGCAATAGCTTAATGCATATAATGAGAATAATATAATTTTATATATATATATATATATATATATATATATGTATATATATATATATATATATATATATATATATATATATAAATATATATATATATATATAAATATATATATATATATATATATATATATATATATATAGAATAATTTAGGGTTAATACACATAACAGGTTCAATTTGTGATACTGTGGAGTATCAACATTCCTCTGAGGGCCTGATAACAAAATGACAGGTGATAATGTAAATTGATTGATAGCAAAACACTTGATGGGATATCACTAAATGATGATGGATATACATCTTGGCACATGGCCACCAGCAATGGCGTGGGACTTTCCAGGATGGGCATAGCAGAGATTATGCCTGATGGAGGTGAGTTGGCTGTCACTGCACGTGCCTCTGCACAGCCACCATGTGTGTTTGCACCCCTTCCTAATGGGTTAGTGTAGATTAGTGTGGAGTATGTTTCCCTGTTCCCCTTCTCAACTGCTACCTTGGATTAGTGAAGGGGAGTGTGTACTACAATGAAGCTGTGAGCTATACCATGTAGGGTCACTCTAGGTGGAAAGATCATTGTAGAGAGTTCAGATAAATCCCAGTCCACTGGAGAAGGAACTGGCAACCCACTCCAGTATCTTTGGCATGCAAACCTTGTGGAAAAGCACAAGCAGAGACATAGCTAAATATGCTTCAGTCCATAGGGTCACAGAGAGTTTGACACAACTGAAGATTTGAACAACCAAATATATAATGTTGCCCTGGTACTTAAAATATGTCATTTGGCTGTGTAATTTGGTCACTATTTCTTTTCTCAATGTAGATATGATGAGTGATATGTACATAGGATGATCATTGTATTTTTTTGGGTCCACATTAAAGCCTAATGCAGTTTATTTAGTTAGTGTGTCTTTGCTTACTTTATGCATTTTGGGATTGTTGTGCAATGAATTGTAATGCCTTTCATTGCTTACCCCATATTTTAAAGTCCAGTAGTGTGTTTGTATTGTCTTTTACAGTGTTAAGGACTTGTCTGTAAACCCTTTGCTGGTCCTAATTGGAGCTCATAATATTTTTGGCTACAAACTTCATATTGGAGAAGGTCAAATAGACACTTTTTGTTTTTCCATATGGACCAAGCAAAGGCCAGCAGACATAAAAGATTATCAGCAAGTGTATTACTACAGTAATTAAAAAAGCTTATGAAACTTTAGGTAAGCCTGTGCCTTTACATTTAAAACCGACTCTATAAAATGATAGTGTTTCAATATTTTTTTCCAAAAAAGGCAAAAAGTTAGACAACACTTACAATAATTTTTACTTCCTGGATAAATTCTTGGTATTTAATTTTTATTGACAAAAAACACAGTGATAGTATCTGAACAGCAAAATTAAGAAAATGTCCAACTTCATGAGAATACAGAAATGGAAGATATTGCTGCAAATCAACTATAATAGTTGTCAATCTGCGAGTTGTTGTCATGCTTTGCGGGCCTGACAGGTGTCAGAGAGCGGGGAGAGGCTTGCAATGAGCGCTGAAGGCGCTCAGCGCGAGGTCCGTAAAGTAGATGGGGGAGAGGCTCGCAATGAGCACCGAAGGCGCTCATTGCGAGCCACTTGATGTGCGCCAAATATGCTCATCTTTGCCAGGCTCGCTATGAACGCAGAAAGGACAGCAATCCCAACCTTAAAATTGTTGTCCCGTCATTTTTGACGGGCAAGTCGAAAGTCACATTTATAGTTGTTGTGCTGCAAGTTGACCCCAGATACTGGCGATCGGATTTCTCCCTGGATCAATACTCTCTCTCTAATTATCCAGGATAACCCAGGATCAATCCCTTTTTAATTAGAAAAAAATCCAGTCCCCTTTTAAAGTTATTTATCGAATCCGCTGTCACCACCTTTGACAAATCTTTATACTGACCCTGGTTGTATTTATATAAGGTAATCATATCTCCTCTTAGATGCCTTTTTTCTAGATAAAATAAGCTTAATTTTGTTAGTCTTTCTTCATAACTTAGCCCCTCCATTCCCCTTATTAGTTTTGTTGCCCTCCTCCTATGTAATTTTTCCAGCTCTAAAATGTCCTTTTTATAAAGTTGTGCCCAAAATTGTACTCCATATTCCAAATGAGGGCGTACTAGAGATTTGTTTAGTGGCAGAATTATATTTGCTTCCCTTGCTCCTATACCCTTCGAAATACATGCTAATATTTTTTTTGCCTTTGCAGCTGCTGCTTGGCTTTAAGCACTGTTACCTAGGTGGTTGTCCACAAGCACTCCCAAATCCCTTTCAATATCTGCTACCCTTATATTTGCTCCATTAAGATTATAAATTGCATGGCTATGTTTCCTTCCCAGATGCATAAGTACATTTATTCATATTAAATCTCATCTGCCATTTAGATGCCTATTCCTCAATTTTATGTAAATCCCTTTGGAGGGAAAGCACATCATTCTCTGATTTAATTACGTTGCACAATTTGGAGACACTACTTTCCAGTCGCACCTCTAAGTCATTAATAAATATGTTAAAGAGGAGAGGACCTATTACTGAACCCTGAGGAACCCCACTTACTACATTAGTCCAATTGAAGTATGTTCCATTTACACCAACCCATTGCTTTGTGTCTTTTAGACAGCTCTCAATCCATGAGCAGATATGTACTGCAATTCCTGTATCCCTTAATATCCACAATAGTCTCCCATGTGGCACTGTATCAAAAGCCTTTGCAAAATCCAAAAATACTTCATCCACTGAGTTCCCTTTATTCATGTTCCTACTAACCTCCTCATAGAAACTAATTAGATTTGTTTGACATGACCTATTCCTCATGAATCCATGTTGACTAATTTTAATCCTGTTTAAATAGACATAGCCCTTTGCAAGCCTTGTTGATTTCCTTGTACTCCCGTAAAACAGTCTCTGTTCCCTCTTGTTTGTAAAATTGAAATCCTGTGTTTTATTCCGTATCTTGATCTTTAAATCATTGTTAGGCCACATTGGATGTCATTTACTCCTTTTACTTTTATTCCCACTTGGTATATGGTGATAAGTATGTAAATTTAGTAAGGATTTAAATGTCAATTTATGTTCAGTATTTTTACCCATCAGTTCTCTGTCCCAGTCTATACTTTGCATTGCTGCCCTTAGACCGTTAAAATATGCCCTTTTAAAGTTAAAAGTTTTTGTTGGTGCCTTAAAATGTTGTCTTTTTAATTCAATCTCAAATGAGACTGTGTTGTGATCACTGTTTCCCAAAGGTTCCCCTATTTCAACATTTGATACTATATCAATATTATTTGTGATGATTTAATCTAAGATAGCATAATTTCTAGTAGGCTCTTGGATAACCTGGGCCAGATAATGATCCCTGAGTGTACTCAAGAACCTGCTCCCCTTAGCTGAACTGCTGGTCTCATTTATCCAGTTTATTTTAGGGTAATTAAAATCTCCCATTATTAAAACTTGCCCATGCTTAGCTGCATTTCCAAACTGTAACAATAATTGTATTTCCTCACTTTCAGCTATATTTGGGGGTTTATAGCATACTCCTACTAATATTCTTTTGGAATTTTCTGCGCCGCTATTTAACTCTACCCACAAACATTCAACACTATCACTAGTTCCGCCAAAAATATCTTCTCTGACTATAGGCTTACATTCAGGCTTAACATACAGACAAATCCCTCCTCCTCTTTTACCATTGCCCCTATCTTTCCTAAATAGGTTATAACCATCCAGATTAACAGTCCAGTCATGAGAATCATCCAACGACGTTTCAGTAATGCCTATTAAATCCCATTTTTCATGAATTGATAATAATTCTAACTATCCCATTTTCCTGGCAAGCTTCTGGCATTATAGAGCATACACCTTATGTTATGAGTTTGTAGTTTGGTGGTGCCTGCCACTATACTTTAGTTACTTAGTAATACCTCCCTATTGACTATACTACCCCTCCCCCATCTCCTCCCCTATGAGTTGTTAATTAATCCCTTATACCCTCTACACTTTCTACCCCATTACTTATATCTAGTCCCTCCCCCCACCTACTAGTTTAAAAACTCCTCCAGCCGTTCTACCATACTATGCCCTAGCACAAAAGCTCCCTCACCATTAACGTGCAATCCACCCCTGCTGTAGACATTGTACCAAAGTGAGTAGTCAGCCCAGTGCTCTAAAAAACCCAACCCCTCCTTAGTGCACCACATCTTTAGCCACTCATTAACCTCCCTAAGCTCCTTCTGCCTCCCTGGGTTAGCACGTGGCACTGGTAGTATCTCAGAAAATACTACCTTGGAGATCTTTGCCTTCAGCTTATTACCTAGTTCTCTAAAATAATTATTTAATGCAGTCCATCTTCCACTAACTTTGTCATTGGTACCAATATGTACCAAGACCCCTTCCAATAATTTGTCTACCCGATCCACAACATGCCGAACCCGAGCACCAGGGAGACGGCAAACTGTTCAATTGCTGGTTTCTGGATGACAAATAACCCTGTCTACCTTCCTAATAATAGAGTTTTGGTATTCTGCCCTCCCACTCTTCCAGTAGAACTGTTCTCCCCGCTGTTAGAGGGAACAGCTCTATCTGGCATTGCCATTCCTGAATGGACATCAAATTATTGTCAATTTGATTTAATTCACTGATTTGAATTGCTGAACAATATATCCGGAGCTTCTGTCAAAATGCAAGAACAAGGATGGAATTGCAGCAGTTATGCACTTTAAATTATGATATTGTGAGTTTATTATTAGTTCAGTCTAAAAAAAAAACGTTATCAGAGTGTTTTAGCTGGAGGTCTCATGGCTTAATATCTGTGGGTATGCTGTTTCTACATGTTTCCACTTTTTTTTTTTTGTGAAGGGTAAAGAATAAAGACTTAAAAGTTTGTTCTCTTATTGAATTCCAATGTTAAATTGCACCAAGAAACGTAATTAGCTAAGAATAATTTTACGCCTCAGTAAAGTTATGGCTGTGAAAGTATATATTATTTTTATATGAAAAAAAAGATATTTATTGATCTAAAAAACAAAACATTTCTTGAAACTTGAAATGGATAAAAAAAAACTAAAAGGGCCATTTACTTCACTGTAAGTGATCTTCATTGTATGAAAGAGCACACAAGTTGCATGTTAAATTTTTTTTTTTTGGCCAATCCGGTTAGAGAAGATTTGAGACATAGCACTATGTTAGTTGCTAGGTCAACAGCCCACAGCATAGACAGGAAGCAGGGATAAGTCATATACCAGCAGTGACAACACTGCTCTCCTATTGGCTGCGGTGCAAAACAGCATGGGATATGTACTAAAGGAGCCTGGGAAATGTAGTGTATCACTGACATTTGACAGGAATCTGTAAGGAGGAAGCTTCAAGGATATTGGCTGAGCTAGCAAGAACAGGTAAATAGTGGGTTAATATTGCTCCCTGGATTCTGCATGCTTATTGGGGGGGGAACCAGGAAATTGTGTAGACACCCGCAGGGGGTGTCAACATAATCATTAGAGGGATTTTTAGAAATTAATAAAAATAAAATGTTTTAGGAGATGTGCTGCATACACATACAGTAGGCTGCTTTTTGCCTACAGAGTGCAGAAATGTATTAATCCAGCTCACTTAAATATTCCTTTAACTCATAATTGACTTATTTAGGTGATTTTTGCACTCCATGATCTGCATAGATGGATTTGTCGGGGTTAACCTTATGTTTTATTTTGCTCACTACAGGGAGCTGTAACTGAGGGTCTGGCAGAGGAAGGTCAGGGACACATGTAAAGATAGATTTAATTTATTTGTTACCTCAGTGAAAATTCACATATTTAAAAAATTCAAAAAGTATTTCAACATGTTTTTAGAAGTTCTTTACTATAATGTGGTCCAAATCGTGCTGAATTAAGTGGCCTGTTCACTTTATATATTTATCAATATCGTTACTAATTGTAATAATCTAAAAAAAATGTCCTTTTAAACAAAGGCATTAAGAAAAAAATCGTTTTTTTTTTTAAACCATTGCAATTTTGCATTTTACTGTAAAAAAAACATATAATAATATAAATGATAGCAACCCATTTTATATGACATACACCAGTTTTGCAGCCCAATTAAATTCAAAGTCTGTAGCGACATCGGCACACCCGCACAGGCTGCAGGCTTGAAATTTGGCTGTGTTACAGAGCAATTAAATTTAACCATGCCGGGAGTTACGGGCCGGAGATGCAAACCCATAAATTATTGTGCACACGTTGGATGTGTCATGAACATGATCAAATAGTCAACCCGTAGTTACGAGTTTTGACAGAGCCAATGGCAAATGAGATCGTCATCATTACGTCACTGAGAAATGGAGGTTAGTTTTCAAAGCCTTGCAAGTCTCAATTACGAGTTTTGATCGGACCCTCATTCCAGAAATAATGCTATATTAATAAATCAATAAATATAATATTAAAGTCCATGCGAGTTCCATTATATGAATTAACACATTGATTGCCGGGATCAATATAACACGGAAATTAAACTGAAAATAATGTATTTTACATTGCAGATTTGTGAGTTTGAGAATGTTGTGCTATTAATTTTAATACCTAACATCACATTCCTTTTCATTATAATTACAGTAGTGTGTGTATAGTGGCATTTAAAGTGCTACGGATAGGACTTTAACCCCCTTGCGGGTCCTCTATACAGAGCCCCATGAGCCCCTAATTACCCCATCAGTCCCATAAAGGTCTATATAGACCCTTATGGGCAATAATTAACCCTCACAATAACACTATAAGTGCCATGAGGGTCCTCCGGGACCCTCCAGGACACTAAGTCTAAGCACTACCCTACACTATAAGCCACCCCAATAAGCTAATAAATCTAAATTAAGCCCATAAGTAATAAACCCCCTCTAACTGATTGGCCCCGCCACTAAGTAATAAACCCCACTATAACTAATTAATCCCCCTCTAAGTAATAAAAAAGCCTCTAAGTAATAAACCCCCCTCTAAGTAATAAACCCCTCTCTAACTAATTAACCATTAACCTATGTAAGTAATTAACCCTATTTAACCCTCACCATACCTAATTAACCCTATCGCAAACCATGTAACTCTATCTAGTCCTATTTAACACTATCTGGACCTAATAACCCTAACTGTACCTAGTTAACCCTAACTGGGCCTTTTTAACCCTAACTGGGCCTATTTAACCCCAAATGTACCCAGTAAACACCTATCACATAAACCCCCTCCTACCCTAACTTATTAGCTCCCTCTACCCATTAACCCCCCTCTACACTATTAGCCCCTCTCTACCCTATTAATCCCCTCTACAATATTAACCCCCCTCTACCCTGTTAACCCCTACACTACCCTAATAAAATCCCACTAATTACACACAAAAAAAAACCTACATTACTGAAATAAAAAAAAAGAACACTACATAACATAAAAAGAACACTACAATGAAATGGACTTGCTCTATAGACCCAAATTTAATCAGGGGTTGTAAGACCATCTACTCATTTATCCATATATGGTGGGAATGTCCTAGGGCTAGACAGATCTGGACAGGGATCTCTCAAGTTGCTTCTGAGCTGTTCAAGGTCCCAGTACAGGAAACTATAGAAAACTGCTTGCTGGGGATACTGGTGATGTCAATCTCTCAAGCACAAAATAGACTTCTTCAATTTTTATCTCATATAGCTAAACAATGGAAACAGAGGGATCTGAATTTTCAATCCATCATGGATAAATTGGAATTATATTGCTATAAATTAACAAATTTCCCACTCTTTGGAAGATACAATGAATACATTTAATGAAGTGTGGGGGTGTGGTTGAAATTTAGGCAACAACCAACTAGATAGATACTGGTGTTATACCCCAAGATGGTGTAGAGGGGAAAGGGGGGGACCCGCTACTTCAGGAAAAGCGGTAATATGGTAAAGGAGAAAGGATCGGCGGTAATGTCTAATTTTGTAAAGTAGGCAACTATGGTGACCAATTTTGTCTTATAGTTATATGCTTAAAATGTTGGAAGATGATAAAATAAAATATGAACGGAGGTGGTTCTCATGCGGACTATGTAATACCTTAAAGCACTAACAACGCTGTCTCCAATAGGGGATAATATCACCAGATAATGGGGATTGTCTGTAGGGAATCATATCTGTTTATAGATGGAATAGTTGTACATACTTTAATGAAGCTAATGTTTTATTGTGTACGGAAGTATATTTATACTCAATGAATATATATATATATATATTCTAGATGTAAATAAGACTTATGGTGTATATTATCTGTAACTTTATGTCATTTCCATCTAATAAAAATTCAATGAATAAAAAAAAAAAGAACACTACAGAAAATAAGAAAAGAACACTAAATAAAATAAAAAAGCACACATTACATAAAATAAAAAAACTAAATTACATAAAATAAAAAAAACTAAATTACATTAAAAAAATCCTATATTACAGTAAAATAAAAAACTTAGAATTACAGAAAATAGAAAAAGCCTATATTACACCAAATCAAAATATAAATAACATACACTAAACCCCCCCCCCCAAAATATACAATCAGACCCTTAAATACATACAATTAAAACCTCTAAATATATTCAATCAGACCCCTAAATACATACAATTAAAACTCCTAAATATATACAATCAATCAGATCCCTAAATAAATACAAGTAAAAAACCTATATTTCACCTAAAACAACCCCCCTTACCAAACCTACAATATGGTAAATAAGACCACTTATCTTGCCCAAATGCCCCTCCAGCAACAATGTTTTTTGGCCGCTGCAAGGGTTAATGTAGGGACCCTGCGGGGGTCCCAATGGGGACCCCCAGCATTGGGGGTGTTAATGTTAGGTGTTTGCGCAGCGCATTAGTGTGCCGCGGGCCCTTTAAGGGAATTTACATTTTTTAAATGCATCTGTGGTCCCGAGGGGGTCCCCCACCATGGGGTTTATGTGTGGACCCTGCGATGTTCCCGATCTGCACCCCCGCAGAAAGGGGTTAATGTGGGGGACCCTGCAGGGGTCCTGATCAGGACCCACGCATCATGGGGGTATTGTGGGGACACTGCGGGGGTCCCGATCGGGACCCCCAGCAATGGGGAGTTAATGTTAGGTGGCGCATGAGTACTTCCAGTAGCCCCACAGCTGGTTTTGTGCATTAGTGTGCCACGGGCCCTTTAAGGACCCACAGCAGGGAATTTAACATTTTTAAATGCAGCAGTGGTCCCAACCGGGATCCCTGCTTCAAGGGGTTAATGTTGGGTTCTTGCAGTGATTCTGATGGGGACCCCCAGCATGGGGTTAATGTGGGGACCCTGCAGTGGTCGTTATCGGGACCCCCATAGCAAGGGGTTAATGTGGCGACCCTGCAGGGGTCCCGATCGGGACCCTCGCACCATGAGGGTTTACTTTAGTAGTGTGGGCTGTGTTAGAAGCAGTGGGGACATTCGGGGGAGCATACGTAAGGTATTCTGAAGCCCTTGCGAGTCCTCCTTAGCACATGTAGGACTTTGTTCTTCATTTGCGATTTGCGTTTGCGAACTTGGGGGAATCGGGCAATTGAATAGGGATTTGCGATTTTAGCACTGCGAAAGTGACAGATCAAAGGCTTTTCGCATGACTGTAACTAGTAACCCGATCTGAGCAAAAAGACGCCAATTGAATAGCAAATTTGACTGCGATTTCCACTTGCAAGCTTGGATCTGAAAATCTAAGGAATTGAATGGGGCTCTTTGTATGACAAATTTGCTGTGACTCCTAGGCAGATCTGCTTTAACACACTAGATAACATAAAAAATGGTGGAGAACTTTAACTTTAGGGACTTAATCATGCCAGAGGTAATGTAAGAATGTAATAGGGCATAAAAATAATGAATATTTTTCATAGAATGTATGTTAAAAAATGCAAAGATGTACCTGAAATTAGCTTCTTAAGCTTTATCATATTCGCGGCAACTATCTTTGGCAGTGGGTTGGTCTCTTAATACTGAATGGACTGTCTTAAGGGGAAGAACATTAAGGGGAGAGGCTAGCCTAGCGGGTCCTGCTTGCACTGCACACACCCTATATTACATAGAGAGACACGACTGAAGTGATCTGGAACAGCACTGTATATTTACCCACACAAATACTCCACATACTGAACAAAGGAGGATGAACTGGAGATGCTAAAGGAACATTTTGTATTGCAAAAATATGTTCCTGGATAACATCACAACAGACACACATAGGGTAGAGCAAACTTTTTAACATCTGGATCTCCATTTTCACCAATAAATGCAATTTGAAATCTAAAGAAAGCAATTTGGATCCCTTCTAACAACCAAAAAACATATTCCCATGTCATTCTCAGCTGCAGCAGGCATGTACAGTAGGCTCCTTCACTTCAGCCTGCCTTCTGATATTACAGGGTGGGTTGAGCTGAGTGTACATACAGCCCAATAGCCCTTCGTTTGCATATTGTGCCGCACAGAGCTGCAGTGTAATGTCACTGATAAGCTAAGATACTTACCAATATCTTTTAAATAACTTACAATTCACCTATTTTTAAAAGGGCTTCTATATATATGTGGGGAATATCTCCCTATTAAAATGAAGGAACCTGTGCTAAACCCTATATTGCAAATTTACAGCAGGTTTAAGAACAAAATAAAAGTAGCTAGCTATGTTAATCACCCATCCCTAAAATATTGCGAAAGAACTGCTATGAGTGACTGCGACAAGTCAGAGCCGAAAATGACGGCAAACTTTTTGATTGGTTTCTGCACTGACAAAAGATCACTCTGTTAGACACCAAAACCCTATTCTAATAAGAATTTACCGATCACTTGCAAATTAGCAGCCCCATTAAATTTGGGCTACGAGTTAAAATGTAGCCCTTAACGTAGATCTTAGGGGTTTCTTCTGGCCATAAAGCCCAACTCTATGGAGCATTCCTGTCTTATTGTCGTCCTATGTACAGATACTCCAGTCTCTGCTGTGGAACTCTGCAGCTCCTCCAGGGTTACTTTAGGTCTCTGTGCTGCCTCTCTGATTAATGCCCTCCTTGTCCGTGAGTTTTGGTGGGCGCCCGTCTCTTGGCAGATTTGCTGTTGTGACATGTTCTTTCCATTTGGTTATGATAGATTTGATGGTGCTCCTGGGGATCATCAATGATTTGGATATTTTTTTATAACCTAACCCTGACTTGTACTTCTCAACAACATTGTCCTTTACTTGTTTGGAGAGTTCCTTGGTCTTCATGGCAGTGTTTGGTTAGTGGTGCCTCTTGCTTGGTTGTTGCAGCCTCTGGAAACTTTTAAAAATGGTGTGTAGATGTAATGACAGATCATGTGACACTTAGATTGCACACAGGTGGACATCATTTCACAAATTATGTGACTTCTGAAGGTAATTGTTTGCACCAGACCTTTTTATGGGCTTCATAACAAAGGGAGTGATTACATAGGCACATGCCTATTTTCTGTTTTCTATTTCTAAAAAAATAGTTTTATGTATATATTTTTCTCTATTCGCTTCACCAACTTAGACTATTATGTTCTGATCCATCACATAAAATTCAGATTAACAAAACATTGAACTTAAGGCTGTAATGTAACAAAATAGGTAAAAAGTCAAGGGGGAGAATACTTTTGCAATGCACTGTTTGTGAAGGTTTTCCATTAATTTTCATTCAAAGGCAATTCAGCTCTCAAGTTACAGTGCTCTTGCAACTTACTGAAGCTGTGTAAACCCTAAGTTTAGGAGATTTTTTGAAGAAAAAGTAGACTGAAGAGCACCCATAAATTATTTTAAAAACCTTGCTGAGACCTGTCAAAAGCAGTTAAAGAAACAGTACAGTACTTAAAAAGCTTGTAAAAGCATGTAAGTGCATTAGAAATTCCCATAAGCACATATATTTCCTCATGCCTTCTCCTTCCTCTTAACCTGTTGCTTTTTCCTCAGGCTCTTCTTCTAAACTTTTCCACATCATTTCTCCATCATAACTATCTCACCTTCCATGCCCTCCTCTGCTTTTGTATTCACCCATGGGTTACTCTCCTTCCGACAGTCATTATATCCTACCTCTCATAAAGCTCATAAGTCCCATTCCCATCTCCTCTCTCTCTCTCCTTCTTCTGCTGGCTGAAGGAGATATATCTTCTAAACCAGGCCCCTCACCTGACATTTACATTTGCAGGTTATATCATCTGTCCACTAGGGGCATATAACATATTGCATACTAGAGCCATCCACCTCACAGTGTCTATCAGATCATTTCCCTCTCCTACTAAATGAAAAACATTTCTAACTTTGCATACTTTCCTACCAAAGTAAGCTTTCACTTCTTCCTTAACCCTTGCTATTCCCTATATGATATTCTTGCCCATGTTTCTGCCTCTCCCATTCCCTTTGGATTGTAAGTAGCGAGTTTCCAATCTTGTAGGGTGCTTTGGAAAAAGCATTTTCTACAAAAACTCTAAACTCAAAACAGGGCCCTCCATTTTGTGCAGTTTGTTAACATTGAGCCCAATTCAATTGAGCTTTCGCTCGATCTGGTAGCCCGTAGGTGAGGTAGCAAGCTAATTTGCTATTCATATGGTGTCTTTTTGCAGGCTCCAAACGGGTTACGAGTTACGGCCTTTAAAAGATTGCAATGGTTAAACCCATAACTTACAGCCTCCCGAAGCCTTTGATCTTTCACTTTTTCACAGAGTTATGATGGCTAAAATAGCAAATCGCTATTAAATAGCTCAATTTCCCTAAGCCCGCAAATGTTTTCACATCTGTAAATGGCAAAAGAAGGAAAAAATACTATGAATGCTAGAGAGGATCCATAAGGGTGGTAAACACCTGTTCGTAGCACTGTAAATGCAAATAAAAAATCACAACTGCACTGTAAATAACGGGGAAAGCAATGATAGACATTAGAATTAATTGCATAACAGTCTCAAGTTTGCAAATCAGCAGTATATAAGATTTATTTTTATGTTTCGTTTTGGAGTTAAATTGATCTCGGGTATCAATGAGTTAATACATATCAGGCCACCCATATGGATTAGAACTGTATTGGCATTCATTTTCATATTTCTTTATTTTGCGGTTATGCGAATCTGATCACATATCGGACCCCCAAACCTATGTGATTGACATGTAACCTCCATGTTTTACTGCCGTAATAATGATAGTTTCATTTTGTATTGACTGATTTGAAATATGAGGTTATGGACTTGCTTAATTTATCATGTTCCCTTCCTGAACTGCTACAAACCAGTGCATGGGTTGCGGTCTCGGCTTTGGGACAGTAACTTGCGGGCTTGAGCAATTGAATAGTATCGTAATCAGAGACAAACTGCCCGCAACACACCCGTAGACATACGGCCTACTATGATCGAGTTGCTGGCTTGCAATTACTTGGCTTGGGGTACTTCTCATTGAAGAAAAGTTTGGAATATTTAGGATTGGATAACAGAAATTATAGAGATATAACCCCGATTGAAAAACGAATCCAATCTGAGAATTACTTACATATTATCGCTAAGTTCTCCAAAGTAATTGAGGCTGATGCTCAAAAAGAAAAATCAAATAGAATGGTAGCCTGGGTGAAAGAGATAAAGAAAAAATGGAAGTTCATATATGGTATAAATCATTCTTACTAGTAAAGAATTCTGTGAGTTATAAATCCTACTGGGAACTATTGTTCTAAAATAGTGCAAACTTGGTACCTCTTTCCAGAAAGAATAAACAGATATGATACTAATAATAAATGTAAATGCTGGAATGGATGTTGCAAAGAGGGGACATTGTTGCATCAGTGGTGGGAATGTGAAAATGTCCAGTCTTTCTGGAAGCAATGTGCAAAACAAATTTCCAGAATTTTTGGGTAAGAAATTGTATTAGATATAGAATTAGCCATATTGCACTTGGAAATAGAAATTGAATTTCCATCTAATAAATATTTGATAACACATATTTTATTAATTATAAAATGGATAATGATAAAAAAAAATAACTCAGTGAATGTCCCATCATGGGGTAGCATTGAAGCTAGGATATTAAGAGACAGAGAAATTGAGAGAAATCGGGAACAAGCAAAATCGAAGAATAAACTTCTTATGAATAAATGGTCTATTTGTGACGAATATGTAAAGAAACAAGGATTGGTGTAATTTAAAAATTAAAAAATGAGGATGGAAAAAAAAAAAATTACCCTTTGATTGATAAATGGGATATATGCATATTATGGAAACCATGAGATAGAATGAGGAATGTAAATGGTGTGGTTTACTTGTGATGTGGTTAGTTCTTTGCTTATCTCTTCCTTAAATATGAAATGGAAATATATGAAAATCGTAATTACAATTGAGGAAGGAGATATGGATATGGATATGAATGTATTGATTTTTTATTGTTATGTTTATATGATGTATATTTAAATTTAACACAAAAAGAAAATAGAAATATAATATTCTATCAATATTTTTGAGTCAGTATACATCTGGGAACATTAACTATTGGTTGTAATAAACCGCTGCATATCATTTATCAACTTCAGGTGTAACATAGACCTCAGTTTTGAAATCCTTACAAATCAAGTGGTCTCATCCACTGCCTATTAAAAGGCTACTAGCCCTATAGACAATCTTTGTACATACCGTGACTTACAAAAGTATTCACCCCCTTGACCTTTTACCTATTTTGTTACATTACAGCCTTAAGTTCAATGTTTTGTTAATCTGGATTTTATGTGATGGATCAGAACACAATAGTCTAAGTTGGTGAAGCGAATAGAGAAAAATATATACATAAAACTATTTTTTAGAAATAGAAAACAGAAAATTGGCATGTGTGTATGTATTCACCCCATTTGTTATGAAGCACATAAAAAGCTCTGGTGCAATCAATTACCTTCAGAAGTCACATACTTAGTGAAATGATGTCCACCTGTGTGCAATCTAAGTGTCACATGATCTGTCATTACATATACACACCTTTTTTGAAAGGCCTCAGAGGCTGCAACACCTAAGCAAGAGGCACCACTAACCAAACACTGCCATGAAGACCAAGGAACTCTCCAAACAAGTAAGGGACAATGTTGTTGAGAAGTGCAAGTCAGGGTGAGGTTATAAAAAATATCAAAATCTTTGATGATCCTCAGGAGCACCATCAAATCTATCATAACCAAATGGAAAGAACATGGCACAACAGCAAATCTGCCAAGAGACGGGCGCCCACCAAAACTCACGGACCGGGCAAGGGGGGCATTAATCAGAGAGGCAGCACAGAGACCTAAGGTAACCCTGGAGTAGCTGCAGAGTTCCACATCAGAGACTGGAGTATCTGTACATAGGACGACAATAAGCCGTACGCTCCATAGAGTTGGGCTTTATGGCAGAGTGGCCAGAAGAAAGACATTACGTTCAGCAAAAAAACAAAAGGGCAAGTTTTGAGTTTGCAAAATGGTATGTGGGAAACTCCCAAAATGGATTGAGGAAGGTGCTCTGGTGCTAAATACAGGGATATTCTTGAGCAAAACCTGTACCACTCTGTGACTGATTTGAGGCTAGAATTGAGGTTCACCCTCCAGCAGGACAATGACCCCAAACACACTGCTAAAACAACACTTCAGTGTTTTAATGGGAAACCTTTTCAATGTGTTGGAATGGCCTAGTCAAAGCCCAGACCTCAATCCAATAGAAAATCTGTGGTCAGACTTGAAGATTGCTGTTCACCAGCACAAACTATCCAACTTAAAGGAGCTGGAGCAATGGGCAAAAATCCCAGTGGTAAGATATGGCAAGCTCATAGAGACTTAGCCAAAGCAACTTGGAGCTGTGATTGTCGCAAAAGGTGGCTCTACAAAGTATTGACTTTAGGGGGTGAATAGTTATGCACATTGACATTTTCTGTTATTTTGTCCTATTTGTTGTTTGCTTCACAAAAAAAAAAAAACATCTTCAAAGTTGTGGACATGTTCTGTAAATTAAATGATGCAAATCCTCAAACAATCCATGTTAATTCCAGGTTGTGAAGCAACAAAACATGAAAAATTCCAAGGGGGGTGAATACTTTTGAAAGGCACTGTATGGTAATCCCATATCGCTAAAACATTGCGAGCAAACTGCTTTGGGTCACTGCTACCAGTGAACATCACAACACAGCAGTAATCATTCACCAGTCATCATTATTTGACACTTAACAATCTGATATCAACATATGCTTACAGTAATTAAAAAATATGACATGTTCGTATTAAGCCCATTTTATAATACAAAATACAGGGTAAAAACAACCCAGTACTCAAGGGGTTAGTACACATCACAAAACCATGTTGCCTAGGAACAAACACTATAATGCATTGTCTATAAATATATCATATTTTAACACAAAATAGACATGTCATTTTTAAACACATCATTATTATTCATTTTTTTATTATCAAAATATATTAATAAATAAAAAACAATTTCTTTATGTATATATCTGTTTCCTTGCTGCAGCCTAGTTCAGCCTAGTTACAGGTAGTTGTAACTGCACTTCCCACTAATTATAAGATTTATGTTGTTCACATTTTCTATTGGCTCCTAGGGCCGTCTCATCCCTAAAGTTTGGTTTGGCTACTCCCTGCACAGAAATCTGTTGCAGCAACAGAGAAGGATTTACGACTGTGAGCTGAGAGCTGTAATCTGGGGTAGTGAATGATTTGAATTAGTGTATAATTTAGTGAAAAAAAGATCCTGCAGCCTTATTACTGCATACCCCTAAATTAGAGCACCAGATTAGCATAGTGCTCTAAGAGGCACCGGGTGTTCTAAGTTAGGGCACTGCCATAAATCGGCTGCAAGAGATTTTATTTACTATGTTCTACAGTAATATGAATCTTTTGCTCCCCCAGCACTCAGCCAACAGCCGTTAATCCTGCCTTAGCAGCAACAGATTTTTGTGTAGGGAGTACTTGAACCAAACTTTAAGGATGAGACATGGCTCTAGTAGCCAATAGGAAATGCTAACGTCACAGTTTCTGTTTGCCTTCCTCTGGATCAATTAGCAATTAACAATTAATAACAATTAATAATAAATAGTCCACATTAAAAAGATCAATAGAGACCTAAAAAGGTTGAACTTGATCGACTAACTCTTTATTCATCCTCCAATACTATACTATTAATAATTATTTAATCAACAAATTAATTAATAACTAATCCGCATATTGCAGATCAGAGGAGATCTTAACAGGTTGAACTTGATGGACTGAAAGTCTTTTTTCAACCTTAATTACTATGTAACTATGTAATTATTATAATGAGCGGAAACAAGTGCCATAAGTAGGCTGCGGCAAGGAAAAATTAGCGATATATAAAGAAATTGTTTTTTTTTTATATAAGAAAGATTTTGACAATTGTCTTTATAGCTCAATTAATAAAGATGTGTTTAATTTTTGTTAAAATATGATATATTTAGAGATAATGTATCAGAGCATTTGTTCCTAGGCGACGTGGTTTTGTGACGTATTAACCCCTTGAGTACTGGGTTGTTTTTTACCCTGGATTTTGTATAATAAAACCGGCTTAATACTACCATATATTTATAAATTACTGTTATGGTGATATTGGATTGTTAAGTGTCAAATAATGATGACATTTCATCATGTTGTAGTGCTTTTTGTGCTATTTTGTCATTTTAAATGCTTCTGGGGAACTCAGCAAGAGCACATACTTACTTTGGTCTTTTAACCTTTATACAGTACCTCAGCTCAGCGATGCCATTTACAATGTCACAACATATATTTTAATATATTCCTTATTTTCATTATCTGTAGTACCCACCTCAGGTGAGGATGTGCTTCCTCATATGCCATTAAAACAAAACAAGATTCATGCACTTGGCTTTATAGGGAATTCATAAATATGTACTTTTCAGTTTGATCTCCAACCGTACATTTTCTCCTCTGCTATTATCTCATTGCTCATTGATTAGGCTATGGAACAGGTGTCTGCACTGTGGGAGAAGAAAGGCTCTCAAACTATGTGTCAGTATGCCAACAAAGATAGGGATATCATATATATTGTAGAAGAGCTCTTTGGTGGATGTCCATGTTCCAAACCAGTGAAAACATTGCATAAGAGATTTTCAGGAAAGCTGAGTAATGGTACCTGGAGCTTGGGAGTAGGGAATAAGAGGTGATAATGAAACTGATTGATTGATTCAGCTTACTGAAATGCATAGCAAGACAAGAGAACATAATATACCATTTGATACATTTTTGGCTTTTATATCTCTGAGGAAAATTAATTTTTTTTCAAGATGACAGTCTTGAATTTGACTCTGACTCTAAACTCTATTAAGATCTTGAAGCATTAATGTTACATAAAAAAAAAATGGTACAAAGTAAAACCTATTCCTAATAGTGTACATACAGTACACACAGCATGAATGGCCGGCGCGGAGGCAGCCCCAGGCACGCCGGGTCTGACGCAGCGCTGCGTGACCCGGCGGAGCCTGGGCGCTTCTGATTGACTGGGGGGAGGAGGAGGGACTTCCGTCCATTTTGCGGGCTTCCTCCTCACTCTGCGCCGGCCATTGAGCTGATTCCCTCCCCTTGAGTTGGTGGTTAGTTAGGAAAGTAGCAGATATACTAATAAGGTATGTCTAGGGGGTGAGGTTGGTTGAGCGAAGCTCAGGGAACTTAAGTTAGGTTTAAATAAACAAAACAAAAAGGGGTGGAGTTGAAGGGTGAGGATTTGGGGATTTCTAGGTTAGGATGCAAGCAGGAATGTCTTTGGTTGGCGGGAGGTGAGGCACCCAGCCCATGGGCTTAAGTGGGCGTGGCCCTGCCACATGGGCGTGCTTAGTAAAGCACTGGGAGGCTTTGGGCACAGGCCCAGGGCGTGAGGTTACTGACCGGGCCGGGCTCCTCCTCCAGGATGTTTATTTGAGCTGTGATGTAACAGTGTTAATTATGTTAATTGGTTATTGGTTTATGGTTGCTTTAATAAAGCTGTGGCCCGTAATTTTCCCAAGAAACGCTTGGTCAGTGTGTTTATTTATTCTAACGCCCAATGGATCTTGCCAGGGTCATGGTTTGTTGTATTTTATTATGAATTTCATATTTGCATTTAACAAAGGTTAAGAGGGACTGGGCCAAAAAAAAAACATTCTGAAGTCACTGGTTCAAGGGGTTCAGAAGATAAAAAAGCATGTAAGAACAAATGATATTTTAGTATAGAATAAAGTATAGATTACGATAATGGTGTATACTTATAAAGTTGGCTTAAAAGTAAATATGATAAATTAGAGTTAAATATCTCCATTTCCTATGTTTTCAATAGGAGCTATTTATCAGAGTTAAATGTTATCATGCTTGATAAACAGACTCATAGAGGACATGCTGTGGAGATGTTTTATGTTTTAAGTCTTCTTATAATCACTTAACACTAAATTTTTCCACTTATCTTCTTGTGGTTTCTTGTTGCATCTCGGATATTCAGAGTTGAATTCAGTAAAGGTTGACATACCTACATTAAATAAAGTAGTGATAATTCATGTGCTTATCCCACATTTAGCATTACTCTTTTCAACACTGCCCCCTACACCCTTTCAATTATAGTTATATGCTACAAAAAATAAATAAATAAAATAAATTTAGTTTGAACCCTGATAGACACACTGACCTATGTATTCTCAATGCTCATACATTAATCCCTTTCAAAAGGTTCAGAGACAGTATTGCTGTAGCTTTTTCACACATAACCATATGCTATAATCATATAATATTTCACTAAATGGAGATATTACAGACTGGGATTGCATCAACAGCATTTTTTGCACAAAGAGCACATTTCTGTCACTTGACCCAAAAGAGTGGAATTACTTATACTCAGTCTTACACTTTCATGTCTGAGCTAGATATATCTATAAAAAAACTCTTAACACAGGTCTATGCTTTCATCCTTGCTAAGTTCCTTGCTACTGGAATTTATCTTAATAAAATAGCAGTATCTTTAAAGTGATATGGAAACTTAAATCACAATTTATACTTGCACATATTTTAAGTGATTAAGAAATACTTATAATCATAACCTAAAAACATAGATTTCAGAAGCAAGGTTGTCAGTGTTGTTTTAAAGTAAATATTGTTCATGTCTTCAATATTCCACATCACAATAGACTATACATATACTGTTT
Source organism: Discoglossus pictus (assembly GCA_027410445.1). Classification (NCBI taxonomy): domain Eukaryota; kingdom Metazoa; phylum Chordata; class Amphibia; order Anura; family Alytidae; genus Discoglossus; species Discoglossus pictus. The sequence goes on along the minus strand of CM050166.1, from coordinate 241,865,241 downwards.
TATTCGGTGCCGGTAGCACTGTACATTTATATTCTAATTATTAAAATGCATACTTTATTTGATCCTTTATTTGTGATTTATTTACCTAACTTTGTTTTCTTAAAGGGTCATAGAAATGGCAAAATTGATCTGCTAATTATTATTTTTGTTATATTAATTAGGTTAATTCAGTTAAATAAACTTGTGATTTCTCATATGTGAGTAAACTAGAAAAGCTTTACAGCTCTTTTCAAAGCTGTTATATACCATTTTTCTAAAGCTTATAAATAATTAACATAGGTTTGATACTTTTTTAATTATAATTCTGGGGCTGAAGAAAAAAAAAAGTGCCTGTGCTCTCTGTACTCCAGGTGACCACAAGATGCCAGAATGATCCTCCTGTCCCCTGACCTTACTGCTATATCTTATGACCGTAGTCCAGGACACTGGTCTTCGCTAGGAAGGAGGTGCCACTATCCTCCCTGGCCAGGATCCTACCAAAGTGGTTCCAACACCTCCACAAAATTTGTAATGGAGTGCACCAAAACCAAATCATGCAGGAAAAATCAAAAACATAAATCATGCTAGTGATCATAAGTGCTGTGCTGCAGCCTCCTGGCATTAAAAGGCTTAGAGAGGCCCTGTCACTGATCACCCTCCAACATAAGTGCTATACAATAAAGTGCAGGTATTTTAAGGCATTTCCAAGTTTCATGGATTAATACATTTCTGCACTCTATAGGCAAAAAGCAGCCTTTATGTATGCAGCATATCTCATAAAACATTTTATTTTTATTAATATCTAAAAATGCCTCTAATGATTATGTTGACATACCCATTGGTGTCTACACAGGCCCCTGATCCACACCCAATCAGCAAGAAAATAGTAGCCTGCAGTAAAAGTGAATTCCATGAAGGCGGTGTTTATTTTCATCTTTCTAAAATTGTTTGCTCAAATATCAAGTTTTGTTATTCAAAATACCTTATAGAAAAAATGACCATAGTGGTCCTTTACTAATATAAATTAAAAGCTCACTAAGCCAAAGCTCATTGATATTACCCTCACATCCAGATGCCCTTCTTCACCTCATCTCACTCTAGGCAGGGGCTGTGTGAAAGCATTTATACATTAATGTACTGTACTTTAACCACTTTAAAATACTGTATACATTGATAGCGCAATTCAAATAAAAACAATTACAAAAAAATCTTATTGAAAATACAAACAGATATGGAGGAGGATATAAATATATACAAAACAAACCACAGGCAAGGAAAACAGATTATCAGAGGAGCCAATGCAGAAGAGAAAATTGCACAATAAATTAAAAAGGGAGCAAAACATTTAGAAGGTATAATATTAAAAAGAGAGAAACTGAAGGAGGTGTAGTAAGGCCATGACTATTACTAAACCATAGCCTCTGCAGAGGAACACAGACATAGCAAACTCCTGAAGGAATACTTCTGTTCTATTCAGCTAACATTGGCAAGTAGGAATATCCATCGAGGATATCTGCTATAAATAATAATGTAATTAACACAGTTCTTTTTTCAGAAGATGACGTTTAATAGCATTATCAATGTGGACCAAGACAATTACATCCCACCGAATTGCAGTAGCTTAATGAGTCGTTATTGTCAGGAGTATTTCCAGATGATGGATAAAGGCTAATTTAGTACCACTTCACAAAAAAGGTAATAGGGAAGACTCCTCTAACTACAGTCTTGTAAGATATCAGTAGTATGTAAAACAATTGAACCAAGAATGTATTCATTCAGTTGTGTCCGACTCTCCATTACCCTATTAACTGCAGTATACCAAAAACATCATCAAAAATAGTGTGGATTTAGTGCTCAGAGCTAATCTAATTGAGTTATTGATTATGTGACCAAAGTAATAAAGCATGGTGGAGCTGTAGATGTACCTTACCTATATTTTAGAAAAGCATCAGACACAGTCTCACACAATATTCTTATATATTTTTAAACCTACCTAAGGATGGGTATCAGAGAGTTATACAGTCAGTCAGAGAAAATGATGGTTGCCAGAGAAGTAATACACGCATTCAAACAGAGGGCCTGTGTTATTTACTATATTTATTAGTGATTTTACTAGTGGGCTTCAGGGGAAGGATTGCCTCTTTACAGATGACATTAAAATATATAGCAGGTTTCACATTCCAGGAGAAGTAAATCTGTAAGGATTTGATAAAACTAGAGCAATGGTCATGTGTGTTGGATCAGAAATGTAACAATGATAAATGCAAAATTATGCAATAGGGTACAAAAAGCCAAAAGTTGAATAGATCCTTAATGGTAATTTGATGGCAACAGAAGAGGAAAGGAATTTGCATGTTTTAAAATTAAATAATACAAAATAATAACAAAAAGCAAGAAAAAAACATGTAGGATGTTTGGCCGTATTTGAAGAGACATTAGCAGTAGAAAAGGTGATATACTAATCTCACTTTGTAGATTCCTATTCATACCTCACTAAAATGTTCACCTTCACCATTTTCTGGTGACAGTTCATAACAATATTAACATATTAGAAACAATTTTTAATTACCTTTTTCCTGCGTAACCAATGCTTATTTAGAGTCAATGTTTATATATATATATATATATATATATATATATATATATATATATATATATATATATATATATACAGTCTTATTAAATTGTGGTTCGTCAAATTTAAAAGGGCTCTATTTAAGCACATAGCATATTTTTTTACAGAAGTTTTTAGTTAATGAAGACCTTGCTTATGGATAGAAGTTCACTAACTAAAAACTTCTGTAAAAAAATATGCTGTGTGCTTATATAGAGCCCTATTCAATTTGCCGAATCGCAATTTAATAAGGCTGATAGATTGTAAGTAATCCTTTAGATTGTAAATTTGAGAGTTTTCAATCTTGCAGAGTGCTTTGGGGAAGCACTGTGGACACTGGACTCTAAGCTCAAAGACAAGGACCTCCATCCTGTGCAACATGTTAATGCTGTCATTCTTTTGCCTTGATCGTAACCCATGAATAGCGCTACGGAATATGTTGGAGCATTACAAATAAACAATAATATATATATATATATATATATATATATATATATATATATATATATATATATATATATATATATAAATATATTGTATAGCAGTCCCTTAAAGAATGTAAGCATGCTTTGGTTAATCATACGTGCATCCTTAGCCTTAATTTATCTTTTTTTGGCTCTTATATGCTATCAAATCTATGTTTCTATCTTTCTATGATAAATAAATAACAAGCTATCTAATGAGTCCAGCCCTTTTGAGAAACAGACATATTTCATAATCATGATGCCCAAATATAAGAACAGCAACATATATGAAAGGCACTCACAAAGCAGTTAAGCATGAACAAGTGTAAATAAGTTGTGACCATACTTCTTCCTTAAGAGAAAATGAATCTGCAGAATCAATCAAAGCTTAATACTTATTTATACTGTATTAGGAAATGGAAGATGTTGGGATGTTACTACTAGATATAGTAATATCAACTACTAACTAACTAAATAGAGTTGAAATGCAGGATACAAATAAGGGATTGGGCTAGATATGATATCAGATATGGAGAGACCTACATTTTTCCATATGCAAAGCATGTGGGTTATGTCAATCATATTCAAACATGTCACTTACCAATTAACATTAATTGTAACTATATTTTTGTTACTACATGTTGTTTAAATAAAAAAGGACAATAAGTTAACTGTCTCTAAAATATATAATATGTATGTTTTTAAGATTAACAATGTATTGTTTATTGTTTGTTTAACTCCTCACTTTTTCTTTGCACATTTAAAATGTTTTCTAGTTTTAAGTTTAGGTGCTGCACGACCACACTTCAAAAATAGGCCTTTTGAAGAACTGCCTGGAGGCCCAGTTTGTTTTTCTATGGTTGATGTAATTTTTCTATGGCTTAGAGTGCTGAAATAAATGTTCAGACTATAGCTGATTTAACTTTTTTTTTTTTTATGCAGCATGAATGAACTTGGCATTTTCTACTGTCTCGCTGTGACATGGTTCATATTTTTTTTTTATAAAGTCTCTTTATTTATCCTGTCTTGATCCTGTACATTCATTGTCATTGTACATTGCTTTGACAAGTACATTATAATATATAATCCATAGCAATAATTATATCACATGAAAAAAAAGTTCACTTTGAATGGATGGCCTACAAAATGAGTTTTTGTTATAAGAGTACTTGAAGTGTAGTGCAGTTCACTGGAATCCAGGACCAGGCTAAGCATGTTTTCAAAATATATTGGGTTTATATCTTTACATTTTAGTATAGTTTACTAGTAATGTGCCCATCATAAATGATGGTATCATATGTCTCTCTCTGAGCTCCCCTCCCTCTCTCCCTCCTTTTCCATTTCCTTCTCTATCTCTCCTCCCTCTCTCCCCTTGGTCTTCTCTCTCTATCCCTCTCCCCATGCTTCTCTCTCTCCCTCTCCTCTCTCTATTTCTCCCTCACCACTCTCTCTTTCTCCCTCCACCTCTCTCTCACCTCTCTCTTTCCCCCCCTCTCTCTACCTCATTCTCTCCCTCCTTCTCTCTCTCCCTCCCTCTCTCTCCCTCCCTCTCCATTTCCCTCTCTCCCCTCCCTCTCTCTTCCCCTGCTTCTCTCCCTGTCCCAATGCCTCTCTTTCTCTCTCTCCTCTTTCTATTTCTCCCTCCCCTCTCTCGTTCTCTCCCCTCTCTCCCTCTCTCCCCTCTCTCCCTCTCTCTCTCCCTCCCTATCTCTCTCTCTCCCTCCCTCAATCTCTTCTCCCACCCTCTCTCTCTCCCTCTCTCTCCCACCCAGGGGTAGAGGGGAACAATATAAAACTGTTGCCCATATTTCTACAGGTGACAGCTTTTAGAGAATGAAAGCTGTTGGAAAATGGTGGAAAGCATAAAAATGGATCACAAAGAGAAGATTTTTAGTGTTCCTAAAACACACAGCTCAGGATTTTAAACTATAATTAGTATTCTTCTATAGCATGAATTCTTGCTGGAATCTGTTTTCTACCTTGTGAAACACAGCATGGCCTTTATATCATAGAAGTTGAAACAGACGCAAGGTTTTAAAGTGAATCAAATGGAAGAAGATGTTTTCAAAGGGATCATTAATCTGCTATGGAGCAGATTTCTATGCAAGTGGATATAAGATCAAAGACAATTGATTTTGTTTATAGAAATAATGGACAGATTCAATGATAATAAAATGCTTCCCTATGATTTCTATTGCTACAGTATTGCTCTTCCATATGTGAAAATGTGCCATTAAGGGAAGATATGGTTTGCTTCTATAAACAGGTCTACGCTTAATATCGGGAGATGATACTGATAACTAGCATAGTGAGAATAATGGAGGACACAGTTGTTTACTATATTTTTAGCAAAATTCTGAACATTTCTTATCATATATTTCTAGACATTACTGTAGGAGTTAAGGGCTGATATGAACTATTTTTGCTGTAAATGCACATTATTTATTTGATGTGGTAAGTGATATTAGGGTAAAGTGGATATGGCAAATTCTAAGCAAAAACTTTCACATATAACCATTGATGCATTAGTGTTATAAGTATGACATTAAGCTTATACTTTGGCACGTTGATGTTAAAACAATGAAAGGTATATGGAAGTCTTCCTGGTTTTAAATATTTATGATCTGACAGCCACTGGTTAACCGAAAAATATGTATTACTTTGAAAAATTCATTTTTTACAGATTTATTTGCAGCAAACTGAAATCTTGATTTCCATACTCCCAGAGCTGCCTATGTCAGCAATCGGTCCTAGCCTATAGAAACACAGCACTAAGAGAGAGAGAGAGAGAAACAGTGAGAAAAACTCTTGCAGTAGTTGTTACATAGAGCTGCAGGCAGTGTTTGGTATAGCAGTATGGTTGTATTTTATACACAAAGCCTTTGTTATTCTTTGCTGCAGTGGGAGAGAGGGGAAAAGAGAATCTGCAGGTGGCTCAATAGCTCTGCCAAACAACATCAGCCACTCCTACCATCAGCAATTCAAGTGAAGAAAACCTAATGCAGTAGTTGATACATAGAATATAATTGCTATCTTTAGGGTATGTTTATTTTGATATTTTTTCATGCACAAGATGATTTCATACACTAATGATTTTCAAATATACCTTTCAAATATATTTATTAATTGATTAATTAATTTTCAATGGACATTAATTTAGTAATTATTAATAAGTCATCATTATCCCCCTAAAAAATTATGTGTTAGATTGCCTTTACTTTATGAATATATTAATGCTTAGCTCTTTCTAATACACATATTATTTGATTAATTAATTATTAATGTTCATTGATTTAGTAATTATTAATTACTTATTATTATGAGGGGAAAATTGTATATTTGTGATTGCCTTTACTTTATTAATATATTAATGCTTAGCTCTTTATAATATATTTTTTTCTATGATTCATTCATTATAAATGTTCATTAATTTAGTAATTATTAATTATTAATAAAAAATGTTTAAACTGGCACAAAAAATATGTACATGTACATAGGATCCTCAAAGCAGTTAAATGTTGGAATCAGTATTATATTATGACACCTGTTTCATTTAATATTTTATAGTGCATTTATTTATAAATATATCCATGCTTACACCTTTAAGTTTTGCATGTATGCCATTTAAACATCCTACTCTTAATGATTAATGAATTTCATGTCATTTTACAGTTGGATCATCTCTGCAGCTGACTGACGTTTGCAGCATTTGATCCGCAATAGGATCACCTTTACAGGTATATCATTTAATGATGCTCTTTTTTAGGAGAAAAGGATCACTGTTATTGATTAATTAATTTAAATGTATTAATTTATTAATTAATTAGTAATTAGTAATCATTGTAAAAAATAAATATTGTCTGTTTTACAATGCATAGATTTCATATTATATTTAGATATCTGAAGCACTGATCATTAATGTACATTCATTGATTAACTATTAATTATTAATAATTACAGAAAAAATGCTTTTTTAAACTTGCCCAAAAATGTGGTACATTTTCTAATGCACTTATTTATCTCTGTTCCTGCTCATTGCCTGACAGAAATAGGACCTTCTAAGCACTTAAATATTTAAATCAGTTTAATTTATTATGACCCTTGCTACATTTTATATTTTTTATGCATTTACTAATGAATATATTGATGATTAGATCTTTACGTTTTGCATGTATGCCAATTAAACAGGATACTTTCAATGATCGATTAATTAATTGAATTAAAACACTTAAAAAATGTTTTTCCGGTCATTTTACAGCTATTTCATCTCTGCACCTGCCTGAAGACAGAGAGTGAGCTCTGCAGGATTTGATCTGCTATAAGATCAACTTGGCAGATATATGATTTAATGATGACATACTTTAGGAAAAAAGGATTAGGTATTTTTATTTTGCATTGATGACAGTTACTGATTAATTAATTAATGTATATTATTTTATTAATTATTTATTAATCAATAATTTAATAAAAAACATTATGAAAACATATATGCTTAGCCATTTATATTTTAATGAATGACAATTACACCTCATAACTTGATTTATTGATTAATTCATTTAATCAAAACATTACAAATCCTTTTCAGGCCAATCTATAGTTTGCTCATAGCTCTTTGTGATTGAGCGTCACGTCATTAGCACGGAAGACACGCAGAAGAGCAGCTGATGAAGGTAAGTGAGGGGAAAGGGAGAGGGGGGTAATTGGAGAGGGGGGAAGTGATGAGGAGGGAGGATGCGGAGGGAGGATTAGGAAGGAGGATGGGGAGGATGAGTCGGGACCCGGCATATACTAATGACGTGACACAGCCAGAAGACGCGGAGAGGAGCAGCTGATGAAGGTAAGTGGGAAAGGGAGAGGGAGGGGTTAATTGGAGAGGGGGGAAGTGATGACAAGGGAGTATGAGGAGGATGATAAGGGAGGGAATGAGACACGAGAGAGAGGGAAGGAGACACAGGGGAGGGAGGAGGAGGGAGGGGGAGGGAAAGAAACACAGGGGAGGGAGAGGGGGAAGAGACACAGGGGAGGGGGAAGAGACACAGTGGAGGGGGGAGAGACACAGGGAGAGAGCAGCAGGAGCAGGGTGACTCAAGTATAATGACGAGGGGGGCATTTTCAGCCTTAGAAAAAGGGCGGAAAAACTCGACTTATACTCAAGTATATACAGTGTACATATATATATATATATATATATATATACATATATTGTATAATATTATATATATATATATATATATATATATATATATATATATATATATATATATATATAATTTACATCTCCATAAAATATACATAAATGTACATTTGAGGAATCTCTTTTTAAGTTTTCCTAAAAGCGCAGAGATTCTAAGGATTAGGTCTATATCTTAAACTGAATACTCCTTAATACACTTAGAAAAGAACCAGACATAGAAAGCTTTTCTTAGATAAGATGTCTCCAGTTTGATATTTTCTCAGGGCATAAATAGTTTCTTACTGTATGTAAACTGACACTGCAGACAACCATTATTGTTAAACTGTTAACAATATTTTGGTAGTGATCGTTGTTTATTTGAGGTCAAAATTTTATATGAAGTCATTTTTTTATTTATTATTGTAATTTAAAAGTGCAAGGGTGCCATCTAGGGTGCCAAGGTATTGATATTTTCTCTATTCCATTTGATTCAATGTAACCACATGTAATTTTGTCATTGGCTGAATAGATCTGACATCATCATTGATTCCTATTGGGTAAGGAAACAATGACATTTGATGGAATGTTTGAACACTATACTTGATTGTATATATATATATATATATATTTATATATATATATATATATATATTTACATATATATATATATATATATATATATATATATATAAATATTTAGCATTATAATCTGGTTCCTTTGGTATAGGTGATTTTAATTATTGGCTTATATTGTTCTTATCTCTCAGATTGCTCTATGGTTTTAACTATATATCTAATAGTGGTCATTTATTAAAGCATTTTGATTATACAGATTTCACTATGCTATATCATTGAGATTTGATATCATGCATTTTGTTTGGTAAAAATGCTATGATGATTATGTTTTATAAAATCTAATGTGTTGCTAATTGTGTTTGATATCTGTAAATTATTCTGATAATGTTTATAATTATAGTATTTTGGTTTTGTTATTATCAATAAATGTTATTTTATATAAAAAGTGAATATTTGTCTAATAACCAACAGTGATATGCAATTTACTTCCATTCCTCACGCTGGGCTAGGTTCCAGCTGGGATCAAACTCACAACTGCAGTAAATAATGGTTCCATAGACTTCAATGTGTAACTCATGAGAATGAAGTATAATTAATTAGATTGTCAACATAGCAATTGAAACACTTGTTTCAACAAACAGTGGTTAAGTGGTGTTAAGTGTTTGGAATTGATACCCCTCTGATCATTTATTTTGCCACAAAATGAGACTTACATGACTGTATTCATTGTTTATACCTCCCACTGAATGTATACAATTATGCAGAAGCCCTGGTCAGATCCCAAAAGTGAGTAGCCCCCAATCCCCTCAATTGACTACTTGTGGGTCCCCTCCCTAAACACGTTTGTATCCAAGCAGGAGTTGGTGCAGGTTTGGATACTTATAACAACCTATCGCCTTGCATAAGGGGGTCCCTGACCTTGGCTATGAGAACTTACGCCACGGTAAAACCAAAATCTCCACAAAGATGGCAATCTCGTCACCAGAACTTATGTCTCTGACTCTCTGTAGAGCTATATGAGGAAACAAGAGCAGCCAGATGGATTTACTGGATTCTTTTAATTAGCTTTTCAGAACTCCTGTAGCTGAAAGACAGCTGTCTGAGAATGTTTATGGGAGACATGGAGGCCTCTGTTCCCCTGATATCAAAATGTTTTTAAGGTTATTCTTAAAGAGCATTGAAAACTGACTGTTTTATTATCCATTTTATCTACAGTACAGTTCTGTCATGGGGAATTCTATGTTGCTGTGGCTTTTTTTATGTACAAATAAGTGGCACACTCATATTAATTTGCTGCTTTGATGTGTTAATTAGGATTACAGTCAGCTTGTCTTTCTCTGTAGTGGCCAATAAAGACCTGAAATGTTATCTGGCAATTAGCTTTATCAGGCACATATTAGCATACAGCAGACACAAAAATATGTTCTAAGTATTTTAGAAATTGACTGTAGAGACAATTGCTAGTACAATGTATAAACCTACTAAACTTATAGGAAATAATATTAATGTTAATATCTTAACAATATATATCTCCATTTCATGATGATATTTAGGTTCAGGATGCATTATCATCCAGTATGCCTTAACACATGATACAGAGGTATGATCACTATTATTATAGTTCATTTAAAACGCACCAACATATTCCGTAGCGATGTACATAAATTGAGTTCAGACAAAGATAAATACAAATTAACATATAGCAAAGCAAGAGGGGCCCTGTCTTTGAACTAGGAATCCAATGTCCATGGTGCATTCCCAAAGTACTTAGGATAGAAACTCGCAGACTTACAATCTAAGGTATAGTGAGCAGTAAAAGAGGGAGAGAGAGGTGATAAGAGTGTTAGGGTGGAAGGTGACATTTTAAATGTTTTGAGGCAAGAGGATAATTTGGTGGAGCGAGGCAAGGAGTTACAGAGACTAGGGGCAGCACAAGAAAAGTTCTGGAGGCGGGAGTGAGAGGAGGTGGCAAGAGTTGTAGAAAGAAGAAGGTCATAAGCAGAATGAAGGGGGCTGGTGGTGGAGTATTTGTAGATGAGAGCAGAGATGTAAGGGGGAGAATTATTGTTGAGGGCTTTGTTCGGTCATGATTTTAAATGTTATTCTTGAGGCTAAGGGAAGCCAGTGGAGTGATTGACAGAGAGGTTATGCCGACACTAAACATTGTGTATGGAAGATGAGTCTAGCAGAGGCATTCATAATGGATTGAAGTGGAGACAGTCGGGTGGCAGGTAGGCGAGTTGCAGTAGTCTAGTCGAGAGATGAAGAGAGAGTGTATAAGGATTTTAGTTGTGTCTCTTGTGTAAGATAGTGATGAGTTCTGGAGATGTTTTTTAGATGGAGAAGACAAGATTTAGTTAGTGATTGTATGTGAGGGATGAAAGACAGAGCAGGGTCCAGTAGAACTCAAAGACAAAAGGCTTGGGAGGTGGGGGTGATGATGTTGTTGACAGTGAGAGAGATGTGAGGAATTGACGCTGTGGGAGAGGGAGGGAAGATTAGGAGTTCAGTTTTGGGCATGTTGAGTTTGAGATGGTGGGTGGACATCCAAGAGGATATACTAGAGAGGCAGTTGGAGACATGTGTTAGAAGAGAGGGGGATAGATCTGGTGCGGAGAGGTAGTTTTGCATAGAGAGGATAATGAAGCCCAAAAGAGTTTATGAGGGTACCAAGTGAGGAAGTGTAGATGGGGAAGAGGAGGGTGCCTAGGACTGATCCTTGGGGTACGCGAACAGACAGGGGGTGAGAAGAAGAAGAGGTGTCGTAGAAGGAGATACTGAATGAACGATTTTGTATGTATGATGAGAACCACAAGAGAGCAGTGTCTTGAATACCGAGGGAGAAGAGGATATGAGTATAAGTGGATGGTTGACAGTGTCAAAGGCAGCAGAGAGATCTAGAAGAAGAATTGAAAAGTGACCATTTGACTTGGCGGAGAGCAAGTCATTAGTGACTTTACTGAGAGCTGTCCCAGTGGAGTGTTTGGGCCGAATGTCGGATTGGAAAGTGTCAAGAAAGGAGTTAGAGGAAATAAAGCTGGTAAGGCGGTTATAAACAAGCCGCTCCAGCAGTTTGGAAGCCAGGTGAAGCAGAGAGATAGGGTGTTAGTTAGATGCAACGTCAGAGTAAGATGAAGTTTTTTTGAGGGTGGGTATAACTATGGCATGGGTGGGTATAACTAGGGCAATAATGGCATGTTTTAGAGAAGATGGAAACATGCCAGTAGTAAGGGAGAGGTTGAATATATGTGTGAGAGCTGGGATTAGTGTGGTAGAGAGGGGAGAGATGAGCTGAGATGGAATAGGATCCTGAGGACAGGTAGTGAGGCGAATGGATGATAGCAGTTTGGAGACTTCATCCTCTGTAGCCGAATCAAAGCAGTTCAAAGTGGCAGTGGTATTGGGGAAGGGAGAAGACTGGGTGATGTTGGTTGGTTTAGAGGGTGTAGTGCGAGAGCCACTATGAGATAAGAGTTCATTGCGGATGTTTTGAATTCTGTGAATAAAATGGTTGACGAAGTCTTCAGCTGTGAGAGAGGAAGGCATCGGAGGAGGTGGTGGGTGGAGGAGAGTTTTGAAAGTGGCAAACAGAAGCTTGGGGTTAGAGGACAGAGTTGATATTAGTGATGTAAAGTACTGCTGTTTGACAAGGTTGAGGGCAGAGGAATAGGAGCGTAACATACATTTGTAGTGGAGGAAATCTGCTGAAGTGCATGATTTCCTCCATCCTGCGTGTGGTTATGGGGGCCAGAGTGTCAAGGGTGGCAGAGAGAGAAGAGTTGAAGAGTGAAGTGGCAGTGTGTGTTGAGGTTGGTGATGGTGCTGAGAAGGGGTTGGATAATAGTGGAGAGCTGAGCAGGGTCAAGTGCTCGCAGGTTTCTGTTCATGATGGTGTCAGGGGTTGGAGAGGGGTGGTGAGAGGAAGATGTGGTGAGGCTGAAGGTAAGGAAGTGGTGGTCAGATAGAGGGAGTGGACGGAGGAATGGGTTGGAGATTGTGCTGTGATTGGTGAAGATAAGGTCAAGAGAATGTCCAGCATGATGAGTAGAAGAATCTGTTAGTTGTGAGAGGCCAAGGGAATAGGTGAGTGCAAGCAGTTTGGCTGCTGCTTGGAAGGTGGGAATGTCAACAGCAATGTTAAAATCTCCAAGTACCAATGAAGGAACATTTGAGGAGAGAAAGTGAGGGAGCCAGGCAGAAAAGTGATCAAGAAATTGAGAGGGAGTGCCTCAGGTGCGATAGATCACAGCTAAACTTAGAGAGATAGGTCAGAAGAGGCGGATTGTAGGAACTTAAAAGGATGAGAATTGGAGGAATGGGACAAGGGGTATGAGGTGAAATGTTCAGCGAGTGGAAAGTATAATACCCACACCACCACCTTGTTTGTTTCAAGGTCTAGGTGTGTGGCTGAGGTGAAAACCACCATGAGAGAGTGCTGCATCTGAGGATGAGAGCCAGGTTTCAGTGAGAGCCAGTAGATTGAGGGAGTTTGTAGTGAATAGGTCATGAGTAAATGTAAGTTTATTGCAGATAGATTGTGCGTTCCAGAGGGCGCAGTAGAAAGGAAGTGTTGAAGGTTTGTGACATGTGATAGATATCAGATTCTGGTTGTTACAGGTGTTTGCTGGCCTTGAAACAGAGCATGGCTGACAGCAACTGGAGATGATTGAGGGGCCTGGGTTAGGGGATATATCACCCACAGCCAGGAGAAGGAGGCGTGAAAGGGAGAGAAGATGGAACTAGGACTTACAGTCCTGTTTCTGCTTGTGAGTGTTAGGGAGAGGATGATATTATGACTGGAGAAGGGAGGGGAGCTCATGGGAGCAGAGAAGAGGAGAGGAGAGCAAGGAAGGTGAGATGGTAATATTGTTGGGGACGTGATATAGAGATGCTGCAAAGGAAAGTCTGGGAGAGAGGCAGTATGTTATAAGAAAGAGGAACGAATGAGAGAGCATTCTGACAGTGTGTAAGATTAGGAAAAATAGATTAGAAGATTGTGGAGGGAAGAATTATTATCCTAAGATATGGTCATAGTAATAATATAGATTCAGGAGCAGGGAAAAGAGTGTGATAAGGTTTATCAAAATGGTTGTGGTAGGTGAGTAGCTAAGAGACTTATGGCAATGTTTTTTTTTTAGCAGGTGGTGTTGACTAAGCAGGTGCAAGTCATATGAGTTTCTATAAATTAAGGGAATCCGGGTGGGTGTGGGGCAGGGAGGGAGGGCAGAGAGAGCAGTTGTATGTTGCAAGCTTTAGGGAAGGGAATTGCTATGAACTAAGATGGAGGCTGTTGCTGGAAAGAGAGAAACAGAGGAGATCAGAACCAATGAATATGAGCAGAACACATTTGTTAAAAACAACTGAAAGTTGTGTGGGAGGTGTATGAGAGGTGGGATGAAACAGAGAATAGTACAATACAAAGATAATTAAATTAACACGGTTTCAATAAAGTTTCTATGTGCCCAAAAATTATATAAAATGTTAAAATGTTAAAAATAGTAATTGAATTTACAGTATTAGAAGTAATGTAGCGATGAATCTTTAAGTGGCTGTATATACACTATAAATATTTAAGATTATAACATAAATATAATGGATGTATTTTTCCTAAATAAGTAACCAAGAAAAAAACACTGACGCACTCACAGACACAAACACACACAATCACCGTCCACTTACATGTATAAAATAAAATAATGTGTTTTATGTGTATATGATTAAGTAAACAGGAGGTATGTTGAAGGAGTTATGGGTGGGGGTATGTATATGGAGAGGTAGCAGGATGTGTTAGGGTTGGGGTGTAGGGTAGGTAGCTATAGATTGGGTAAGACCCAATGACAATCAGTAATATATAAATTAAATGTGATTATGTGTATTTTTGTTTAAGTGCATATAGGTAATACAAGTATATATAGAAAATAATGTATAACCAGAAAATCCTACTCTCGCAATCTAACTAATCTCCCTCTCAAAAAAATAAATAATCACCTGGTAGATCCAAGACAATTTTGAATAATCCAATGAGTTTGGCTGGAATATCTAATTAGCCACCCTGCCAATTCCAGTATACAGTATTGCTACAATTAAACGTATATGATTGCCTTGCGTAGGTTAAAATATTTTAAAAAATTGGAAGTTACATTTAAGAAATATATACAATGGAAGGATTTGTCAATCAATGGAATACTGCTGACTGCAAATACATAATTCCAGTTCACAAACCTTGAGCAACTCTTAACATGTAGAATACAGATTATAAATTATAATATTAATTACATCTACAATAAGACATGTTATGAAATAACTAGGCCGCTTGAAAAATTCTTACACAAATAACTTCACATTTGACTCTTATCAGAGCAGTATTTGAAAAGTACTGTGAAAAAAAATTAATTAGCTATTAGTGGGAGGACATTATCAAAGAGTTCTGGTTATGTCAATAACTCTAGCTTATGGGAATTCAATGTGTTACTGCAGTTAGTACTTTTATATATTATCAATCATATTTAACTGTAGAAAAATATTAATGTAACCTTATACTTATTGAGGTTAATTATTCCCTCGCTGCTTTACTTGTATGTTGATAAAAAAAAAATCAATGCATAAATGTTACATGCTGAAGCCACATAATTTACAAAGTTACCAACTGATCTGAACAGCATTTACTTTGCAGTATTTAAAGTGGGACATTATGTGTTCATAACTTAAAGCCCATATCATAGATATTTTTCAACTTAAAGGACCCCAACTCATAGCATAATTAAGCAGGAAAAAGGCCATCAATCTAATTTTAAATTATTTAAGAAAAAAAAAAAAAACATTTTGATGCCTCTGCAGGACCCTGGAAAGATCCATGATACATTGGTTAAAACTGTACGTGTGTGAGAGAGGTATATACATTTTGGGATAGCTATTGTTGCAGTGAATCATGTCAGGGGCTTGCTTCTGGGCCAGTGAGAAGTAATGGGGTTTGTGTCTATTTGCAATGGCTCTCTGTCCCCTTCTTCCCATCTCCACTGATAGCCAGAGCACACACCTTTGTCATTCAACTTCAGTAAGGAAGTGGTATAACAATTACAAAACGGATTACTGTATTTATAAAAAGAGTCTTCAAAAATACAAATGTTCCCAACAATTATTTATGCCCATGGCTTACACATCTGCTGAAAATTGGAATGTGTGTATGTATTCACCCCCTTTGATATGAAGCCCATACAAAAGTCTGGTGCAACCAATTACCTTCAGAAGTCACATAGTTAGTGAATTGATGTCCACCTGTGTGCATGACCTGTCATTACATATACACACCTTTTTTGAAAGGCCCCAGAGGCTGCAGCACCAGCCAGATGCACCACTAACCAAACACTGCCATGAAGACCAAGGAACTCTCCAAACAAGTACGGGACAAGGTTGTTGAGATGTACAAGTCAGGGTTAGGTTATAAAAAATATCCAAATCTTTGATGATCCCCAGTAGCACCATCAAAACTATCATAACCAAATGGAAGGAACATGGCACAACAGCATACCTGCCAAGAGATGGGCGCCACCAAAACTGACGGACCCAGCAAGGAGGGCATTAATCAGAGAGGCAGCACAGAGGCCTAAGGTAACCCAGGAGGAGCTGCAGAGTTCCACAGCAGAAACTGCAGTATCTGTACATAGGACGACAATAAGCAGTATGCTCCACAGAGTTGGGCTTTATGGCCGAGTGGCCAGAAGAAAGCCATTACTTTCAGCAAAAATAAATGGCACGTTTGGAGTTTGCTAAAAGGCATGTGGGAGACTCCCAAAATGTGTGGAGGAAGGTGCTCTGGTCTGATGAGTCTAAAATTTAACTTTTCGGCCATTAAAGAAAACGATATATCTGGCACAAACCCAACACATCACATCACCCAAAGAACACCATCCCCAACATGGTGGTGTCAGCATCATGCTGTGGGGATGTTTTACAGCAGCAGGGACTGGGAAACTGGTCAGAGTTGAGGGAAAGATGGATGGTGCTAAATACAGGGATATTTTGAGCAAAACCTGTACCACTCTGTGCGTGATTTGATCCTAGGACGGAGGTTCACCTTCCAGCACGTCAATGACCCCAAACACACTGATAAACAACACTTGAGTGGTTTAATGGGAAACATGTAAATGTGTTGGAATGGTCTAGTCAAAGCCCAGACCTCAATCCACTAGAAAAACTGTGGCCAGACTTAAAGATTGTTGTCCGCAAGAGCAAACCATCCAACTTGAATGAGCTGTAGCAGTTTTGCAAATAGGAATGGGAAAAAATCCCAGTTGTAAGATGTGGCAAGCTCATGGAGACTTATCCAAAGTGACTTGGAGCTGTGAATGCTGCAAAAGGTGGCTCTACAAAGTATTGACTTTAGGGGGGTGAACAGTTATGCACGTTGACTTTTTCTGTGATTTTGTCCTATTTGTTGTTTTCTTCACAATAATAAAAAAAAAACATCTTCAAAGTTGTGGGCATGTAAATTAAATTATGCAAATCCTCAAACAATCCATGTTAATTCCAGGTTGTGAGGCAACAAAACACAAAAAATGCCAAGAGGGGTGAATACTTTTGCAAGGCACTGTATATTCATTTAAACATGTTTAAATTAATATATTTAAAGATAGTTTGTATATTGTGTGGAAAGGGTGTCTAATTACTCTGCCACTAAGCATGTATAGCCTATCTTTAAAGTAAACAGATTATATTAACTAAAAGCAAACAAGGAAACAAATCATCCAGAAAGGGCCACTGAAATTATTTTTTACCAGTCTTAATTAAATTTACTTTCAGAATGTAGCAAGGACTTAGAAGGTACTTCTGCTGCCCCTGCTGTTTTTAAAACAAAAAATCATGGACAGGGCACTACTTCCTGAGGCCACATATCAAATCAGAGTGGCTATTGATTTCATGATTTAAATGTAAATAATAAGCATTACTTATTTTGCTTCATCTATACATTAACAGCCTTATTAAATTGAGATTTGGCCAATTGAATAGGGCTCTATTAAGCACATAGCATATTTTTTTTTTACAAAAGTTTTCAGTTAGTAAAGACCTTGCTTTTGGAGAGAAGTTCATTAACTAAAAACTTCTGTAAAAAAATATGCTCTGTGCTTATATAGAGCCCTATTCAATTGGCCGAATCACAATTTAATAAGGTTGTAAGTAATTGTAGGTTCTGCCTATGACACTTTTGCTGAGTTGGAAATTGTCGATAGAGTTAGAAGCTCATTTATGATTGCCTGCTTTACATTTTAAATACATATTAATAAATCTATTTCTGTTTTTAAATATATAGTTTATCTGCTGTCTGTGACTGTTTGCTATTCGGTTGAAACCATTATACCTTTAGTTTATCTTCACGTTTGTTAAATGAAATATGTTTTGTGTCAATATTAACAAAAGTGAAATAAAAAATATATGTTTTATGAATATTTCAATAGATGTCAGATCTTGAAATTCCAACCATCTCACATGGTTAAACATATATTTTATTATTGTGAACTGGTATGTGAAATACAATAATTATAAAAGAACTAGTAGAGAATCTGCTGAATTCTTAAGTGACTACATTATACCACTGTCTCTTTTTTTATATTTCCCAAAACATTTTGTCTATGATTACAAGTTTAGCAGTTACATGGGCAAGCCACGTTTACTTTATGTTTGCACATTGAAAAATGTAATTCTTATTACAAGTGTGTAATGTTCTGTTCAGCTTTTAAAACTTTATTTTTATTACTGTGATCTTTAAGAAAATTGCCTCCTATGCAAAAGTTAATGGAGCAGCTCAGATTGTGTTACATTTTCAATTACAAATACATTATGGAACCTCTAGCCAGTGCTAAGGTGTAATGGAAGCCACGTATCAGTGATGGATACAAAGGCAAATTGTTTGCCGCACTGGTGTGGAAAGAAGACTGATAGTGGAAAATCAGAAATATAGGCTTTGAAATGATGATGCTCCTGCTAGAAAACGACAGATGACAAGGAAGAACTGAAGAAAAGAGGCAAAGAGGTATAAGTAATAAATAATGAACCAACGGATTTAGTGGGCACTTTATTGTGCAGTATATGTAATTAAATGAAAGATTCATTATTACTGTTACATTCCCTGGTAAAGACAATAGTGCCAAAAAGATTTTAATTGACCTATATTACGGTCCTTGAAGTGTCAGCAGTCCAGCTGAACCAAGCTGACAATGAAGCCTATTCATCCCATTTACACACATTAGCTCCAGTTTCCAGCCCTGACATTATCTTATTATATTTGGAAACCAACAGCTGGGTGCTTGTTATAATGAACACTCTACAGCAAGGAAGATATTTTTGGAAACTATTTCTGAAGGTGTCACACAACACTTTTCCATTTAACCTCTTCTTTAAAAAACAAAACAAAGAAAACATGCAAATAAACAGCAAATAAACTTAATAGCTATCAAGTATAAAAAATACATTAAAAGAGCTACTATTTTCCAATTACATTTTGTGACCTCAAGCATTTTCTCTTTCCTATATGGATGCGCATATATGTTTTTACAGCATTTTATTTCAGTGAAACTGCTTGTACGATAATGTTTTTTTTAAATCAAACTATTAGAGGACTATCTAAACATACTTAGGTGACTGATTTTTCTACAACAGTTTAATTGCAAAAGCCCAAATACTTGTTAAGATAATATGACAAATATTATCTAAAGAAAATAATTAATGTAATAAATTTTCACAAAGCAGATTATTGAAAGATGGATAACAAAAAAAAAAAAAACATTTGAAGGTGAACAGGTTTCATTCATGAAGTACTACAGAACTGTATTAAAGATTACTCTAGTTCTGCTGCAAGGGAGACTGGAGATTTACAAATATGTTTTATTTTGATAAAAATACACTAGATTATATCAAGTAAACTACAAAGATTTAAACCCGATTAACTGTATCTTCTAAGGCACAATAGCCCAGTTCTGTATGAGTATGTGGAAAATGTTTATTTGCCTGATTAGGGAGGTGCAATCTATTGCTTTGTGGACTCTTTCCTTTATGATCAGTTCACCAGTGAATGTGGGTGCAATACTGACCTAGACACCACATCATTTTAAAGGAACACACCCTGTTGCAGAGATGCTCCCTGCTTCACTACTGGTAGAGGGACCAGCAGTGAGCTGTAATGCATTGCTGAAAGGGTTAAGCCAGTGTTACGACCCACTCTTCATGCAGTAGGTCATGGGGTTCTTTGAGAATCCCAGTTTAGCAGTAATGAATGCTAGGACACCATGCCACCATCACAGGTACCCAGGAAGAACATGCAGCAGTGGTTAAGAACAGAATTGAAGGTAGTATCAATAGCAATAATTCCAGAGATCAGGATTATTATTTCCCCTCAGAATAAACGTATACTTTGCTTATATATGTTTACTCTGGCAACTTAGGGGTTAGTCCTTTTAATCAGGATAGCACCTGGTACAAGCAGTGATCCAAACCATTAGTCAGTGCATCAGCAAACTTGTACCCTTGAGTAGTACAAAACAGACTGTCTGTTTATTTTTCCTTACATACATAACTAAATAACAATTCCAAAAATATAAAATGAACCTTTTCCAGTAAAGTCCATCCCACTTGTCCACTCAATGTCTGTTTAATTCTGCCCCCCCCCCCCACACTCACACAGTTTCCAGATGTTTTGTCTGCTCTGCATTTAGTTATTTTTGTTATGACACTTGAGAGTTTATGCAACCAGGGGGTCACAAAACAGTCACAATGGTACCCAGCTATGCTACATGGCTTCCAGAGTCCAGATACTCATGCCTAGGAGACATCTGTCAGACAAAGGTAGAATAAATAGTGGCCCACTAGTGATGGTTCAGGACCCCTCTCAGTCCAAGATTCTTCAAGAGTCCAGTGGGCCCTCCTAAACATGACAGCCAGCTAGGGAGGTAATCTTAATGACCCCTTTTGTATTTTTTTGCACCACACAATATGGTACACCAAGCCACTGAAAACCTATAGCTTTACAATCAATGTTTTTCTTATTATAAAATGTATCTCGGGCACATGACTAGTTTCATAAGTTGAGACCCTTCCTCCACTATCCTTTACGGAAAGGACAACTACCCTTTCTGTTCCTTCAACTAAATAGCACCCAACCTTCTCCACAAGAGAAATCTAACTATCCAACGGAAACACACTCAGTCTAAGCTAACTGCAAGCTTTCTTTTATACTGTCGCCCAATATGATGACATCACATAACATATTCTGCCTTGACCTATCTTGAAATAAGAAATTGGAGTCATAAAATAAATCTCAACAAATAAGTTGTCAGGACAACCTCACCCAAACAGACTTATTGTATTGGCAGTGTATTGTTCATGCCCTTCCACATAATGACAGGAGTCTGCTTGTAGAATTCAGATTAAAAATATATAGCAAAATAAGTATGAGTAAATGAGTGGACATATGCATTATTACATGCTGCAAAGTATATTAAAATATTTTTAAAAGTAAAATCCATAAAAAATGAGCAATACAAAAACTACCCTGTTGGTATTAAAAACAATTCTATCCATCATTGTGTGTGCAATCGGTTATCTCAAAAAGTGCAAGTGTTGTTTCACTATTGAATCTAAAATCTAAACACTGACCTGCTAATTCACTCATCTGTACAGAGGCTTACAACGTGGTTCTCTGAAGGCTGCATTAGCTATCTTCAAGTCAAGATAGTGAAATCAAGATAAAAAATGAAAACATAAAGCATACACATGAATAAATAAGTTCTTAAATAACAGAATTAAAATGTGTAAAGAAAAATATTTTATTGCCTTTAACACCTGAAGAATATACATTTTAGGTTTAAAAAAAAAAAACTTAACCCATTTATGAATGTTTGTGTTAACTGGTCCTTGACAAAGTATTATGTCTTAAAATGAAAAATGTCAAAAACTAATAAAATTCTTAATGCAAATTCACAAGATTAAGTATGCAGGAGTTTTGTATGATGTAGCAAATTAAGATTTTGAAATGCTACTCCTTTTCTGAAACTCCATTTTACAGTTGGATTACAAGATTTGCAAAATAATCCACTAACTTTCATATATGCCTCTGGTATAAATAAGGAGAGTAGGGGAAGAGCAGAGGGCCAGTGAGAGTAGCACCAGATCTAATGAAACGGTTGGCCAAAAGTCAAGAGTACACCCTGCTGTGGATATGTCTGGAGGGGAAAAAAAATCCGCTGCGGCAAAGAACAATTCAGCAACTGTACTTTAAACATTAGAACTATGAACCAAGGCAAACTAGTTAACTGGTGGAACATGAGATGGCAAGGATAAACATTCACATCCTGGGAATTAGTGAACTCAAATGGACTGAAATGAGACACTTCATATCAGACAACCACCACATATTCTACCATAATCAAGAATTCCACAGAAGAAATTAAAAATCCCTCATAATCAAAGTGTGGCGAAAGCAATGCTCAGATATGACCTCAAACATGACAAAATGATTTCAATTCAAGACAAGTCACTTGACATCACAGTGATTATAGTATGTACTACAAGCAAAGATTTTGAAGAGGCTGCAGTTGTCCAATTCTATGAGTATATTTAGCACGTCCTAGGTATAACACCAAGAAAAAAAGTTACTCTCATCATAGCAGATTGGAATGCTGAAGTAAGGAACGAAAAAATACCTGGAGTAATGGTAATGGAAATTTAGCAGAATTCTGATTAGATTATTCTCTGGTCATAGTAGACAACCTCTTCCAGCAGCCTCCCTTGCAAATCATCAGATGGGCAATATAGAAATCAGATTGATGACTTATTTTGCAGCCATAAATTGAGGAGCTCTATTCAGTTAGCAAAAACAAGACCTGGAGCTGACTGCTGCTCAGATCATGAGATTCTTATTGCAAAGTTCACAATTAAACTGAGGGAAAAGACCAAACAGGTCCAAAATACATAATACCCCATGTAAATGTGCAGTAGAAGTAAATAATACATTTAGGGAATTGACATGACAGACAGAATATTTGAAGAACCTTAGACAGAAGATTGTGACATTGTGTAAAAAGATAGCAACAAAGAATGTCCTCAAAAAAAAGAAAACTTATAAGGCAAACTGTCTGCCTGATTAAGGCATTAAATGTGGCACAGAAAACAAAGCAAAAGGTAGTGGAGATAGGAAAATATTTGCCCAACTGAATGCAGAATACCAGAGGATAGCAAGAAGAGACAAGGAGACTTTCTACAATAAGCAATGTAAAGAGATTGAAGAAGATAATCAAATGTGAAAGTCAAGTGATCTCTTCAAGAAAATTGGGGATATAAAGGGAAACTTTTATGCCAAAGTGGGCATGATAAAAGACAAAATGGCAAGTACTTAAGAGGAGTGGATCATATGAAGAAGTTGTGTCAATATACCAAGAAAAAGCAACTTATAAGTGGAATATATAATTTAATGCGTAAGGCCAGGCTGGACAAATCCAACAGCAGGAATCAATATTGCTGAGAGAAATATCAACAACTTCAGATACATTGAGGAACTAAATAGTCTATTGATGAGGGTGAAAGAAAAGAGTGCAAAAGCTTGCCATTTGCGCAACATTAAAAATACAAAGATCATGGAAAACAGCAATCTCAGTTCCAGGCAAATAGATGGAGAATAAGTGGAGGCAGTGACAGATTTTCTTTCTGTTCTCCAAGATATCTGTAGATGGCGACTGCATGAAATTAAAAGATGTTTGCCTCTGAAGAGGAAAGCTATGGCAGGTCTGGACAAGCCATTACAAAGTAAAGATATTACACTATGATATTCCCAGTAGTAACATATGGATGTGAGAGCTGGACCATAATGTATACTTAGCACCTTTGAATTAACACCTTTGAATTGTGGTGTTGGAAACATTGCTTAGAGTCCCTTGGACTGCAAGAAGATCCAATCAATAGTACAGGAAAATCATGACAAACTGTTCACAGGAAGCTTTGATCATGAGACTTAAGCTCAAATATTTTTGTAATATCATGAGAAAACAGTATTCCTAGAGAATACTCTGATGCCTGGAGAGATTGAAGGAACACGAAGAAGAGGATGGCAAAGGTGGAGATAGATCGATAAGGTCATTGAAGCAATGAGCTTGAAGGAGCTCAGACAGGCAGTGGCTAACAAATGTGCCTGGAGTGCCGCTGTCCAAATAGTTAGGGAGAGTTAAGCATGACTAAACAACAACGAAAAGATAAAAAAACAAATTAAGAATCAAGTGCTAGTTAATATCATTTAAAAAAATTAATTTTCCCCCTTCCACATACTTACCTTACCTCACACCCTTCACATTGTTATTGTTTAGCCGATTAAGAACTGTTCAAATTACATGTTACCGTACACAGACAGATGGCACACTCGTTGTTGATTCTTTGTATCATCCACATTACATGGCAGCAGAAATTCTACTATGGGCTGTTTAGCAGTAGCGGAAAGCAGCTTTATTATACACTTTCTACAAATAATATATCTAGCAGAGATATATTAGCATAAAGGAATATCTGAACAAGGTCAGCCCTATGATTATTATTATTATTATCTAGTATCTACAAGTTGAAAAGGTTTGTTATTTTTTGTCAGTGGTAGCATAGGAGAATGCAATTAGCTAATTGCTTGATGGTTGGTCACATTTATTGATACCATTGAGGGGTAGACATGCATTTAAGTTGGAATCTGCATTCTCAAAAAATACTATTTGTAATTACAGTCTATGTATTATTCATGAGCTTACAAGTAGACAAGTCACAGGCTCCAATTTTGTTTTTACAATTCCCCACATTTATTGGTTGTCTAATTTAGATATTTTAATGATTCAATAAAAGTTATGTTTTATTAATCACATAAAGGTCATGCCTTTTGTTTAATTTCATAGTAAATTCTCCTATATGTTGGTAGGAGAAAATTTGGAGTAAGCACCAGATCATATCTACTTTGTAAATAGTAAGGAATTCCAACTCAACATTACAAAATATTTAGACAAGATGGATTTGAAATGCAAAGAACTGCAACAAACATTTAACATTGTCTGAATCATTCAGGCATAATAGTAACAAACCAAGGGCAGTCAACAAACACTGTAAATTTGCACTGAAACAACAGCTGCCAGAAGGAAGGAAACCTTAATATATGCACCTCTGTGGGGATTAGAATGGGTCATTGACCCCTTTTCTTTTCCACTCAAACTACCATAGACCCTAAAATAACATTGCAAAAAATAAATATACACTAATTAAGTAACATAATACCGTGAGCACCTGGATCAATCAATGCCCTTAATTATTTCTGCATGCTTTGTAAGTGGCCACTTCCACAACATTTTGAACAATTTGGGCACCCCATTCAATTGTATGTGGGTTAGAAACAATGACTAAGGTCAAGTATTTACAAATTAGTGGTTAACTGTGAGACAAAGGATCAATGGGATATCTCTTGCAGAGCACTTGACATCACTTGTCACTTGTTTCAATTGCTGTCTGACAGCCTAGTTAACTGTACTTGATGCTCTGTGCATATCTCATTGAAGGCTGTGGAGCCAGATCTACCACTTACTGTGAGTTCAAATCCATCCAGGAACCTAGCCCGGCCCTGGGACTGGAAGAGAATTGACTACTGGTTGCCTTTAAAGTGATACTACCTGAAAATATTTTTATTGTCTCTATGCAATATATACAACATGAAACACATGATACACATAAAACAACTGACCATTTTTTTTAAAATTGATCCAGAGTACTCTGGGTTCAGGTGACCTTGAAGAAATGGTTCTTGGGGGTCCAGGGCACGCAACCAGGGTCTTGGGGAAATATCAAAAAATATAATCAGGTTAATGATTACATTTTGGTTCTGTACCCATAACAAAAATATATAGTCCTTTATTAAAAATGTATTTAGTCCAGTCTAACAGTTTCTGGAGTTGTGACAACACCCTTTTCCAACTGGCTACCAATTACACCATCAGGTTATGGAAGGAAGATTTCTCGAATTTCGCAGTCTGGCACAACTAAAATAAACATGATACATGGTCTGTACCTTGCCACAGAATGGACAAGTGACTGGAGAGTCTGTGAAATCAGCCAGGTACTCGCTCATCCTCAGTGCAGCATGGATCACTCTCCAACTAAAGTCTGTGGTGGGTCATTGAATCAAAAAGTGAGGTTATCTATTAGATCATAGAGTGCCTTGCAAAAGTATTCACCCCCCTTGGCATTTTTTGTGTTTTGTTGCCTCACAACCTGGAATTAACATGGATTGTTTGAGGATTTGCATCATTTAATTTACAGAACATGCATACAAATTTGAAGATGTTTTTTTTTTTTATTGTGAAGCAAACAACAAATAGAACAAAATCACATAAAAAGTCAATGTGCATAACTATTCAATCCCCTAAAGTCAATACTTTGTAGAGCCACCTTTTGCGGCAATCACAGCTCCAAGTCGCTTTGAATAAGTCTCTATGAGCTTGCCACATCTTACCACTGGAATTTGTGCCTATTCCTCCTTGCAAAACTGCTCCAGCTCATTCAAGTTGGATGGTTTGCGCTTGTGAACAGCAATCTTTAAGTCTGACCACAGATTTTCTATTGGATTGAGGTCTGGCCTTTGACTAGGCCATTCCAACACATTTACATGTTTCCCCTTAAACCACTCAAGTGTTGCTTTAGCAGTGTGTTTGGGGTCATTGTCCTGCTGGACGGTGAACCTCCGTCCTAGCCTAAAATCACGCACAGAGTGGTACAGGTTTTGCTCACGAATATCCCTGTATTTAGCACCATCCATCTTTCCCTCAACTCTGACCAGTTTCCCAGTCCTGACTGCTGAAAAACATACCCACAGCATGATGCTGCCACCACCATGTTTCACTGTGGAGTTGGTGTTCTTTGGGTGATGTGATGTCTTGGGTTTGCGCCAGACATAGTGTTTTCTTTGATGGCCGAAAAGTTCAATTTTAGTCTCATTAGACCAGAGCACCTTCCTCCATACATTTTGGGAGCCACATGCCTTTTTGCAAACTCAAAATGTGCCATTTTGTTTTTTGCTGAAAGTAATGGCTTTCTTCTGGCCACTCTGCCATAAAGCCCAACTCTGTGGAGCATACTGCTTATTGTCGTCCTATGTACAGATACTCCAGTCTCTGCTGTGGAGCTCTGAAGCTCCTCCAGGGTTACCTTAGGTCTCTGTGCTGCTCTGTGCCCTCCTTGCCCGGTCCGTGAGTTTTGGTGGGCAGACGTCTCTTGGCAGGTTTGCTGTTGTGCCATGTTCTTTCCATTTGGTTATGATACATTTGATGGTGCTCCTGGGGATCATCAAAGATTTGGATATATTTTTATAACCTAACCCTGACTTGTGCTTCTCAACAACATTATCCCTTACTTGTTTGGAGAGTCCCTTGGTCTTCATGGCAGTGTTTGGTTAGTGGTGCCTCTTGCTTAGGTGTTGCAGACTCTGTGGCCTTTCAAAAAAGGTGTGTATATGTAATGACAGATCATGTGACACTTAGATTGCACACAGGTGGACATCATTTCACTAAGTATGTGACTTCTGAAGGTAATTGGTTGCACCAGAGCTTTTTATGGGCTTCATAACAAAGGGGGTGAATGCATACGCACATGCCAATTTTCAGTTTTTTATTTCTAAAAAATAGTTTTATGTAAATATTTTTCACATTTCACTTAACAAACTTAGAATATTGTGTTCTGATCCATCACAGAAAATTCAAATTAACAAAACATTAAACTTAAGGCTGTAATGTAACAAAATAGGTAAAAAGTTAAGGGGGGTGAATACATTTGCAAGGCACTGTATTTATACTTATACTTATATAAATACATGCATGGAAATGTTAATCTCATAATATAACCAAACACTATATTCATAACATAGTTCTCACTCAGAGAGTAAATAAAATAAGTGTATTATATACTTCTCTACCTGATATCACTGATAATACTTAGTGTTGGTAACGCATTATCACATATATAGTTGTGAGCATGCGAGCTGTTGCTAATGATTGCTGGCTCGCGCAGCGAGGGCTGCAGTTGCTGGCAAGTAGCGCCAAAGGCGCTCCGTGACAGCAAATACGGATCGCGCAAAATGTACGTAGTTCCGAAAGAAAAATACGAGACACGTAACAACCAATTATGACCTCGCAAAAATCGTCCGCAACCCGCCACATCAAAACATGAAAAATACAATAAATACACACAACAAATACATAAAAAGCTTACCTACAGGAAGAGGGGGCATCCATGACCTCGAAAACTGAAGTTACACCTCAATTTAACTTAAAATAAAAGAGTTTAGACACTGAAAAATTATCTAAGCGAGAGAAAAAATGGCCGGCCAAAAAAACGAAAACGAGGCTACAGCAGTCTAAAGATGCAAAACACCACCAAACACGTACGGTATTCCCGAAAAAGACATACGAGATTCGAAAACAAGGACGCAACCCGCGCGGCCCCAAACACATTAGAAACACAATAAATACACACAACAAACATATAAAAAGCTTACCCACAGCAAGGTGGTGCACCCAGGACCTCTGGAAGTAAAATTACACCTCGATTTAAGTACAAATTTCGGAGTTTAAACACCCGAAAATCACCTAAGCGAGAGAAAAAATGTCCGCCGAACAAAACGAAAACGAGGCTAAAGGACCCTAAACACGCAAAACACCACCAAACACCTACGTATATTTCGAAAAATTTGGACGACATCCAAAATGAAGGACGCTAAATCAGCCACAGCCGCATACCACACATTAGCCGCCATTTTATAACAATAACTTATACAATGAGGAAGTACACAGCTACGCTAACGGATTTGCCTCGCGCACGCACACTATTACACTCCACACATTCATCACGCTTACACAGCAGCTCCACAGCACTAATGCTGCTGCAACATCAAAACAGATTGTCAGCTCTTCAACAGAATGCTTCCTGCATATATTACTTCAAAATAGGTAAAGTATATTACTTTATTAATCTATTATCTATTTTCTTATTATACACCAAACAGCATTACCTCACTTACAATTTCATAGCCGTCATTTTTTGACGGGCAATATTCTAGTAATAAATACCAGTGGGTTTTTTATCAGTTACTCCATGACTAATTAAAAAAACTTTGTTGTTTGGCACTAGTAATAGCACTGTGTGAAGCAAGGTTAAAAAGGTAAAGGACACTCACAGGATACTAGACAAGAATTTGCAGGATTTTTTTAATAATGTTGAAATGGACCCCCATGGCTGGTGAGTTGGGGGCTGGCAGTGGTATGCTAATATGATATAGCCCCACTCCCACAACATCGTAAACACAACACTGCAATGATACAGCCATATCCACAATGCTTGTACTGCTATGTAGCTCCTCCACCAACCATGTCACAGCCCCACCACGTCAGTTGGGGGAGTGAGAGGGAAATGGGAAAAAAAGGAGAGCAAAGGCAGAAAAGGAGAGAGAGAAGGGAGGAGAGCACAGAAAGGTGATAGAGAAGAGAGAGAGAGGGGAAGGAGAGAGGGAAGAGAGAGCAAAGACAGAAAGGGAGATAGAGAAGGGAGAGTAGAGAGGAAAGGAGAGAGAGAGAGAAGGAGAGCAAAGACAGAAAGGAGAAAGAAAAGGGAGAGGAGAGAGAGATGGAGAGCAAAGACAGAAAAGGAGAGAGACAGAAGGGACTGCTTCAAGTTTATACCGTAGGAAAGGAGGATCTCTAATCAGAGTTTGAAGATTTAAATCAAAAAGTTAAAATTAAAAGTATATTACAACATTCTTTACAGCAGCTTTTCCAAAGTTGTGACCTGTAGATTACTAGGTGGTCTGTGAGGCAACTGAGATTACTAATAAATTATAGAATGAAAATTAACACAAATGCATAAACAACTAGCACATAAGTACATACATCTTAAATTCCAAAATTGAAAATTGCAACAGTTACAGATCGATTTAATTGAACAAGTCCACAATTACTTGGCCGAAAGCCAAATCCATAAACCATGTAACCGTACATAGCATTTCAGGGCATGATCATGATCAATTAAGCAAGATTAAAAGTACCGATTTATAAACAGTCAATAGTAAATGAGACTGTCATCATGACATCAGTAAAACATGGCTTTTAAATGTTAATCAATTAGTGTTTAGACGTACAATATGCTTGCAATCAAGCAATTTAAAAATCAATAAAAATGAATGAAGAAACTGTTATAGTCCATGTCGGTGGCCTGATTTGTATTAACTAATTGATTCCCGAGATTGATATAACATGGAAATGAAAAGTAAAAAAAAATGTATTGCAGATTTGCAAGCTTGAGACTAATATTCAGCACAAAACAGTATATAGAACATTATAATACAGCACAATATAATAATTAAATAAAACTAAGGGCTACACAAAGACTCTCAACAATGTTTCAGTGCCCCCAACAACAACAAAAATGCTCTAGATAATTGTAACTTAACAGATAGTCAGGTGCACTTTGATTTATGTGATTGAAGTGATCATGGTTCACATTTTCAGTTTTATTCAGAGAACAAATGTATTGAGGCATGTTTTCAGAAGATGATTCCTTGCTGGAACTTCAGAGGGAAAAACAAATGAAGTGCCAACAGCTTTTTCGGAAAATGAAAAATACCTACTGTTTTTGTCACAATCCACCTGAGTGTCTAATTAAAAATATAATCCTTGCTGCCCGCTGAACAGTTTTATGAACTGAGCGTTCTAACTCATCTTAAAGTACTACTGTATATTAGCAAAAATATCAGGTTTGTGAACTAAGGAACAAACTAACAAAATTAACAGCTGTGTAAATCGCATGGACTAGAATATCATATTTACTGATTTATTTATATTGCATTATTTCTGGAATGCGGGTCTGGTCGAAACTTATAATTGAAACCTGCAAGGCTTTGAAATCTAACCTCCATTTTTCAGTGACGTAATGATGACAATCTATTTTGCTATTGTCTCCCTCTAAACCCGTAATTACGGGTTTGACTAATTGATCATGTTCACGGTCGCACATGCAACGTGCTCAAGAATGGTTTAATAGCTATGTAACGCAGCCGAATTCAAGCCTTCGAATTTAATGGGGCAGAGTGTCTATTAGAATAACTGCATTGCCTAAAAATGCTTTTATGTCTATTTCTTACACAGCTGGTTATGTTATATTTGAATAAAAATGCCATACATATGATGTTTTTCAAAATTGACAGAGGTCCTTTAAATACATACATTCAAAGAAAAAATGTAATCTATGGTAATTTTTCTCTAAGTTTTACTAATTGTATCCTGGAGATGCTAGAAAGAAAATATACACCCAGAACCAGAACAGAAAGAAGACTCACCAATGTTTTCATTTGACATTTTTAAATTTCATTGAGATGTGTGTAAAGTAAAAGATGAACCTTAAGACTGAAAGCAGCATGTTAAAGTATGCATTCTCTGGAGTGCATGACATGTAAGTGGTTCAAATTTCTAAAATTCTAACAATATATACACCATTCAAATTCACCAAGTATAAAGGTGTTTGCAATCAATTTAGTGGAGAGCAAGCATGTCATTCTCTGATTGAGATGTTTCTTGGGAATGTAGTGGAGCACAATGCTATGATATAATGGCAGGTGAAGAGGCCTGAACAGGACCCAGTGACACATAGAACTGATTGAAGATTTACACATAAACTTAAGTTTATATGCAATTACGTTGTTGTAGAATCTACAGGTAGGAGGAGACTTTAAATAAACTGAATGTTTCTATATGTGCAGTTTGGCATATACAATTGAGAATGACATCTATTAGGTTTAATTGAATGTTCATTAGGTTGCAAGGACATACCCTATTAAAAATGAAGAAGCAAGAAATTAAAGACTGTGGTAAATACCAATTGCCAATAAAAGTAAAAAATGTAAACGTTGTCTTGAATTTTTCATTTTCTAACAAAATTTTGCCTTACTATCAAGTTAATTTACTAAAAAAAAAACATGTAGAAAAAATGGCCACATTTGTCCTTAAATAAAATGCAAAGTCAGGGAACCTTTTACTATAAAATACATTAATACTTTTTCTCAGGACAAAAGATACATATTGCTGAGAAATAAAAAAGATGCTGCTAAACAGTGCGTTAATTAATATTACAATTAGAGAGTAATCTTGCATTAATAATATCCATCCAAGTAAAAGTACTGTTGTGTGCAGTTTTTGAAATTAAATCAAGAGAAATTGAATTGAATTGCCCAGTATCTACTTGTAGAGTTCTACAACATTATTAAATGACAATATTAAGCAGTTTTTCTGCCAGACACTGTATATCTAAAGGACACATTTAGTAATTAGAATTGGTTAGATATATTCCTAATTTTAAAACAAGGCAATGCAAGTTTTTTATTTAATAAATTACTTTGTAACACGTGTAGCCCCTAGTATGTCCAGGAGTAAAGTGAATGGGAATTTGGGGACAAATCCTATTATTTTCAAATACAGGAAATTAGGTAGCAATTGGTAAACTATTCTAATTATTCTCTATCTAACCAAACAAAAGCATTAGCATATACCTGGCTTTAAAAACTGAGAAACATATACAATATACTATGGTTTGTTTAAGGGAACTGCTGCTCCAGCTAAGGGCTTTTGTAAAAAGAAATCTTAAGTTTCACCACTTGTAGCCTAAATTAGTAATGTACTCATTCAAATTACTTGGGTGGATTTTCCATTCATTTGAACTCAAAGGCAATTCAATTCTTAAGTTACTTTGGAACTTGTAAGTTAAAGAGATTTTAGAAGAACATTTTACATACACCAAAGAGCACCTATAAATTATTTTAAAAGTCTTACTGACACCTCAAGAGCAGTTAAACAGACAGTACAGTAGAAAATATTTCTGAAAAAAGCATTTACGTGGATTATAAATGAATACCTATATTCCCATAAGCATGTTTGTTAAAAAGAAAATCACTTGGGAACATCAACTAATGACAATAATACACATCCACATAACATATATAACACATAATACAAATCAGGACACCCACACTGCCTACAACCAGTGCTCTAATGCTTGAATATTAAAGGGCTAGACACATCCCAAACAATGGTCATGTGTCTCTTCCCCCCTCTCCTATGCCCCTTTCACCTCTCTCCCCTGTCTCTCTCTCCCCTGTCTCTCTCCCACCCGTCTCTCTCCCACCCTCCCCTTGTCTCTCTCCCCCGTCTCTCTCCCCTCCTCTCCCCATTTCTCTCTCCCACCCTGTTGCTCCCCCTCTACACGTCTCTCCCACCTTGCGGGGCGCAATGCACATGCAACAATCGCGGCATGCAATTTGCATGCGCCATTGGCATAGCATTACACACTATGAGAACTATAATATGTGATTATTTAGACACATTTAGACACATTATAGGTATACAAGTGTTATCAGATGATAACTGATTGTTATTATATCATGACATCTAAACATATACCCATTCATTTTGATGGAAAACAAATGTCTGCTAATTACATCACACAAAACTATCTGGTCTCATATTGTTTAGAGGATGACATGCTTAACTAATGCATGTATAATTGTGGTGTTTGATTAACATATTATTTTAGGACTATTCCTAGTCCATTGCATTGGTACAAATTAAACCTAGCATCAATCATGGGAGTTAAAACATGATTTCTGTGTGTTTATTTATTGCGTGTGAGATCATTCTGCTGCAGGGATGTCATTGATGGATTTGCTATATGAAAGCCACTGTGTATATAGATTACTTACATTAATTGGAAGCACTGCTTGCAGATGAAAAAATGCTTTAATGGATGGGAAATTTGCCTAAAATAAAATAAAAAGCAGGTTATGAATGGCATCACCATCAATTCTTAAAATGTTAACCATAACCAAGCGTGTATACAGAAAAGAGTTTTAAGGACTATTTTGTAGCCATATGGTTTAAAAAAAGGCCAAGATCATCTACTCTGTATATAGGCATGAGTATTTTAACATTTTGACAATCAAATTTTACTGAGCAGTGTTTTTGAGATGGTAAATAATAGATGAGGCCCCTATCTTCTCCTCTGCCTGAGCACATGGCCCCTATCTCCTCCTCTGCCTAACTATTTGCACTAGGAGATGATGGTTTTCCTTTGTGTGAACCATGTCAACACCAACATCCAACATTGGGGTAGGGACTTGAGGCCTGGCTAGAGGGCCCAGTATTCAAGTGAGGTGGCAGCAAGCTAACAAGCCTTAGGATATGCAAACAAGGATGTGAAGTTTATCAGACACTGATATAACGACAGCTAAGGTAAATAGGAAGATGTCTGAGGAGGTCAGAGCAACAAGAGGGTGGTGTCCCTCCGGTGAATCTGTAGCTCAATAAGTGAGAGAGGATGCTGAGGGACTGAATAATACCAGTTACTGTTGTAGGACTTCCAGGCCTGGTGGGCATGCAGGATCCAGGCACCATGCCAGGTGAATATCATATACACCATCATCCCCTTAAAAATCTACACATGTACACCACACACACATAGATAACTTACATCCAATGTAAATGCTTCAAATGAATGAAAGGGAAATCTAAGCTTCCTGGATTTGACTAGGGATAGATTATACCTGTGTGTTGAAATACTCAGAGATAACACTTTACAATTAGTATCAATTAAAAAATATAATTAGAGTGAGTATATATCAAATAGAAAGTCCATGTATGGGTGTGCCCACGTGCAGATACAGACTATGAAGGGTTGGATGTGCAGTGCAGTGTACTAGCCTATCATGCACAACATCTCAGCAGCATGAAAATAACTATTGATGATAGATGGACACAGATTACTTTGTATGACACGGTGCACAGCAAGTTCCACAGAGTATGTGTCTTCATGAGCTGCAGAGGGCAGACCACAGCAGGATTAATTATATTTATACAAATCAATGATCATTTGTTGCAAAATATAACATCAAACAATAAATAAGCCAAATAAATAAGCAATCATGTTCACAACATCAACTGCGTTCAAATGATCATACAATGTTATTACTTCATATATCATTGTTCTATGAATTTCAGCTTCCAGGAGGTCCTGCTCATCAACGGAGCATCAGCTCAGGTTGAGTCTGAAGATGTAGAGGAGGAACTGGATTTTGCCCCTGCCGAACAGGATCTGTGGCACAAGGAGGAGAAACATGGAACCTATGAGGGCCCAGCATATGGCGAGTTGGACGATAGTTATATGTGGTCAGTAGGGGTACTGTTCTCACTGGCCCCCTTTCTCCCCCAGATTGACTCGCCACATGGACCCTGATATTGGACAGACACACAGTCCATGGAGTCAGCTCCACCACCACTAATTCCTCAACCCACCACCACTACCCCCTGGACCCAACATCCACCAGTGCCACCACCACCTTGTGCACCTCAGCATCTCCCCACTCCACCACCACTACAGTTGCCCAGGACCTGGCTCGTGACAGACCTCAACCACCTCACCCACCATTGAAAGCTACACTTGATGAGTTGCTGAAGTATATTCAGAGGCAGAAGGACACTATGGTAAGCCTCTTGTCTGGCACCTAATCCAAAAAGACAACAGTGAGCCACATAATAAAGAGATCTCTACAGGGAGATGAGGCACCATGATCTTCAGATGGGTAGCTACATGGCCAAGCTGCTCCAGGCGGTGCTGAACCAGTATATGCTCATCCAATTGAACATGGGCATCACCCACAATGCTCTGATTGCAAGCACCACCTCATAAACACTGGAACTATCCATTTCACTTCTGCAGCCTGGCTCTTCCTCATCTACCTCCATGACTACTACTCCATCAGATGCAATGCCACCTCTTCATCAATACATCTCCCTCCTACTCCACCTAGGCAAAGCATGGTGGCACTGGCGATGGGGGCCCTGTTCTCAGGCAGAGGAGGACATAGGGACTGCATCTATTATTTACCTACCAAAATAATCTCCTCAGTAAATATCTATTGATTAAATTGTTAATGTACTCATGCCTGTATACAAAGTAGATGATCTTGGCCTATGTGATATGATATTTTGATACCATGTGGTTATAAAATATTTCATAATACTCTTTTCTGTATACATGTATGGTTATGGTTAAAATTTAAAGAATTGATGGTCATGCCATTCAGAGGAGATGATTTAGCCCCCTTTTGTTTTTGTTTTTTATTTATTAATGAATAACCTGTATTTTATTTTATTTTATGCAATTTCGCATCCATTAAGGCATTTTTTTATCTGCAAGAAGTGCTCCCAAATAATCAGGGGTGGCTGATGCATTGGGGCAATTGGGCAACTACCCTCCTAAAATGTTAGCTGCTTAACAAATACTTTTTATTATATCTATTTGAATTAATATTTAATATATATTATTTCCCCCTTTTGTGTGTGGCTGAAAAATGATTTGAACAATGATCCCTCCTAACCTGCCTCATAAATGTAATAAAAGTATTAGCTTTATATTTTGTATTAATATACAATTCAGACCTCTGCTATTGAAAATTGTCTGTCACTAGTGCTATTGTCATAAAACAGAAAAGGGGGAGCTAGTGAGCTTCAGATGTCTGTGCTCTAGAACAACATCCTGAATCTCTTCTCATGGTAAGTAAGTGAAGAGGAGAGGCTAGATCCTGTCTCTCGTGCAGCTCTAATGAGAGCTGCTGGACATTTGTTACAAAAGCCCAAGCACAAAAGGGGATGCTATCACACATGCTGCCTTGTCATACACACAATATGTGTCAAAGGAGAGGGAAGGGGCTGCTCACAGAGGAGGGAGATGAGATCAGACAGGAAGTTATCCGACGAACAGAGTCATCTTCCATGCATTGTGTATATATATATACAGTAAGCATATGCGTAAAAGGAGCCATGTTTAAAATGGTTTGGATTGACAGAGTGATGGTGCATTGTGTGGCCTCATTTGCATGCCCCGCCCAGTTTTCCCAGACTGCATTGCATATACTGTATTTCTGAGAAATTTGAGCAGGAAATAAGTTTTCATCAACTTGTTTTTAAACATTCAAATGGAATCACAAATGTACTATTCCTTATTTGTACTACTGTACTTTTTACGGTGGAGGGCTTCACATATGGTGGGCTAAGAGTGATAGAAGCCCTCGACCGTAAAAAGTACAGTAGTACAAATAAAGAATAGTACATTAGTGATTCCATTTGAATGTTTAAAAATAAGTTGATGAAAACTTACTTCCTGCTCAAATTTCTCAGAAATACAGTATATGCACTGCAATCTGGGAAAACTGGGTGGGGCATGCAAATGAGGTCACATAATGCACCATCACACTGTCAATCCAAACCATTTTAAACATGGCTCCTATTACGCATACGCTTACTGTATTTCACAGTTTTAGACATAGCAATGGATGGATTTTTCCCAAACCAGGTCACTTAACCACATACAGTACTGGTTCACAGTTACTGCCGATCCTCAGTATGGTGTGAGTACCTGGTTTGTGTGGTAATCGTTGTAGAGAGTAGTTCTATACAGCAATTGTTTCACATATGGTGGGCTAAGAGTGATAAAAGCCCTCCAAGTACAGTAGTACAAATAAGGAATAGTACATTAGTGATTCCATTTGAATGTTTAAAAATAAGTTGATGAAAACTTATTTCCTGCTCAAATTTCTCAGAAATACAATATATGCACTGCAGTCTGGGAAAACTGGGCGGGGCATGCAAATGAGGCCACATAATGCACTTTAAACATGGCTCCTTTTACGCATACAGAATAGAAACAATAGGTGGCTCAAGGTATAAGGAAAATCTGGGATATAAACAAGGGGTGCTCCTTGAGGATATAAATAACTTAATGACAAATTGGGAGGAGGGAAAGAAAAAGTATCCTTTTATATTGAAGTGCACACCCTCTGCCCTAATAACAATATAGAACAGCAAATGAGTAAAACTTAACGTTTATTAATTAGTAATAAAATGAATTGTTAAAATCCTGAAATACTGACGAGATCCGATCAGTAGTGAAATCTGAAATAATTGTAAGGGCTTTCTTGGTTTGTGGATAGAATTAAGAATCTGTGGAAATAAACACTGGATCCTCCTATATAAAGTGACTAGTGGCTACAAAGTGCAAAATAATAATAGGTGGAATACTAATAAATAGCAGAAATGCAGGTCCAAACTATAGGGCCTATATGTTTGCTTAATGCGTATTCCATATATACAAAGTGACTAGTGCTAGTAATAGTAGTTACAGTGATATTACTTATAAGTATTGCACCTTATTGTAGCTTATAACATGTATTCTAAAGTGCCTAGTGCCAATATCAATTGAATAAATATAATATAATGTTGGATACAATATAAATAAAGTGCTGGTGCTTGCTGAGGATATAGTAAATTCCACAGTACAGCTTTATTGAGGAAAGTCCAATATTGTTATATATTATGAATGATCAGTATCACTAAACAAACTGAGGAGCTGGATGGAGGTCTATATAATTCCACATTAGCTTGATTATTAGTATAAAATATAAATTATAAGTTTTGAGTATGTGGGAATCATATTGTTCGATCGTTTTGCTTTAGATAGTAATTCTATATAGTTTACACAGCTCCTGAGTCCCTAAACTACCCGCGCGTGGTCTAGGCGT
Source organism: Discoglossus pictus (assembly GCA_027410445.1). Lineage (NCBI taxonomy): Eukaryota > Metazoa > Chordata > Amphibia > Anura > Alytidae > Discoglossus > Discoglossus pictus. The sequence goes on along the minus strand of CM050166.1, from coordinate 241,826,770 downwards.
CTGCGTATGATGTCATAGCGCAACGTCGCGGCGTAGAACATGCAACCCACTTCAATATAAAAGGATACTTTTTCTTTCCCTCCTCCCAATTGTCATCCTTTTACGCATATGCTTACTGTATTTCACAGTTTTAGACATAGCAACGGATGGATTTTTCACAAACCAGGTCACTTAACCACATACAGTACTGTTTCACGGTTACTGCCGATATATATATATATAATGTGTAGCCACTTGCCTGTCAAAAATGACGGGTTTGTAAAATGTAAGTCCAGAAATGCTGTTTGCCACCCAATGCAAGACTCTTCTCCCTTGATCTTCATTTTTTTTTTCAATGTCATATTGCATATTTATGTAAAAGCAGAAAAAGAAATAGAATTTTTAGTTAATTTTTTTATTGTTATAACATGCAACTTAGATATATATTTATATCTGTAAACAACTCATAAACCATAGTCAATAACATTTTACCAGTTTTTATTTATCAATATTGTAAGAATCTTTCAACTTTCTGAATCAGTACATGTTGTTTAACAAATGTGTAAATGTTTATATTGAATCCAGAGGAAGGCAAGCAGAAAAAAAAACTGTGAAACTGAGCCTATTGTCTCAAATGGGTAAAAAAATAATCCCTTTCTGACCTCAGATACTGGCAATCGGATTATTCCCTGGATCAATAATATCACAGTAATTATACAGTAAATGGCCAAAAGGTGTAAATACATGCAATGAAATGCATAATAAAATACAATACAATTGATAATTTAAATTAATGAAACTCAGAACAACTGTGCAAATAAACGTGTACATAGAATAAAAGTACTAAGCATTGCATGTTATTTAATCAATGTGTAAATGTTTATATTGAATCCAGAGGAATGCAAATATAAAAAACCCAAGCGAAACTTCACCGATTGTGACAAATGGGTAAAAAAATTAATTCCTTCCTGACCCCAGATACTGGTGATCGGATTACTCCCTGGATCAATACTCTCCAAGTAATTATACAGGTAAATACATATAATGAAAGTCATAACCAAATAAAAATCAAGTGGTAATCAGAATGAATGAAACCCATAAGAGCTGTATAAACTAACTTGAAATGCATGTAATAAAACTACTAATGAAATAGGGCCTCATTCTATTATCGGCCTTAAAACGTCCGCAAAGCTGCGATTCCTTGCAGGGCTCCCATTACCTTGCAATTCAAATAGACGGCGCCGCAAGGATATCCCCCTTACGGCCGGCCGCATATCTTGCAACCGGCCACAAGGTCTGAAAACTTTAAAAGCAAATATAAATTCAAGACGGCACTGTAAAGCTCTGTAAATGCTAGGGATCATAATGGGGGACATGAGGATTAATAGCAATCCCCTCTCAAGCTTTCACATCAGCTCAAATCCGATATTTCATTAACTGTTTATTTTCCGGCCTCAGCGTGGGCGGGTCTGAGGTGCTCCAAGCCCTTGGGACTTTGTTCACAGATATTTTACATGAATTAAAATAAAAATTATTTACGGATTTGAGTGTAGGGGAATGTTGTGCTATGAATGCTAACACCTACAATCACCTTATCGTCTCATCAGAGTGCAGGATGGCTTTATTATGGCTTTATTATGTGCTTGATTGTGTGCTTGCGGGACCTTTTTGCTGCAAGTAAGCTGCGGCTCGGTTTTAGCCTTGCAGAGAGGTTTCCCGGAGCAATTGAAAAGCAACCTGGATTTTCTTGCGGCCGAAACTCTTGCGGCCGTTTAAGATCAAAGGCTTTCCTCTGGCGCAAGGCATAACAAGGGGCCGGCCGCAAGCCTGCCCGAGTCCCCGGCCGGAAGGGAATAGAATAGGCAAATAGCCTGCGGCTAGTCCTTGCGGCCCCGCATCTCCTACGGCCTATAATAGAATGAGGCCCATAGAATGCAAGTAGTAAGTATGTTCAATTAAACTACAAAATATCATATTTAGAAAACACCTTTTCTTTTTGAATATGGTACTTAACAATGACATCTGTAAAGTTTATTGAGTGCTTTGTCAAGTTTTGAGAAGGCTTGTTTTAATTTGTGTTTTGTTGTACCCACTGTTCTTTTTGTGTAAATACTCATCCATCATGTAATAATTCGCATTGACTTTCATTTTTTTTTTATGAAATCATTTATTTCTTATTGGTTTCTGCATCTTGAAAATGCCACTTAGAGTTGTCCATGGGCAAATGCCGGTTCTTCTAAAAATAGGCCAACCAAATTAAACGCTTGTCCTTGCGATTTATTAATGGTCATAGAAATGCCATAATAATGGAAATTGTCTCATTTGAAGGACAAAAGGCAAGCTAGTCTCACTTGGAGCCAAATCTATTCTTGGTATAAATACTACTTCACCTTTATGGGTCCCATTAAGAATTTCTGCATGTATGAAATGGTCTCGTAAATCCTGAACAATGAATCTGGTCCCATTACAAAGACTTTTTTTTGGATTCATATTTCTCAGTAACATGCCAATTACCCCTTTTTTGAGTTGCAAAATATGTGGTGGCATTACAGAGGGAGTTAATGTATTTAGAAATTCAGTGGTAAAAATAGATTCACTCTGTTTGTCATCAGCTAGAACAGAATCTTCACTGTAATAATTTTTTTTGTGGTCCGTCAATTTATTTCAAGATTTCGTTATTGAGATCCAAAGCATCTTTATTTTTGGATGTTAATATTACTTTCTGTGCAAGCTCAGAAGAATGTTCTGTATTTATTCCATTTTAGAATACAGCTGATATGACGGAATCTTTACAAATCTTGTCCACTGGGATTTCAACAGCATCATCAGGTAAATTATGTATTAAGTCAGTTTTTCCAATTTTTATTCCCAATTTGAATTAGCCAATCATTGAATTAATTTTAGCCTTCAGATCTCATATTTTTTTTCTAATCAAAGGTGTGTAAATTCTTTCTATAGTGGAATTTATACATGTTTCTACAAAGTCTGTGCGATTTCCACGTACAACCACAGGTAATGATTGTCTGAAATCTCCACCTAACAACATGACTTTTCCACCAAAAGGGAAATCATTACCCATGATTTCACGCTATAAATGATCAATACATCGCAGAGCATGGCACAACATCATAGTGGCCTCATCTATGATAATAAATTTAGCTTTTTTTACATTTATTGGCTTGAGGTGATTTCATTCTAATATCGGACACTGATGTTTCTGAATTGGAACTGGAAGCTTAAGTCCACTATGTACTGTTCTGCCACCTTCTAACAACAGTGCAGCAATTCCAGTTGTTGCAAAGGGAAGTGCAATTTCACCTTTACCTCTAGTTGAACTCATCAACAAATTATATAGATACATTTTTCCAGATCCAACGTGTCCATCTAGATAAAAATAACGCTCTTTGAGCGAGTCATCATCTAGTGCTTGTTGTATGACATTGAAAGCGTGCTTTTGCAAATCATTTAAAGTGGCAATTTTTTCTTCTGTTTTTCAACATCAGTGTCATAGTCCTCAAAGTTTATATCATCTCTAATTCCTGGATCTGGGAGATTCAAAGTTGCACAACTTAATCCATGACATAATAAGACTTCTTGAATCTCCATTAATGCTATTATTTCAGCTATGGACTCATTTGACGTTTCAACAAGTTCATTCATTCATATGTATTTTAAATGTTTCCCACATAGCCAATGAATTTGGAACATTGCAAAATATGCAAATGAATGCAAATTGTTCCCTCATCTGATGTGGCATTTTACATAGTGCTGCTTCCTCTAGACATTTCTCCCATTCTGTCTCATCAGCAAGGAAGTTTCTCTGTCTGACAGCTAATTAAAATGTGTCATAAAGTCTGTCATTGACAGTTCTCAATTCTTCAAAACTTTGTGCACCAGGAACATTTAAAAGTAGTAAACATAAGCAGAAACATTCAATGTCTCTTTGACTTACTGTATACATTCAGGGTATAATTTTATTACCACCCTGTTTTCTCTGTTTCCATTTGCCATTGATAAAGACATAATGATATGGAATCTCATGGTATAAGTATTGTCTTGCCTCAATGTCCTTACAGTGTAATGTAAACAAAGCAGTAAGTGTGGTTTGTTGGTGTTCATTTTGTGCCATAGCATTTTGTTCATTGCCAGTATGAAAGTAAACTAATTGTCTTTTTGGCAAATGTACAGCTAATCGATATATTGCATGTGAGCGATCATGCATTTAAAATGTCAAAAGTCACGGGGCGTGGCCAAGCGCAGCACAAGAGCAAACGTGCAGAGCTGGAGCTCTGCAGCTTTTGTGGCTTTAGGGGCAGCTGGTGGCTGACAGAAAGTCCCTAGGGAGACCTAGACCCCAGCAGAGGATCCCCCTCCTCATAGAGGGTTGTTGGGCCCTGACGGAGGAGGCCCTGGCGGGGGCATAGCCTCCTACTCCCTACCCGAGCCTCAATCAGGCAGGACAGCACCATCTACGGAGGACGGAGGTGCATCTCCTCCCTGCCGAAACAAGGAGGGGGCCTCCCGGAACCCCCACAGCTGATCCGGTGCAGCCGAGTGGGGTGAGAGAGAGGTGCACTCCGGAGCAGGCACCATCTTGATTTTGGCAGCCTGCACAGCCAGACATACTCGCTGGCGGATCCCGTCTGAGGCTGCAACAAGGCAGCACAAGGTGTGAGGGACAGAAGCTGAGGGCTTTGCCGACCCTCCAGTGAGCGCAGCCTTCTGAGAGCAAGGTCTGAAAACAAGGGGCAGAGCTGGTGAAGAGAAGAGAGCCGCCATCTTGGTAAGCGGAAAGCCTGCGAAAACGCGGCCACCATCTTGTGGCGTAACCAAGCAGGGACCCTCTGATAAAGAAAGTATAGTGGGGGCTACAGGGAGGGGAAATAAGGAGAAGTAAACCCCACAACGTATAAGGGGGGACAAGACAGAAGCCTACCATAATACTTACGCCCCCCCCCCCCCCAGAAAACCAATACCAGGGTAGTATTTGTTGAATGGCTGAAGCCAAGGCTGCCATCTTTGAAAAAGGCTAGTGGAGGAGAGCACACATAGCGGGAGGCCTGGCTTGCACTGGCGACAGGAGGGGAAACACATCTCCATATTCCCTGCAATCACCCTCACGGGGCGCTGAGCAACAGGGGGCACCACAAAGGGGAAAAAAGTGGAGAGGGCCCCTGTCAGGAACCCCTGGTCAGTCGGACACATCCCCCTGGAAGCCTGGGCACAGAGACCGGGGTACAGAGCCGCCAAAGACACATCTGTGCAGATGTCCAGTACAAAAGGATAAAAATAGAATCTTCACCTACAGCCAGAGACATAAATCTCCACGGAATTGAACTATAGTTGTCAATAGCAGCTAATCAAAAATTTAACCCCAATGGAGGGTGACAGAGGGGAAAAGAAACTGACAGAAAAGAATATAAACATGGCTTAAAAAGTAGCCGCAAACCTGGGTCCCACCGACTAAATGTATAAATGCTCCACTGCCTCAAGCCTCACACAGAACCCCAGGACTTATATATAATGTGGAAACAGTAAATCATAAGAAATTTATGCTCAGGGGGCTTCAATATCAAGACCGTCACTGTTGGCTAAAACACTGCTTACAGATATAAATAGTGATAAAGAGCTGCGACACTGATAGTGCAGATCCATTTCTGAACTGGAATCATAGTTAAGCCCAAACGGTCAGAGCACTCCAAATAATGAAAGAACATTTTCAAGCAACTATGGCCAATCAAAAACAAACCTCAGACAACGACCCAGCAGATTCAGGACCTTCTGAATCAGAAATGTAACAAAGTAGTAATACCTCAATGGACATATCTGCAAAGTCAATGGCGCAGATAGCGGAACTTATGCAAAGCAAACTAGACAGCATCAAAAAAGAGCTCACAAAAGAGATCCACGATCTCGGTCAAAGGACCCATCTCTTAGAAACCTTTGTGGATGACTTGTGAGAAACTCAACACCAGATGGGGTCGGCTGTGACAGAACACTCCTTGCAAATAGCAGAAATGGCCGGGAAACTAGAAGACATGGACAACCGGAGTCGGAGACATAACTTGAGATTAAGGGGGATACCCCGAACAGTGACAGACCTCTTACCCTACATCCAAGCCACGTTTAACTCTCTGACCCCAACACTTCCAGAGGCAGAATGGGAAATTGAAAGGGCACATAGGGCCCTGGGGGCTACTTCAGTTCCCAATATTCCCAAAAATGTGATTATACGGCTTCTTCGTCAGAGGGCCAGAGACACTATACTGGGGGCAGCAAGAAAATGCAGAGAAATTAAGGGCCCAGATGGCTCTGTATTACAGATATACGCAGATTTGGCCCCCAATACCCTCTTGAGAAGAAGACAGATGAGACCGGCGCTGACAGTTCTACAACAGCACAAGATTGCATACAGATGGGGATTTCCCTTTGTGCTTCTGTTTCAAGTGAAAGGAACTTCTTATTCTATTAAAACCTTAGAAAAGTGTATGCGAATACTACAAAATTTGGGGCTAATTACAACAACGGAACGAGGCATGCAACAGCAAGACTCCCCTCGAAGGAGCCCAAAGAGACAGTGGCAAGATACTCCGCTTCCACAAAGGTGTAAAACAGGACTTACAACAGAGGAACTTCCTCAGAAAATATAAGTAGGGAAACCTTGACTTAACCAAACCCTGGTTTAGGGAATATGGTCTGCTCAGAGAAACCTAGGACGCCTCATATTACCAATGCTTAGACTATCAAATTTATAGAGACTCTTTTATAAAAGACCTGAATAGCTAGGCTAATGTTAAAGAGACTTTAGTATCACTAGATCTTAAAGTAACTATAAGGGTATACCATGTACACAATGCTACGAATAAAGACCTATCTTAGGGAATATGGACGATGCAGAGAAGGCTAAAGGGTTCTTTATCTCTTATACCCGAGGTATAGACTGTTAAAACTATAGGGTCATTTATTTAGAAGAATAAACCATTAAGATCAAGGTTAAAAAGGTAGAGTAACTTTTAGCCTCCTAGACAGTTAAAGGATATATCATATACACAACACTATTAATGAGAGGAGGGTCTGAAATGAACAGCAGACAACTGGGAGTATGAGAAATTATTAAAGAAGAGTGGAAATTATCTGAGGAAAAAAAAAAAAAAAAGAGCTAGAAGGTGGGACCCTACAGTGATTAAACAAAGGACGTTAAGGGGGGGGGCATTTTAATAGCCTAACGTAACTCTACACACTGTGCATTCCTCATACTAGCATGACGGAGACAGGGAAGGTTCTCTATCCTCAGACCAGAATTACTAAGATACATCTACAAAGATGTTGGGGAACGAGCACAAAGATATTCAGAATCGTTGAAAGTTTTAGTTCAGTTGAAAATATTGTTATCATTTTTTGGTTAGTATTTTTTCTTGGCAGTGACACAGAATCGAAACTTACAACTCAGAGGTGCGGGAAGGAGGGTCTTGTTTGGTCCAGCATTCTCAAAAAATCAGGGATCATTGGCTTCAAAAGTAAGTACTATCTCTGCGCTCTTTTCTCTCCTTGGGACAGATGGCTAAAGTAGGATACACTTTTATAACTCATAATGTTAGAGCAGGGGTCACCAAACTTGGTCCTGAAGGGCCGACCCAGGCCTGGATTTGTGGATATCCTTGCTGCAAACAGGTGAGTCAATCAGGATGGCTGAAGAAACAAGATTCTCACCTGTTTGCAGCAAGGATATCCACAAATCCAGGCCTGGGTCGGCCCTCCAGGACCGAGTTTGGTGACCCCTGTGTTAGAGGGTTCAACTCACCCTTTAAGAGGAGGAAAGCCTTCCTAACATATAAAACTCATAACCCAGCAGCTATCTTCCTTCAGGAAACTCACTTCAAATTGAATGATATCCCAAAGTATATGCACGGAAACTATCCTCACATATACGCTACCACACAGACCTCAAGAAAGGCGGGGACGGCTATCCTACTACACAAGGATTTTCCCCTTATTCTTGGTAACAAGACCATTGATCCGGAAGGAAACTTTATTATTTTGACAGGCACAATACATGATAGTAAAACCACACTTATTTCATTATATTCTACAAACTCATCCTCTCACAACTGTCTCTTACGGCTACTTCGTTACTTGGAATCCAAGGATTTAGGACACATTATCGTAGGGGGGGACCTAAATTTAGTGCTTAGGCCAACCCTAGATCGCACAGGAACTTCAATGGGAGACAAATTTTCTAAGAAAATAGACCTAATACAAGCTAAGCTAAGGAGATTACAGATGACGGATATATGGAGAGAGAGCCACCCTCTTAATAGGGAGTATACATTTTTCTCCACAGTGCATAAAACTTATTCAAGAATAGACACATTCTTGATAGGAACAAATTTAATTGATCAGACTGATGGAGTAGAGATATACCCGTGTTCTTGGTCAGACCACTCTTATGTTTGCCTCAAAATTCAACTGGGGGAGACCCGGGGGGGAGCCAGAGGTTGGAGATTAAATGAAATGCTCTTAACCCAACCTCACCTGAGAGCCCGAGTAGCGGTGGCTTTAGACTCATACTTTACAGAAAATGTAACTGGAAATATATCTCCAGACTGGGTATGGCTGGCTCATAAAGCCTGCATTAGAGGGACTTGTATACAAATTGCAGCCCAACATAAAAAACAACAAAATCAAAAAGAGAGGTTAGCAAAGGAAAAACTTGTGGAATTGGAAAAGATGAATCAACAAAACCCAACGAAAGCATTAAGACAACAAATAGAGTTGGTGAGAGTCGAGTTAGATCAAATCTTGTCAGCTAAGACTGAAAGAGCCTTGCGTTTTACGGGCCAGAGGTTCTACGCCAGGGCGAATAAACCAGATACCATGCTGGCCAACAAATTGAAAAATAAAATTGCCCAATCAAAAATCTACCAGAAAAAACATACACTAGGACAAATAACATCTAGCCCCAAGAAAATTCAGGAAGTATTCAATTTTTTTTATAGTAAACTGTATACCTCCCAAGGCTCAGCAACAGAAATCCCCATAAGGGACTTCCTAAATTCATGCGAACTCCCCAGTTTAACGGAGGAGGATAATGGGTTAATTGATTCCAAGATCTGTTTAGAAGAAGTGAATCAGGCTATACATGAGGCGAAGGCAGGCATGTCCCCTGGACCGGACGGATTCACGGTACAATATTATAAGACCTTCTCACATATCCTAGCCCCACACTTAACCACTTTTTTTAACTATATTTTGGAGGGTAAATCAATACCAGCGGAATTTAACCAAGCCAATTTGGTTTTTTTCCCAAAAGAGGGTAAAGATAGGTTAGAAGTGAAAAATGTCAGGCCCATATCTCTACTCAATATTGATTTAAAATTATTAACAAAGATTATGGCCAACAGGATAGCAGGACTCCTCCCAAAGTTGGTTCACCCAGACCAGGTAGGCTTCATTTCCCATAGGCAGGCGGGAGATAATATTCGCAAAGTAACTAACCTAATATAGCCCAACAACAGCACTCTGCTTTGTGCTTGTTGGCCCTGGATATAGAAAAGGCCTTCGACACTGTGGAGTGGTCCTATTTATGGGAAGTACTAGCTAAGTTTGGTTTCTCAAACACATTTGTGAACCTGCTTCGAACACTTTATAAAAAATCAAAGGCGGAAATTAAAGTGCCAGGTCAGAACAATGAAACTATAGATATACAGAGGGGAACAAGACAAGGCTGCCCGCTCTCTCCGCTACTGTTTGCCCTGGTAGTGGAACCTCTGGCCCAGAGGATCAGGGCTTCTGCCCAAGTAAAAGGAATACAGGCTGGCTCAACTCAGTTTAAAAGTAGCTGGTTCGCGGATGATGTTCTTTGTACTCTCACCAACCCTATATCCTCGATCCTGGCTTTATTTGAAATACTTAACAGCTTTAGTTCAATTTCGGGCCTTAAATTAAATACGTCCAAAACAGAGGTGTTGGCTTTGAATTTAACCCAGGGAGAAGAGACTTTCCTGAGAGAAAATTATCGGTTCACTTGGCCACAGACCTATATTAGATACCTAGGGATCAAACTTACAAGAAACTTAGGGGATCTCTATAAATCGAACTATGACCCTCTAATCAAACAATTAAAGAATGACATGAACTCATGGTCTAAACACAAATTATCTTGGCTAGGACGGATACATTCCATAAAAATGAATCTGTTACCGAAAATTCTCTATTTGTTTCGATCCCTGCCAGTTAGATGCCCGGAAAAAGAACAGACAATTCCAAAAAGTAATTTTTCAATACATTTGGCAATACAAACCGCATAGAATAGCGAAACAAATAATGACTAGACACAAAAAATTGGGGGGCCTATCATGCCCTAATCTCATCCAATATTATCGTGCAGCTCAATTGGCAGTTATCCCTAGGATCCATTCTCGGGATCATAAACCAAGCTGGGTCTATATAGAGGATCACGATTTACGACCTTACACCTGGAAACAAGTAATTTGGCTAAAAGATCCATTAGGGGCACTGAGACGGCTACAGAACCCGATAATCAGGTTATCATTACAGTGCTGCAAATGGGCTCAAACAAACCATGGGATCTTGGGGGGGCTATCTCCCTTGGCTCCCCTAATACCGCACCCGGAATTTCGGACCCCCCTATCCGAAGATTCAAAGGAATGGTGGACATCAAGAGACCTAGGTAGAGTCGGGAACTGGGTAACAGAGGGGGGCTCTCTCTCCTATGTGAGTCTAAGGGATAAATATAATCTTCCACTGGAGGAGCACTATAATTTTTGTAGGATTAGTCATTTGGCGAACTCCCTAGTCAAGCAATGGGGTATCCTGGGGTATACTTGGTTCTCAAAATCATGTAGCACAGCGCCTTTAACAAGAGGAATACTAGGCATGCTTTATTCAGAATTTAATAAACCAAAAATAGATCCCAAGGATAAATTCATGAAGGAATGGGAGAAAGATTTAGGACATACCTGGGAAATAACACAATGGAAAAGATCCGGGAGAGAATTGACTAGGGGCTCGCTAAATTACAGCTTACTAGAGACATCCATAAAGATTTTACATAGGGCTTATATAACCCCGGACCGGATTGCTAAATGGAATGGGGGGCAAAATCCTAATTGCTATAGAGGATGCAGTCTAAGAGGCACTTTCATACATATGTGGTGGACTTGCTCCAAAGTCCAAAGGATGTGGCAAGAATGTACACGTCTAGCATCCATTGTTTTTCAAATGGATCTAGAGGCTCAGATGGAGGTATGTCTGCTGGGACTAGGTATGGAAGCCTTAACGGCTACCCAAAACAAAATGATGCAGTTTATATGTTTGGCAGCTAAAAATTGCATAGCTAAAAGATGGAAAGCAGAACATATAGAACCATTAGAGATAACCAGTAAATTAAATCAAATTATGATATACGAAAGAATATCTCACACACTAGCAGACACTATGGACAAATATTTAGCAATTTGGGAGCCCTGGGTCACTTATCAAGGACAACAAAAATGACTTGAAGGGGTCTGATGTCCCAGGGAGAGAAAGGGAGTGAGGGGAAGATGAGGACTGGGAGGCTGGACTGGGGAACACCCAAGAATTTCCTGCACCAAAGAGGTAAGATAAAAGCGGGGAAAACGACATGGAAGGGTGGAAGTCGGATTTCTCAGGATAACTAATAGCTGCCAATAGTTTTGTTACGGTTGAAGATTTAATTCAAGTTTAATTTGTTCTTAAGGGGAAAAGAGGGGAGGGGGACAGGGAGGTTCTGGTAATTCAAGGAGCTTCAGGAATATGAATAAAAATGAGGATCACAATGACTCCAAAAACTAGTCTAGCTAGCGGGGATAAGTAAGGAAAAAGGGAACATAAAAAGGAAAAAGAGGTGTGAAGGTCACAAACTTTACATGAAAATTCAAATGGAATATGATTACTGTACGTTATGCTTTTATGACTAATTCTTATTACACTGAATTAGAATCTGCTTTTTTTTTTTTTTTGCAAACTGTGAAATAGATGGAAACTGCCTGATCTGTGAATCATGGCATACTGATATAATGTTGATTCTCTTCTCTTTTTCAAAGTGACCAATAAAAAATGAATGGTTAAAAAAAAAAAAATGTCAAAAGTCGCCACTTTGATTCTGGCGCACTGACATAGCGAGCATCTACATGAGAAGCAAGTTCATCATGTAGTAACTCATTGTCTTGTTCATTTGGTCCATTTTTGTTGACGACAGTTGCTGCATCATATCCTTTATAAATATACTTGTAGATATATTTAGTATTGATTTTATAGAAATGCAAGCTTCCCTATTTATGGGTTTATGATACTTCATTAATAGATGCGGATTATATGGCACCACATACGTGTTATCTAAATTTTTTCCTCAAATGATTGCGTTTGGATCTTTTCTTCATCTATACAATGGATATCCATCGCAATTGGCAAAAGTTTGGTCTCTAAAGTCTTTAGGGGAAATCTTTAGTGCATTTTTTATTTTCTATACTTGGTGAGTTCGGGTTTAGCTCTCCACATGGTCCACGAGTCATGGAATGTGTTACAATGTGATAGAGTGTCTCATGTTTTTGTGGATGTGGTAGTTCAGCAGTAATGACTGAATCCACTTTCTCTGCAGGATCAGTTTATCAGTTTATCAGTTTCTTGAAGTATTAAAGGAATATGTGCATGTGGCATGCCTCTTTTTTAGAATGCAATGGTATAAACATAAACCACACACTTTCCAAATAAATGACTGCTGGTTATGTCATGTATTAAGGCTGTAAATTTTATTTTGAAGACTCTAGCCACTAAGTCTGGTCTATCAGAAGCATTTTGGCCAACTTTCAAATTATCGACAATCTCTGGCCATTGAGGATTACATGTAAATGTAATAAATAAATCAGGTTTCCCAAATTTAGTTCCAATAGCCATAGCATCATTGTATCTTTCTCACAATATTGTGAGGAGATCCTTGGAAGGAAGATGGTAAAATGATGGCTCAGCCTGCTGCAAGATTTTGGTTTGTAGCCGCTTCAGCCACATAATCCATGAGGGCACAATACTGTTGCTGATATTTGATAAAAAATTTAATTATTGGCTTCTACTTGCAGGTATGAATCAATGATCCATTGTTGTGTCAGTTTTCCCGCACTTAAGATGGGATTTCCCTAATTGAGCCACTTTAAATTCAAGCATGGAAATATTATTTCTGACACGTTGTTTAGTGTTTGGATAACTGGGAAGTATTAATTTTGGTTGCCAGCCTGCGTCCCCAGTGGGATACAAAATGGGATAAGTCATTGGATCCAAATTGGTACTTAATATACTAATGTTAATGAAAGGTTGTTCTTGATTTCTAGGATATATTCTAATATCCCTCTGAAACAGGTGGTTCCCCCTCATCATGAAAAAACATTGCAACCTAATTAGCTGTGGGTAAGTTGTAACGTTGTTTTTCAGTATGTCAGTTTCTTCTAAGAGCCATATTAACTTTTGGCATTCTCAAGAGATTTTGTTCAGCATGAATGCATTTTTGTTCTTCATCCTTTGACAGTTTTTATAAGCTTGAGTGTATGGATATTTTTTCATAATCTTATCAAACTCATAAAAAACTGCGGGTAAGCATTTAGTATTTTCCAGAAGCTGCATACTTTGTTCAACAGCTTCGTTTGCATCTAGTACATATAGTTGAGCACATTTTTTTTTTGCTTTCCTTCTTGAGGGTGTAAGTATGAAGTACGGTGGTAAATTTGCCCTTGTAGTGTAAATCAGGGCCATGTACTTCAACATTTCCTACTAGTGAACTTACCATTTCTTGGTCTTTCATTTAGAAAATGATAAGCCACACAAAATTGACAAAGCACATTCAACATACCACAATTGTGAGGCTCTACATTTATAGCATTAAATATTGGACTTTCCTGTGAAGCAAGGTCAACATTAGAATCTATATCTACATTATCATCATTACCATATTCTTCAGATATTTGGTGCTCAATATTTTCCTAGCTCTCTTACACGGAATTTTGGGATCATCCATGTGGAGTTTGTTGTACATTTGGTCACGCTTTTGTTCTCATAGTTTTTTCTTACTGTCCTCGGATAATTTATTTCTCCATCTTTTTTGTCGTTCGTTTATATTTTTTGCTGGTTTCTGGCTGCTCATCCAGAGGTATCTGTAATGATAAATATGAATCTTTATTTTCATCATACAGATTATGTTACATAGCCATTTGGATGTGAATTAATCATTTACTGTAGCTTACCTCTTCCACTGACCTCTATGCGGTGTGTCTTTTCTTTAAAATTCTCTCACGTTCTTCTTCTCATACTCTTTTCATGGTGTCCTCGGACTGTTTAGCTCTCCATCATTGTTTTCGTTCCCTGTCCAGATGTACATGTACATGTTACATGTAATGTAACATGTAAATATTTGTTTGTAACCTACATATTATGTTAATGAAGCATTTCAATATTGTTGAATCACTTATTTTAAGGTATTGGAAGTTGTAATGGCTTAAGATTTATTTTTTATTTTTGTTACTTTGTTAATCTTTTCTTGCAATTATGGCCATTGTAGTGGGGCATGAGATGTGTCTGGCGGGTCTGTGGCAGCAGTGTGGCAAAGTGACCCAGGTGAGTGACTAGAAGGAGCACAGTGAGTGCATGCTGTGATAGAGAGAGTGTGAAGTGTGTGATAGAGAGGGATAGTGCAAAGTGCGTGACAGAGAGAGTGCTAGATAGACAGAGTGTGTTGCAGGGTGCAGTGTGTGTGTGTGTGAGAGTGTAGTGCATGTGTCTGAGACAGGCAGAGTGAAGTGTGTGTGATACAGAGGGAGGGCAGTGTAATATACAGAGTGAAATGTAATTTAGAGACCGGAATCTAATATAGAGACTGCATTGTACAGTACCACCTACCAGTGGGTCTATGGGGTGTATAGGTTATGTGGCCTACCTTTGTGCCTATGTGTAGGTGTATAGCTCTATGTGTAAGTAATTTATGTGAAGTCAGTAAAATACGTGTTCAGTAAATTATGCGTACTGTAATATCCAGCAAAATATAACCAAACCTCCTGACTACTCTCTCTCTTAGCAACTTACCGACTCTCCTAAGCACTTGAACCAACCTTCCAACGACTAAGACCTGCATTTTAACTAGTAACTGCAACACGGTCAGTGTTTGGGTGGGAAACCTTCTCTTTTATAACCTGTTCATGTCAATTAACATGATATTTGCATTTTCTGTTTGTTCCTTGGGCTGTGTTGCAGCAAGAAATTCAGGGAATTGCGTGGATTGGGTAATTTGCCTATTCATCACATCATCCTACCCCTTGTACATTATGGATAATACATGGGTTAACAACTTGAGAATTGAGAAAAAAAATCCCAAAGTTGCAAGAAGCCCAAGTCTACGTGTGTGGGATTGCATAGGGCCCAATTCCTCATTATACGGATGAGTTAAAACATACAGTGTTTGCATCTTGATATCTCAATGTTAGATGCAGCCACCCATAACGGAAATGGGATTATAAGCTACTTAAGTAAGAAATGTCTAAGCATTTACAGTTTTAACCGATTTGTAATAGGAGATCTCTCCATGCATCTACTGCAATAATACCTCACAGATATCCTGTGTTTGAAAGGAAACATTTAGTTGGCAGCTTTCATTGTCACTGTATAATTGGTAATAAAGCATGCTTTGGGTTGTGCTTAAATGTAGGTAAAAAAATTATTCTGAAATCATAGTATCTACCCTTATCATTGGACCCTGGGATAATAGAAACTGACAGTTGGCAAAGAAGTTAATGTATACATTTATGTACTCCTAAGTTACCCCATGTCACTGATCTCTGGATAAAACCTTTCAGTACTACTGTATCCAGGAAGAGAATCTATCTACCAATTTTGAATGGAAAAAAGGTTTTCTGTATCTGCTGTAGGCAAGAGATAGATACATTTAGTACATAATTGTTAAGATTTGAAGATATGTTTAACATCAATGGGAAATGGCAAATCTGAAACTGACAAATTTCTAGGGCCTCATTCAATTGCAGGACATAACTTAATAGCAAATCGCTGATTTGCTGCCATAGGGTTACGTCCTCGCATTCCCTTACGTCTAAGCTGCTATTCTATTGGCTGAGCGCACAGGTTAGCCCTCCTTCCTGCTGATCGCAAACCATGCTATCGGCAGTAAGCATTCGCGGGCTTGAACATGATCGCGTGCGCAAGCCCTTGGAGCACTGTAATTGCAAAAATAAATTCAAGACAGCACTGTAAAGCACAATGGGTGACATTAGGATTAAAAGCACAACATTACAGACCTGAATAGGAAATACATACACAATATATACAGTACATTACAATACAATACAAATCAAATACAATACAATAGCCCCCTGTCTAAAACACATGAAATACTATTTATAATACACACATACCCCACTATCTAAAATACATTAAATCCTATCTAACATACATACATACCCCACTATCTAAAATACATTAAATCTTATCTAACATACATACATACCACACTATATAAAATACATCCCCCCTATCTAAAATACAATAAATCCTATCTACATACACAAACTCTAATTGTAACCTAAAATAAAATAATTAAGACCACTTACCTTTGCAAATATCCCTTCAGATCAGCCACCCTAGGAAAAATTAAATTAAATTAGTACAACACATTTACATACAATAAATAAACATTCTACATATTCTAAATATTCTACTCACCTTTCCAGCAGGTCCCCATCCTTTTTATTTTCTTCTCCGGCGCGGCCCCTGTTAAAAATAAACATTAGATTAGTATTAAATACACACACACACACACACAAAATAAAATAAAATAAACATAATATACATTAAAGTTACCTCCCTGCGATGTCCCCGGCCTCCTTCTCTTCTGCCCCAGCTGGGCCCTAGAAGAATCTGCGCTTTAAAAAAACACACACAAAAAAAACAACTAATGGATGCATCCAGCCAATCACTCCTTGGGGGTGTATCCCATTGTAATTGGCTGAAGGCAATATAGCCTTCTGATTGGTTTAAAAAAAGATTGACAGGTGCATTAGCCAATTAGAATGGGATATGGGGGTGTATCCCATTCTGATGGGCTCACAAATGTTAACACCATTTTAGTTGCTTACCAGACAATAATTACCCTTTGGGACCCTAATAATAAAACAGAGCACACACATTCCAATAAGTGGCTGAAATATGATTGACTGCGTTTTCAGCCAATCAGAAGGCGCCATTGCCAATTTTCTTCCGGAAAAGGCTCTAGGGGGCTCATTAGCATCGAGGAGGTCGACGAGTACTGACCTCCGTTAATCTTTTTTTTTTTCTTAGAGCGCGGATTCTTCCAGGACCCAGCCGGGGCAGAAGAGGAGGAGCACGGATACATCACGCCAAAGTAAGTTCATTGTATATTATGTTTATTTAATTTTATTTTGTGTGTTTGTATTCATGTGTAGTAATCTAATGTTTATTTTTAACAGGGGCCGCGCCGGAGTAGAAAATAAGAAGGAGGGGGACATGCTGGAAAGGTGAGTAGAATATTTAGAATATTTAGAATGTTTCTTTATTGTATGTAAATGTGTTGTACTAATTTGTTTTTGTTTTTCCCCTAGGGTGGTGATCTGAAGGGACATCTGCAAAGGTAAGTGGTCTTAATTATTTTACTTTAAGTGAGATTTAGCGTTTGTGTATGGAGATAGGATTTTTGCATGTTAGATAGGGGGGATGTATTTTATATAGTGTGGTATGTATGTATGTTAGATAAGATTTAATGTATTTTAGATAGTGGGGTATGTACGTATGTTAAATAGGATTTAATGTATTTTAGATGGTGGGGTATGTATGTATGTTAGATAGGATTTAATGTATTTTAGAGTGTGG
Source organism: Discoglossus pictus (assembly GCA_027410445.1). NCBI lineage: Eukaryota > Metazoa > Chordata > Amphibia > Anura > Alytidae > Discoglossus > Discoglossus pictus. The sequence continues at coordinate 241,808,875 of CM050166.1, read as the reverse complement.
GGTATGTGTGGATTTTACATAGGATTTTGTGTATTTTAGATAGGGGGTATGTATGTATTTTAGATAGGATTTAATGTATTTTAGATAGGGGGTATTGTATTTGATTTGATTTCTATTGTATTGTAATGTACATATTTTGTATGTATTTCCTTTTCAGGTGTGTTTTTTTTTTCTGTAGTGGGGGGGGGGGTTGTAATGGATTATTTTTTGTTATTTTCTGTAATGTTGATTTTTTATGTTTTGTAACTTAGGTTTTTTTATTTTCTGTAATGTTGTTTTTTTATTTTTTTGACTTAGGTTTTTTATTTTCTGTAATGTAGATTTTTTATTTTCTGCTACTTAAGATTTTTGAATTTATGTGACCTAGGTTTTATTATTTTCTGTATTTAGTGGGGTAGTGTAGGTGTTAATAGGTTAGTGTACAGGGGTGTTAGTTTAGAGTTAATGGTTTATTGGAGGGGTATAGTGCAGTGTAGTGTTTGTACTTAGTGTCATGAGGGTCTTGGAGAACCCTCATAGCACTTATGGGGTAATGTTAGGCTTCTAACTGTCCCATGAGGGTCTCTAGATACCCTTATGGAACTAATGGGGTTAAATAGAGGCTTATGAGGGCCTGTATAGACCCCCATAAGAGACTGGGTTAAAATGGTGTATTGCTTACACTTTGTGTCATGAGGGTCCTGGATGACCCTCATGGCACTTATAGTGTTATTACATGGGTTTATTAGTGTGCTATAGGGGTCTATATAGTTGAGGCACACAGTACACTCACATTGTGTGACAAACAGCGCTTCAACACTTTTTTATTGCCCCGTCATTTTTGACGAGCAAGTCGCTAGATAATAATAATAACAATTAAAGAATATGCAGTCTTTATATATTTCAGTTTTAAGGTAGATAATGCCATAGCATGGATTAATACAATTTTACAGTCTCACTTCTACGTGCATAGTGATGAGCTCCTGCGCCGCTCAATGCGAGCCCTGCAATGAGCGACTTTGGAGCTCATTGCAGCCTAAGTCCCACAAGTCTGGAATATAGATACTGCTCAAAGCTTACAACATTTCATGGTATAAAAGCCATATTTGAAATGTGAAAGAAATTGATTGTGTTAATGTGACAAGGCAGAGATTTAAAATGTGGTAGCATTAAAATCTGTACTGTATGTTATAAGAAATACTTTATAAGTTGAATGCCAAATTAAAATGCATTCTCCCACAGTAAACTAACTTTGAAATTTGCAATATTTGGCCATCAGCCTTTCTTATTAACCCATAAACCAAGGTCCTAATATCTAGTTAATTAAATATCATTATCATATATTACTGATTAACCACCAAGAATTTGAGTCCTCAGTGCAAGTAAAATGCAGAATAAAAAGAAGATTCAGCATGCTAAGACTTAGGGAGCTTGCACAGTCTCCTGTTTTGAAGGTGACACTCACTGAAGACAATACACATCTAAATACACATTTTATTTTAAATTATCTGCTTTATTGTTTTGATTTTACTTACAAAATGTGTTTCACCACAATGTTTTTTTGTAACTAGCTGACAATTATTTTTTCCACTTATTGGAATGTGTGTGCTCTGTTTTATTATCAGGGTCCCAAAGGGTAATTATTGTCTGGTAAACAACTAAAATGGTGTTAACATTTGTTTACAGTCTTTGACCTGCTAATTAGCCTTAATTAACTATAGATCTAGGTCCACATTTTGAAGGCATAATAAATTAGCAAATTGTCTCTACTGAGAATACAAGAAGCACTTAGTCACCAGAATTTAACTTTATTTTATTTACTTTAATCGTTTTATTTTATCTTAAGCCAGCATTACTCAAATCAATGCAAAAAAATATCTAAGCACAGCATTTAACACTGAGATATGTTTTGTATGTCTATAAGTGTATCTGTTTACAGGTGAATTTTTGTGAAAAAACAAGTCTACATAATTGTGCACAATTACCTGTGAAATGGAAAAAGTTTTTTTTTTTATAACACACTGATGAAAATGCAATAATGTAAGTGTTTTGAAAACTAGGTTTATCATTGTATTAGAGGCAACCATCAGAGCCACAAAAAGGCATTTACTTTCTCATACTTAAGTGTGGAGATGAAAGAAGACATTACAGTAATCAAACATATCAATGGCTTCAATTAAATACTAAGAGCTTCATTCAATTGCAAGGCCTCAACTTCCGTTATATAGGACATATGTCTGAGGGCCTGCTGCGGGCTTGAACTCTGCTACAATTCCGGTGCTATTCAATTGAACAAGGCCGCAAGACACGGACCAAAGCCTCAAGACCGTAAACCCCTCCCGTGCCCGCAAGCTGTTAATGGTCTGGAATAAAAGCGGTCCTCAATTACAACCCAATCATAGTATTACAGAGTGCGACGCAGGCCTTTCACCCAATAGAAAGCGGTCTAGCCAAAGATGATTGACAGAGAGAGATTCCAAAGCTGCGTTCCACCCGCCCATGCGTTGACTGTGTTGTAAATTCTAACTAAGTAGCATGCAGGTGCCGGAGTTGGTAGTTTGAGCATTTATAGAGGGAGAGGAGGCAAGTTTTTGAGAGCAGTATCTTCCGGTTTTATTATTTTATATTCTTCCAATTACACATAATACAAATACAGATATAATAAATAAGACACATAGATACACATAGAGCTTGTTCACTCCATACACAAAAACCCACCCCATACCCCACACCCCATCCCCCAACAGTTAATAAATACAAATTGTGTTTTGTTTTAGGTACAATTCAGGTCCATGAAGGCATCTTATGCATGAGCAAGCATTGTAAAGGAAATGTATTAAGTGTAAGATTGTTACAGTGCCTGTCAGGTAGACATTCCTTCAATGACAGCCCCCTTAACATGTAGCTCCCACAATATTAAAGCTATCATATAACCAGGTATCTAAGACATGATTGTAGTTAGCTTAAATGTCGACTAATACCGCTATGGCGGTAGACTTGCAAAGTCTCACAATGGCATGGTAATGACAGCCAGCATTAATATATGCACTAGTGAAGCTTGTGATCTTGACCTCAATATCGGTCTAAGAACAGATCGTTGGGTCTGATGCAAATAACATTGAATCTGGCTGTTGACGTTTGTGTCCTTTTCGTATTAATGGATATTTTCCCCTATTGCTGATATCATGATCATCCTTTAACATGTGCTAACAGCTGTATAGCTGATGGATGTGATATCAATTTTGATGAACAATGTCATATTGCGAAGGTGATAGTACTCCTTGACTACTGACGCTGGTCACAGCTAAGCGTTTATTGTGAGATGCCATTATTAATTATTAAAGGTCATGGCCAGTGAGTTATCCTGAGAACCAGCTAATAGTTAGTACTGCTTGCAGATGGGAATCAGGTGAGTTGGTATATTGTTACAGTTACCGTAGTTAGCACCGTACTATACATGCATGATTTTCTATTTTTTATCCTCCTCTGCCTTTTTTTTACCACTTCTTTTCAGATATTTGGTTTGGGAACACACTATATGTGTGAAACTGCATTGTATTACAGAGTTCAGAGGTTTTTGCATTTGTTTTTTTGAGCAGATATAGACTAGTTGTAAGTGACAAGTTAAATTAAGTGATTTCTGATGATCATTTTTTTATTCAGATTTTGGTTGCAGTGGTGCTATGCATCATGCTTATTCTAAACTATGACATTACCCCCTTTAGGTTTCCCTTTTTCCCAAAAAAAGCCTCTTGCCCTTCTGGGATCCGCCCATGACACACCCATAATATTAATGCACAGTCTTGTACATTTCTGATTGTGCTCTGTGTATGAAATACAGCTTTGTTATACTATTATCACTCTGTCAGTGTGTTTTCAATGGTTGGGGTTATGGGATATCCACATACATCACGTTTGTGTCACGTTCCTATATCAGTAAACTAATGAGCCCTCATTACTATACAATAGGTTAATACATATCATAATTATATATATATATATATATATATATATATATATATATATACAATTGAAGAGGGAATTAGCCGTTAATGTCCAGTAATCTAGTAATTTAGTAATTATTAATATATATATATATATATATATATATATATATATATATATATATATATAGCTACATTGGGGAAACCAGCCAGAAACTACACATGCGAATGAACCTCCACCGAAGCTCCATCAAAAAACACCAGGAAGATAGCTATTGTACTCCAGTGGGACACCATTTTACCCAGGAGAATCACTCCATCCAGAACCTCAAAATAAAAGTACTCAGAGGGAATTTCAGAACTATCCAACAGCGGAAAACTTTTGAATTAAAAATGATTCAATTTTTTAATACCAAGGATTTTGGTATTAACATCGATTTAGGCTTTCTGGCCCACTATCTTAATGTCTGATAGCTAACACATTCCACTTACCCCCCCCCCCCTTCTATTGCTGTTTTTGTAAGCTACATGCTATGCTTAAATGTATTGCTCTTTATTTCACTCTTCTGTGTTCTTATCTACAACCTGATCTATAGACTTACTGACCTAGCAGGACATTATTCACAGTGCTGGTCTGTTTCTCACTTAACTCTGGCCAATTAATTTAGTCTTTCTTGTTTTTCACAAAAAAAAAAATTCCCATCTCTTTCTGTTTGCTATTTTTAGTTCATGCTTGTATCAGTATTGCTTTTTGACTTGATAAAGAGAGGCATTATCTCTCGAAAGCTCATCGCTTTATTATGAATACGTTTGTCCAATAAAAAAGGTATCACTATTCACTGCAGTACTCTGATTATTCAACTATATATACACACACACACGACAAACACACCGATGCACACACCAGCCGTGAATGTCCAGTAATCTAGTAATTTAGTAATTAATAATATATATATATATATATATATATATATATATATATATATATATATATATATTAATAATGAGTATTGCAATATAATTTGATACCTTTTGTATTGGACAAACATCTTATTTATAATAACGAGCTTTCAAGAGGATTAACCTCTCTTTATCAAGTCTCAAGCAATACTACATGAGATGGAACACTCAGTTTGAATAATAACAGCAGATGCAGAGAGAGTGGAAACAGCATCTGACATCATCAAGTAAATACATATATGGGGAATAAAAACAACACAGCAAAGGAAACATATATAGACATATTATATACACATATACATTATTTATACATGAAAAAGCAGAGCACTGTAGTCCACAGTAATATCTTTCCTGTTGGACAAACACCTCACTAATAGTGCTAAGTCTGTTATGGTATAAGAGAAAAGAAAATCACAGGAAATTCTGATAATGTGTTAGAAAACCCAAGTCTATATTAAGTCCTGTGTTTTTAGTGTTGAAGAATGTGATCATCTTTATTTCAAATGCTTTTCTCTCTAGGATGCTTTTAAATTTTCCTCTGAGTATTTTGACATTTAAGTTCTGGATGGAGTGATCATTCTGGCTAAAATGGTGTCCTACTGGGCTACAATAACTGTCTTCATTATGCTTTCTTATTGAAGGACTGTGTAAATTCATCCATAAATGCATTTTTTGTCTGCTTTCTCCAATGTAACAGCCTGTGTCACATAAAGTACATTGTATTATATAAACCACAATGTATATGAATATGATCCTTTGATATTATAGGTTTTGTTGTTATGTGTGGCTGTATCATCATGACAAATGTGTTGGCATAATTTACAGGCTCATTTGTTACAAGGTTTAGTTCAATTTTTTGTATTCAATTGTTCATTGGCCAATTTTCTGCTGACAAGATTTTTTCAGGTTTGGTGATTGTTTAAATGCAAGGATTGGGAGGTTTTGGGAATATATATTTTAATTCAGTATTTCCAATTAGTAATGGTTGTAAATCTTTGATTATTTTCTAACTTTTCTCTAAAATTGGATGGTATGTGGTCACTAGAGGTATACGTGAAGTCATTTATTTTGTTCTGTCGTTTAATAGGTGTTCTCAGGGTATTTTGAGGGCAGTTTTTATTTTTGGGGTAATAATACAGGGTAATTTAAAAAAAATATACAGTGATCTTGAATATTGAATCCAGATGAAGGCAAACCAAAAAACCCACAGTGAAACTTGGTCAATTGTTTCAAAGTAGGCAAAAAACTTAATTCCTTTGTGACCCCATTAACTGGTGGTTGGATTACTCCCTGGATTAATATTCTCTATGTAATTAAACATTTACATTTTACAACAAATGATCATCCTCCTACTAACATGAGCCCTTAATTACTTACAATGAAACAACAGTTTCAGTCCTTTGAAAACACAATTTTAACATTACAAACATGAAGTTAATGTATTAAAATTGTAATAGGAAATTTAAGAAAATGCAAGATCCCTTCCGAGACATTACAATCTATTTTTGTTTTTTAAGTGGTTCCCTTAAAAAGAGCCCAGCAGACTTTTATTTTGTCTATGGGATATAACCACTGTTTATTGTTGTTGTTTTTTTTTGTTTTGTTATTTCACTTTTTTTTTCTTGTAGTTATTGACAATGGCACATAGAGTTTCCTATGTAAAATAGTGGTCCTTTAAAAAGAGTCTGAGTGACATAAATTTGCTTCCTATAAATAAAACCACTGTTCTCTATATTTGTTGTGGTATTTTTTGGGAATTTCTTGTAGATATAAGAGCACTGTTGCTTTTTTAATTATGTAATTTGTAGATTAGTTGTATAGTTATTCTTTTTTTTAATTTAATTTACAGTACTTCAAAGTAGACAATGTTTTTTGTAAAAATTCGGCCATCATCTAATAAATCACCCTGACTTTTTTTTCAATATAAACTTAAATTTCCTCTGGATTCTTGCATCTTGAAAATGCAACATAAAGTTGGCCATGGTCAAATACTGGTTCTTCTAAAAAGATTCCAACAGATTTAAAACTGTGTCCTTGGGATTTATTAATGCCATGATGATGGGAAATTGTCTTCTCTGAAGTACAAAAGGCAAGCTACTTTCACTTGGTGCCAAATCTATTCTTGGTATGAAATCTCTTTCACTTTTATGGGTACCATTGAGAATTTCTGCATTTATGAAATGGTCTTTTAATTCTTGAAAAATTAATCTGGTCCCTTTACATAGTCCTTTTTTGGATTCATATTTTGCAGTAACATGACAATTGCATCATTTTTTAGCTGCTAAATATGTGGTGGCATTCCAGATGGAGTTAATTAATTAATAAATTCAGTTGAAAAGTTTGTCTGAGTTTCTTTGTCATCACCAAGCACACAATCAGCACTATGATCATTTTTTTGTGGTGCATCTATTAATTTTAATATTTCATTATTCAGAAGCAACGCAACTTTATTTTTGGATGTTAATATTACTTTGGTTGCAAGCCCTGCATAATCGTCGTTTTTTATTGTATTTTTAAATATAGCCGATATAAAATGTCCTGTTTGTAAATGATTAGCAATGGAATTTCCATGGTATCATTGGGTAAATTATTAATTTGTTCAGTTTTTCCTTATCCATTTTTGATCTCATATTTTGTTCTAATTTGAGGTGAGTAAAGAGTTTCAATAGTGTACTTGACTTTATACATGCTTCTACAATGTCTGGGCATTTTCCATGGACAACAACAGGTAAGGCTTGCCTAAAATCTCCACCTAACAACATCACCTTTCCACCAAAAGGAAAATCATCCATGACTTCACGCAACATTGTAGCACATGGCATGACATCATTGTAGCTTAATCAATTATAATTAAGTTACTTTTCTTAATTTTTTTTTGCTTGTAAAGATGTAATTCGAATATCCGACACTGATGTTTAAAGAATGGGAACTGGCAGTTTTAATCCACTATGCACAGTTCTTCTACCTTCAAACAAAAGTGTGGCAATTCCAGTTGTTGCAAATGGCAGTGCTATTTGACCTTGTGCGCAAACAAAATTCATCAATAAATTATATAGATAAGTTTTTCCTGATCCACCAAGTCCATCTAGATAGAAATAACGCTCTTTGAGCAAGTCATCCTCTAGTGCTGGCTGTTATGGCTTTTTTAATGCTTGCAATTGTAATGCATCTTACTGTATTTAAAGTTGCACGTTTTTGTTGTGTTACAGGTTTTGAAGCTGAGTGTTATAGTCTTCAAAGTTTATGAGTCCTGAATACAAATTAACACAATTTAATCCATGAGAGAAAAAGACCTCTTGAATTTCAATTAATGTTTTTAATTCTGCAATAGGCAAATCCTTCAGTCAGACATATTTGTTTTAAATTTGTCCCACAAAGCTAATGCATTTGGAGTATTTGAGAAGATGCAAATTAATGCAAATTGTTCTCTCATCTGCATTTGACACAGTGCTTCCTCTTCTAGACATCTTTTCCATTCTGTATCATCAGTCAGGAAGTTTCTGTGTCGCACAACTAAATTAAATGTGTCATAAACGGTGTCATTAACAGTTCTCAACTGTTCAAAATGTTGTGCACCAGGAACATTTAAAAGGAGTAAACGTAAGCAGAATGTTCAAGGTGTAAATTCTAGTTATAAGTTTATTTCCACAGTTTTATTCTTTTTCGCCATAATCCATTAACAAAAACATAATGATATGGAATGTCAATGTATAACAATTCCCTTGCTTCCAAGTCAGTACAATTTAATTGAAACCACGCAGTTAGTGTAGTTTGTCGATGCTCACTTTGTGCCAAAGCATTTCTTTCATTTCCAACATTAAAGTAAACTAAGTGTCTTTGGGGCAAATGTACAGCTATACTGCATGTGAGCGATAATGCATTTCAAATTTAAGAAGACACCACATTCCTTCTGGCGCACTTACAGTTTGTTCTGGATTTTCTGCTCTTTTGACCACTACAGTAGCTGCATAATAGTCTTTGTAAATATATTTGTAGACATATTTAATGGATTTTATAGAAGTGCAAGCTTCCACATTAATGTGTTCATTATACTTCATGAGCAAATGTGGATTGTATGGCACCGCATATCTGTTATCAACTTTTTTTCCATGAATAAAGGCATTTTGGCCTTCTCTTCTTCTATATAATCGATAGCCATCATAATTAGCATAAGTTTTGTCTCTATAATCTTTTGGAAATTCTTTAGTGCATTTTCTATTTTTCATACATGATGATTGTGGATTAATATCTCCACATGGTCCATGAATCATGCGATGAGTTACAATCTCATATAGTCTACCATGTATTTCTGGATCTGGTAGTTCAGCAATAATCACTGAATCCACTTTTTTAATTAGTATACAATTTATATTTCTCTTGAAGGATTATAAGCATAAGTGCATGTGGAAGGCCTATTTTTTTAAATTCTATGGTATAAACATTATCCAGTCATTTGCCAAATAACTGAGTTATGGTTATGTCACATATTACTTTCGTTAATTTGATTTTGAAGATTCTTGTCACTAAATCTGGTCTATCGGAAGCAGTTTGTCCAATTTGCAGATTGTGTACAATCTCTGGCCATTGTGGATTACATGTAAATGTAATAAATAAATCTGGTTTTCCAAATCTAGTTACAATAGCCATAGCATCCTTGTATGTTTCTTACATATTGCGAGGAGATCCTTGGAAAGAAGAAGGTAAAAATATGGCTTTGCCAGCTGCAAGCTCTCTGTTTGTAGCTACCTCCGCGACATAATCCATCAGTTCACAATACTGTTCTACACATAGTTTATCTTGTTGATATTTCCTCAACTTGCAAATATGATTTAATGATCCATTGTTGTGTCAGTTTTCCACCACATAAAATGGGATTAAATCCATCTCGAATGGCAGTTTGAGCCACTTTAAATTCAAGTATGGAAATATTATTTCTGACACGTACTTTAGAATTTGGGTAACTGTCAAGTGTTAATTTGGGTTGCCATCTGGCTTTCCCATTGGGGAAAAAATGTGATATGTCATTGGATTTAAATTAGTACTTAAGATACTTTTGTTGATGTAAGGTTGCTCCTCATTTCTAGCATATATTCTAATATCCCTTTGAAATGGTGGTTCTCCCTTATCATTTTGAAAGAACATTGCAACCTCATTTGGTGCTGGTAAGTTGTAACGGTGTTTATCAGTATGGCGATCTCTTTTAAGAACCATATTGACCTTTGGGATTGCTAATTGATGTAGTTCTGCATTAATTATTTGTTCTTGTTCTATTTCTGACAATTTTTTATAAGCTTTAGTGTATGGGTTTTGGGCCATCATTTTATCCAGCTCTATAAACACAATGGGTAAGCATTTTTTATGTTCTGGAAGCTGCATACGTTATTCAACAGCTTCCATTGTATCTAGGACATATAGTTGAGCAAATTTTCTTTGCTCTCCTTCTTCTGGATGTAAATGAGAAGTAAGATGGAAAATGTGCCCTTGTACTTTGAAACATTAAGGGCCATGTCCTGGCACATTAGCAGCTAATGTTGCACCCATGGATGCAAAGGATATGGCACTATTATACGATTGTATGTTTGCTTTGAAATTTTGGTAATTAGGGAAATTAGGCTCAGTCATAATGCTTTTTAAATATGTTGGTAAGTGTTGCCTTTCCTGTTGGAAATGATAAGCCCCACAATATTAACAGACAATATTCATAATACCACAATTATGAACCTCTACTGTTAAAGATTTAAGAAAAGGACAATTCTGAGAACATATATCAATATGACTCTCTAAATCATCATTATAATTCTTATCAGATTGTTCAGCAACATTTTCTAAATGCTTTTGTTTTTTAGATGTTAGTTTGTCATCCGCTAATATTTTACTTGTGAGTCTCTCCCATTCTTTTTGTCATTGAATTTCCTTTTCCACTGGCGTCTGTTGACCTGCCCATGTTTTTTGACGTTCTCTAGTTTGACGTCTTTTCTTTTCCTCTTTGTTTTCAGTATGTGCCATATTAATCTGTAAGTAAAAGTAGTAGATTAGTACTTTTGCTAATTTTTTTTATTTTTTTTAATGAACTATTTGTTATTTTGTTTTAATTATTTTTTCTCCTTTCCTGTTTTCTGTTTGCATTATGGGGTTAGCTTTATGAGGTTGGACCAAGCAGATTAGTTAGGTTGCAGTTTTTTTTGTGAATGGCGCACAGCAAACATGATAGGTCCTTCTATTGTGTATATGTTAACAGCATTTCTTGTCTTATCCTTTTTTTGGTGGGGCAGTGTTGTCATTATGGATTAGTTGTGTTTTTTGTGTGCGCTACTGTTTTTATTAGGTGTTTAGGGTATGGAGTTGGGCTTAGAGGGTTGAGCACCCAAAATAGTATATATCCTTCCATTTTGTATATGTTAACAGCATTGTCCTTTTCTGTTTTGTGTGCATCATTGTTGTTGTGATTATGGGTTGGGGTACCCCTTTTTTTTTTTTTTTTGCTATACTGTTTTGCATGTGGCAATGCTGTTATTAGGGGTTTAGGGTTATGGGATTACGCTTAGAGGGTTAGTTAGGTTGTAGTACGTTTCTACAAAGGCAGACACAAAACAGGATCAGCCTTTCCATTTTATATGTGTAAACAGCAGTACTTTATTATTATTTTTTTAAAACTTGTAATACTGTACCTTTTGTCTTCAATGTGTTATAAATTCCTGTAGAGATGATGAGACTCGTCAGGCAGTCTCTGTTGAGAATTACAGAGAGTGATGCAAATGTTAAAAAACATGTAAATCCATTTGTTTTTGTACTGAGACCATACAAAACAGGATATATACTTCCATTTTGTATGTATTCAGAGAGGTTTAGGTTATGGGGTTAGGCTTAGACAGTGGTGCATAGTGATGTCGCGAACATCACAATTTCGGTTCCATCAAATGTTCGCGAACGGACGAACATTTGCGAACCGCCATAGACTTCAATGGGCAGGCGAATTTCAAAACCCACAGAGACTCTTTCTGGCCACAATAGTGATGGGAAAGTTGTTTCAAGGGGACTAACACCTGGACTGTGTCGGAGGGGGATCCATGGCAAAACTCCCACGGAAAATGACATAGTTGATGCAGAGTCTGGTTTTAAGCCATAAAGGGCATAAATCACCTAATATTCCTAAATTGTTTGGAATAACATGCTTTAAAACATCAGGTATGATGTTGTATCGATCAGGTAGTGTAATGGTTACACCCGCTTCACAGTAACAGACCAATCTCCCCATTTAATGCACCGCAAACAACCGCAAACAGTCCCTTTGCCCAACCGCAAACTCCCCATTTGCACAAGGTTGGATACCAAGCTAGCCATGTCCCGTTCCTTGTCCTCACTGATGTCATTGAAGGTCTCTTCCTCCACCCAGCCACCAAGGGTCCCCGAAAGGGGATAACTAGCCCCCTGGGACATTTGCTGTGTTTGGTCTTCCACCTCCTCAAAGCCACCTTCCTCCTCTGACTCCTCTTCTTCAGACTCCCAGAGTCTGGGGGCTTCCACTGCCCAGCATGGAAGATTATACACAGGTCAGAGTCTGGGGGCTTCCACTGCCCAGCATGCAATATTATACACAGGTCAGAGTATGGGGCGCTTCCCCTGCCCAGCATGGAAGATTATACACAGGTCCGAGTCTGGGGGCTTTCACTGCCCAGCATGGAGGATTACACACAGGTCAGAGTCTGGGGGCTTCCACTGCCCAGCATGGAAGATTATACACAGGTCAGAGTCTGGGGGCTTCCACTGCACAGCATGGAAGATTATACGTGTTGCCTCTGTCTGCGTTATTATAAGGTGTGTACTGTTAAGTAGTACTATTCCTATCGGTTTAATCCCTGTTACGTCCACTATTAGGGGACGTGTATATGGCATGGATTTTTGGAACAGGGAGATGGAAAAAGATGCTTGGTCGGACCTCCTACTTTGAATTTGGGGCACTGCACGTGCAATCTAAGGTGCCACCAGATAGGAGTGGTGTATTAAGTTGTACTACTTATTCCTATCAGTTTAACACCTGTTACGTCACCTATCAGGGGAGGTGTATATGGCATGGATTTTTGGAACAGGGAGATGGAAAAAGATACTTGGTCGGACCTCCTACTTCAAATTTGGGGCACTGCACGTGCAATCTAAGGTGCCACCAGATTGGAGTGGTGTATTAAGTTGTACTACTCATTCCTATCAGTTTAATAGCTGTTACGTCACCTATCAGGGGACGTGTATATGGCATGGATTTTTGGAACAGGGAGATGGAAAAAGATGCTTGGTCGGACCTCCTACTTCGAATTTGGGGCACTGCACGTGCAATCTAAGGTGCCACCAGATAGGAGTCGTGTTTTAAGTTGTACTACTCATTCCTATCAGTTTAATACCTGTTACGTCACCTATCAGGGGACGTGTATATGGCATGGATTTTTGGAACAGGGAGATGGAAAAAGATGCTTGGTCGGTCCTCCCACTTCGAATTTGGGGCACTGTGCGTGCAATCTAAGGTGCCACCAGATAGGAGTGGTGTATTAAGTTGTACTATTTATTCCTATCAGTTTAATACCTGTTCCGTCACCTATCTTTCCTCCCAATAGCACATTCTATATGTCATCAACCAGCCTGTGTGTATTTAGAGAACCACACTTTAAGGCCCTTAACCTGGGACAAGGTGGCTTGGCTATCAGAATTGCCTCAGAGCCTTAAGAACTCGCAAACCCCTTCCGAAGCAAACGGCGGCAAAATCATCCCAGGAAAGGAGAGGTCGCTCACTGAAGCCTGCCCTAGGGTAACCCAAGGGTGATTGCCCAGGTTAGATATTGTAAATAATAAGCTAATACTGCTGGAGGGATGATAGCTAATAGGACTTTGGTGTTCCCTGCAGATATACTCTTTACTATTGTCTGTTGTACCATGTTTTAGGTATCTCTTAAATTGCAATCACAGTAAAAAATAAGACAAATTATTAAACTAAAAAGTAAAAATAAGAAGGAATAACCAGCTAACTTTCACAAAATGTCTTTATTGTAAATATGTATTTTTGCACAACTGTTATGCAAGACTGTTCAAAAATGCTTTATTTTTCATTACATGCTGTACGCCTTCTGACAATAAAAGAATTTCAATGCAAAATGTAGGTATTGTTGCAGCAACCAGAAAAAATTGATGTTAGTTTGTGGACCATTATTAGCTCAAGGCAGCTCATCTATCAGGTCTTTTTCAATCGAATGTATCACCCACTGTCAGTCCCTTCATTCATCTTAATAAAGGTGAGGTAATCAGGATTTTTTTGACCTAGGCGACTTCTCTTATCAGTGACAAAACCTCCTGCTGCACTGAAGGTCCTTTCTGACAGGACACTTGAAGCCGGGCAGGACAGAAGTTCTATGGCAAATTGGGATAGCTCAGGCCACAGGGCAAGCGTGCACACCCATTAGTCAAGGGGTTCATCGCTCCTCATAGTGTCGATATCTGTAGTTATGGCGATGTAGTCTGTTACCTGACGGTCAAGTCGTTCTCTGAGGGTGGACCCCGAAGGGCTGTGACGATGCATAGGACTTAAAAAGCTCTGCATGTCCTCCATCAACAACACGTCTGTAAAGCGTCCTCTCCTTGCCGTCGTGGTCGTGGGAGGAGGAGGATTATGTTCACCTCTTCCGCTGTTAGATTGCCTTTGTGCTGTGACATCATCCTTAAACGCTGTTTAAAGCCTACTTGTAAATTTATTTTGGAAGTGCTGCATCCTTTCCGACTTGTGGTAATTCGGTAACATTTCAGGCCCTTTCTGCTTATACTGGGGGTCTAGTAGCGTGGACACCCAGTACAGGTCATTCTTCTTCATCCTTTTTATACGAGGGTCCCTCAACAGGCACGACAGCATGAAAGACCCCATTTGCACAAGGTTGGATGCCGCGCTAGTCATGTCCCGTTCCTCGTCCTCAGTGATCTCACTGAAGGTATGTTCTTCCCCCCAGCCACGTACAACACCACTGGTACCAGAGTGACAACGAGCACCCTGGGATGCCTGTTGTGGTTGTTCTTCCTCCTCCTCCTCAAAGCCACATTCCTCCTCTGACTCCTCTTCCTCACAATCCTCTTCCAGCGTTGACGCAGGTCCAGCAAGAGATGCTGATAAGGCTGTTTCTGGCGGTGATGGTGACCACAACTCTTCCTCTTCACGCTTATCTACGGCCTGATCCAGCACTCTTCGCAGGGCACGCTCCAGGAAGAAAACAAATGGTATGATGTCACTGATGGTGCCCTGGGTGCGACTAACCAGGTTTGTCACCTCCTCAAAAGGACGCATAAGCCTACAGGCATTGCACATGAGCGTCCAGTAACGTGGCAAAAAAATCCCCAGCTCCGCAGAGGCTGTCCTAGCACCCCGGTCATACAAATACTCGTTAACAGCCTTTTCTTGTTGGAGCAGGCGGTCGAACATTAGGAGTGTTGAATTCCAACGTGTCGGGCTGTCTAAAATCAAGCGCCTCGCTGGCATGTTGTTTCGCCGCTGGATATCTGTAAAGTGCGCCATGGCCGTGTAGGAACGCCTGAAATGGGCACACACCTTCCTGGCCTGCTTCAGGATGTCCTGTAAGCCTGGGTGCTCTTGCACAAAGCGTTGTACAATCAGATTACACACATGTGCCATGCACGGCACATGTGTCAACTTGCCCAAATTCAATGCCGCCAACAAATTTCTTCTGTTGTCACAAACCACTTTGCCGATCTCCAGTTGGTGCGGAGTCAGCCACTGATCCACCTGTGCGTTCAGGGCGGACAGGAGTGCTGGTCCGGTGTGACTCTGTGCTTTCAGGGAAGTCAACCCCAAGACGGCGTGACACTGCAGTATCCGCGATGTGGAATTGTACCTGTGGAGCTGGGGGGTGCTGTTGATGTGGAGCAAGACATAGCAGCAGCAGAAGAGGACTCAGCCGAGGAGGTTATGGAAGAGGATGGAGTAGGAGGAGTAGAGGAGGTGGCAGCAGGCCTGCCTGCAAGTCGTGGCGGTGTCACCAACTCCTCTGCAGAGCCACGTATTCCATGCTTGGCAGCCGTCACCAGGTTTACCCAATGCGCAGTATAGGTGATATACCTGCCCTGACCATGCTTTGCAGACCAGGTATCCGTGGTCAGATGGACCCTTGCCCCAACACTGTGTGCCAGAGATGCCATTACTTCCTTTTGCACAATCGAGTACAGGTTGGGGATTGCCTTTTGTGCAAAGAAATTTCGTCCGGGTACCTTCCACTGCGGTGTCCCAATAGCTACAAATTTTTTTTTAACGCCTCAGACTCCACCAGCTTGTATGGTAAAAGCTGGCGGGCTAAGAGTTCAGACAAGCCAGCTGTCAGTTGCCGGGCAAGGGGGTGACTTTGTGACATTGGCTTCTTACGCTCAAACATGTCCTTGACAGACATCTGACTGTGGTCAGATGAATAGTGACTGCTCAGGGCGAGACACGGAGTGACGGATGGTTGAGAGGGGGCAAGCAGGGCAGCAGTGGTTGACGTGGCTGAAGATGCTGGAACAGGAGGAGGATGGCGGCTTTGACTTTGTGTGCTGCTTGTACTCATGTGTTGATCCCATAGGCGTTTGTGATGTGACATCATGTGCCTTTGCAAAGAAGTTGTACCTAGGTGGGTGTTGGACTTCCCACAACTCAGTTTCTTTTCGCACAGGTTGCAAATGGCATCACTGTTGTCACAGGCAGACACACGAAAAAATTGCCACACTGCTGAGCTCTGCAATGACGGCATTCTGGTGGTGGCAACTGCATGCGTTGACTGGCGTGCTGTCTGGCTGACCCCGGGTGCCGATGCATGCTGTCTGACTGTGCCACTAGCTATTTTCGACAACCTCCTGCTGCTTCCAACTCTCTGTCTCCCCATCTGAACTTTCCTCCTGTTCTTCTTCTCTTATAGCGGGCACCCACGTGACATCCACGGACGCATCGTCATCATCAACCGCTTCACTTGTATCTGACAACTCAACAAAGGAAGCAGCACCGGGTACAACATCATCATCATCATCAGACCGTAAGTCCATGTGTGTAATGCTGCCTGACTGGGACATATCCCTGTTATTTACATCCTCTGGCACTAATGTTTGTGCATCACTCATTTCTTCCAACGGATGTGTAAATAACTCTGCTGACGGATCAAGTGAAGCGGCTGTGGTGCTAGTGTTGGTGGTGGCGGCAGGCGGGCGATTGGTAACTGGAAAGGTGCCTGAAGCTAAGCTGGAGGAGGATGGTGCGTCTAGGTTCTGAGCGGAAGCTGTAGAAGATTGGGTGTCCTGTGTTAGCCAGTCAACCATGTCCTCAGAACTGTTCAAGTTCAGGGTACGTTGCCTCTGAAAACTGGGCATTATTCTAGGGCCAAAGGGAATCACAGCACCATGACCACGATGGCCCTTGCGGGGTGGCCTGCCTCTGCCTGTCATTTTTTTACGATTAGTGGTACTATGCGTGCAAGCTACTGTGACACCAGATATGAGTGTCACTGTGCACTGGCAAAAGTTGGCAGACTAGATGCAATAGGCTTCACACACACGCCTGTAGGCAGGCAACTGATATTCAATCGATTACAGTAAAAAAGGGTTCTTTGATTTCACTGTACACTACGGTTGCACTAGATATGAGTGTCAATGTGCACTGGCAAAAGTTGGCAGACTAGATGCAATAGGCCTCACACACACGCCTATAGGCAGGTAACTGATATTCAATCGATTACAGTAAAAAAAGGCTTCTTTTATTTCACTGTACAGTACGGTTGCACTAGATATGAGTGTCACTGTGCACTGGCAAAAGTTGGCAGACTAGATGCAATAGGCCTCACACACACGCCTCTAGGCAGGCAACTGATATTCAATCGATTACAGTAAAAAAAGGGTTGTTTTATTTCACTGCACACTACGGTTGCACTAGATATGAGTGTCACTGCGCACTGGCAAAAGTTGGCAGACTTGATGCAATTGGCCTCACACACACGCCTGTAGGCAGGCAACTGATATTCAATCGATTACAGTAAAAAAAGGGTTCTTTTATTTCACTGCACACTACGGTTGCACTAGATATGAGTGTCACTGTGCACTGGCAAAAGTTGGCAGACTTGATGCAATAGGCCTCACACACACGCCTGTAGGCAGGCAACTGATATTCAATCGATTACAGTAAAAAAAAGGGTTCTTTTATTTCACTGCACACTACGGTTGCACTAGATATGAGTGTCACTGTGCACTGGCAAAAGTTGGCAGACTAGATGCAATAGACCTCACACACACGCCTGTAGGCAGGCAACTGATATTCAATCAATTACAGTAAAAAAAAGGGTTCTTTTATTTCACTGCACACTACGGTTGCACTAGATATGAGTGTCACTGTGCACTGGCAAAAGTTGGCAGACTAGATGCAATAGGCCTCACACACACGCCTGTAGGCAGGCAACTGATATTCAATCGATTACAGTAAAAAAAGGGTTCTTTTATTTCACTGCACACTACAGTTGCCGTAGATATGAGTGTCACTGTGCACTGGCAAAAGTTGGCACACTAGATGCAATAGGCCTCACACACACGCCTGTAGTCAGGCAACTGGTATTCAATCGATTACAGTAAAAAAAGGGTTGTTTTATTTCACTGCACACTACGGTTGCACTAGATATGAGTGTCACTGTGCACTGGCAAAAGTTGGCAGACTAGATGCAATAGGCCTCACACACACGCCTGTAGGCAGGCAACTGATATTCAATCGATTACAGTAAAAAAAAGGGTTCTTTTATTTCACTGCACACTACGGTTGCCCTAGATATGAGTGTCACTGTGCACTGGCAAAAGTTGGCACAGTAGATGCAATAGGCCTCACACACACGCCTGTAGTCAGGCAACTGATATTCAATCAATTACAGTCAAAAAAGTGTTGTTTTATGTCACTGTACACTACGGTTGCAATAGATATGAGTGTCACTGTGCACTGGCAAAAGTTGGCAGAGTAGATGCAATAGGCCTCACACACACGCTAGCAGGCAGGCATATGCAATTAGATTACACAGAAAAAAATAATAAAATAAAATAAATGATGTTCTAGCCCTAAAAAAGGCTTTTTGGGTTGCTGTCCTTGCAGCAGATATCAAATGAGTCCTTCAGGTGTGTAGTGAAAGCTAAATACACAGCCTGGCTATCTATTTCCCTATTAAATCAGCAGAAACAAATTATAAAATAAAATAATTGATGTTCTAGCCCTAAAAAGGGCTTTTTGGGTTGCTGTCCTTGCAGCAGATATCAAATGAGTCCTTCAGGTGTGTAGTGAAAGCTAAATACACAGCCTGGCTATCGATTTCCCTATTAAATCAGCAGCATGTGGAATAATATGTCCTCTCTCAACGAATGTAGCTTCAGAATGATTCTAAAATGGAGGCTGCCATTCAGATGGAAGGCTCTGGAAGGGAGTGTATGCTGCTGATTGGCTGGAATGTGTCTGCTGACTGTAAGGTGCAGGGTCAAAGTTTCCTCAATGATAAAGAATAGGGGGCGGACCGAAAAGCGCATGTGTTCGCCGTTCGTTGCGAACGCGAAAATGCGAAAATCGCCGCAAATAGTTCTCTGGTGAACTGTTCGGGACATCACTAGTGGTGCATACAAAACAGGATAGATCCTTCCATTTATTATGTTTTAGGAAAATTAGTTGTAGTATCTTGTTCTGTGTGCGTCACTGTTGGCATTAGATGTTTAGGTTATGGGGTTAGGCTTAGAGGTTGATGCACACAAAACAGGATATACTCTTCCATTTTATATGTGTTAACAACATTTGTTGTAGTATCCTATTTTGTGTACTCCACTGTTGGTGTTAGAGTTTAGGTTATGGGGTTAGTCTTATAGGTTGGGGCACATAGCATAGGCTAGATCCTTCCATTTTATATGTGTTAACATCATTTGTTGTAATATCCTCTTTTGTGGGCCGCACTGTTGGCATTTGGGGGTTAGGGTACATTTTTTTTGTGCTATCATCTTTTGTGTGCGTCACTGTTGGCATTAGGGGTGTAGGTTATGAGGTTAGGCTTAGAGGGTTAATTAGGTTGCAGTGCGTTTTGACATTGGCGCACATTAAAGAGGATAGATCTTTTTTTTTTTTTATTTGTTATACTGTACCTGTTGTCTTGAATGTGTTGTCTATACATGACAGAGGGTTCTCTGCTGCCAATCTACCTGCGACACTCTTCAGACAGTGTCTGTTAAAAATGAGAGACAGAGATGCAAATGTTGAAATTACTTTTCCTTTTCTATTTTTTTTTTACTAAGACCAAAGTATTTTTGTTAAGCAAATGTATTTTTGTACATTACCTGTTGGGTTTAATTTGTTGTCTGTACATTTCTGCAGAGTTGACAGTCTGTTTGAAACCTTGCAGTGCTGCAAATTAGTCAGTGACACTGTTCAGGCAGAGTCTGTTGAAAATTTAAAATATATGGAAATGTTGAAATCCACTGTAAATATTGTTATATATTTTTTTTTTGTTGCTTAAAGCATAAATTATGTTTTAAAATATGTGTTAATAAAAGCTATTTTCTGCTTTAAATGTCTCCTTTTTTATTATTTTAAAATAACACCCTTTTACCCCCTTAAACATTTATCTGTCTTTTATATCTTACTATACATGAACAATGTCTTCTAATTGCTCCTGTACATTAAGATTGTTGTTTTTGACAATATTATTTTTAAATTATTAATTAATTATAGCTTACCTATTTGCTGTAATCTGCAAGTTTTAAACTTCTAAAGTGATAATCAAGTTGCTTCAGAAGTAATGCCACCATTGAAATGTACAGTCACACTGTTCATCGAGAAATCGAGAAAATTCTAGAAATGTTGCAGTATTTATAGAGTGCGAGCTGAAGTAGAAACCGTTATAATGCAATGTGCATGCGCTATTTGCGTTCCAGCAGTCAATTTGTGTTCCAGCCGCCATTTCGTGCAAGGTACTTACTTCTTCCATAGAAAATGGCTTTGCTTTTGTATGTTCTACGTGCATCAGAATGTGTGGTACGTGCACAAGAAGTGTTACTGAGTTTGGGTAAGTGTTCCGAGTACGTTGTTGATTTTGAAGTGCTTGGCCTCACTTTCTTTTTTTCGGCCACTATTTTTTTCTCGCGTACCTGATTTTTAAGTTCCGAAACTCGTGAAATTCGACTTAAATTTGCCTGCAACCTCACTGCCAGACGTCCTGGCTGTCCCCCTGTGCTGCGTGTGATGTTTTTTTAATGTTTTTTTTGTGTGTGTCTTTTTCGTGTTTTTAGATGTGCGCAGTTCAGCAGTTAACTTCATATTTTTTCGACCTCAGATTTCCATGGGTCGTAATTTTTTTTTTCTAAGTCCCGCTTTCCTTTCCAAAGTGTTACGGGTTTTTTGCATGTGATTTTTTTAAACTGCTACGGGTCTCGCACCGTGAATTGTATAATTGAGAGTTCTGTTGATCTGTAGTCCTGCAGGTCGTAAGGATGAGAGCCTATGGTGCTCATCTCCACCAGCTCAGTGAGAGCCTTTAGCGTTCACTCACTACGTCATGTGGGGTCGTAGGGATGAGTCATAGGGCGCACATCTCAACCAGCGCAATGAGCTGATAAATACTCAGGACGACATAAATGAAGCCAACAGACAACTGTCGGACAACACCTACTACAGGAAACTGAACCAGGACCCTACTGAAAAATATGTTCTTCAACTTAAGGAACTCATTAAAACATTCCCTAAAAATATATATCAAGTATTAGAACAACTCATCCCTGCCAATCCTACAACTGGGACTTTCTACCTACTGCCAAAAATCCACAAACCAGGCAACCCAGGGAGACCAATTGTTACAGATATGGACACACTGACTAAACAGATATCTGGTTTTGCTGAAAACATCCTTAAACTGTTCGTAAGTAACACCAGTAGCTATATACAAGATACCACTGACTTTCTCAACAAACTCAGTCAGATTATAAACCTACCTGCTAACACACTACTTTTCACCATGGATG
Source organism: Discoglossus pictus (assembly GCA_027410445.1). Lineage (NCBI taxonomy): Eukaryota > Metazoa > Chordata > Amphibia > Anura > Alytidae > Discoglossus > Discoglossus pictus. The sequence continues at coordinate 241,786,967 of CM050166.1, read as the reverse complement.
TAGAGTCTCTTTACAGCAACATCCCACACAAAGATGGCACTTAGGCATGCTTTACATTTCTTTCAACACACATGCAAAACAATAAATATAGTCCTGATGTTATCGTTAAATTAATAGAATACATTCTTACCCACAACTATTTTGCTTTTAACAAAGATACCTACCTACAGATGATGGGGACTGCCATGGGTACCAAAATGGCTCCACAATACGCAAATCTATCTATGGCCAATATAGAAGAAACATTCTTATCTGTTTCCATTTACAAACCATACAGATACTACCGTTACATAGATGATCTGTTCATCATATGGACAGAAGGAGAAAGCAAACTCAGAGACTTTCATAGTTCATTCAACACCTTCCATTCTTCAATAAAGCATAAAATGGATTTTTCCACAGAACAGGTAAACTTTCTAGATACTACTGTATCCATCACCAATGGCACTCTCCCCTCATCTGCATATAGGAAACCCACAGACAGATGTAGTTACCTACACAGCTCCAGTTGTCATCCCTCCCACACCAAATAAGCCATTATCCATAGTCAAGCTATTAGATACCATCGGATTTGCTCAAACACTGGAGACCGTGATAAAAAATTTAAAACACTGTCTAAATCTTTCAAACCAAAGGGTTATTAACCCTGTGTTATTACCCAATCAAAATACCCAGTAAACACTTGTTAAAGTACAAAACAAAAGAAACTACTTCACTTATTCCTCTAGTGACCACATACCATCCTATTTTAGAAAAAATACGAAAACAAAATCAAAGATTTACAACCATTACGAACAGAAGATACTGAATAAAAAAATGTATTCCCCAAACCTCCCATCCATACACCTAAACAACCATTAAACCTGAAACAAAAACTTGTCGGCAGAAAATTGTCCAATGAACAACTAAATATAAAAGATGGAACTAAACCTTGTAACAAACGTGCCTGTAAATTATGTCAACACATTTTTAATGATGATACAGCCACACATAACAACAAGACCTATATCATCAAAGGATCATATACATGCACATTGTCCAATGTGGTTTATATAATACAATGTACTTTATGTGACATAAATGAATTCTTGTTGTTTTTCAACCATATTATCGTGTATCCTCAATACTTGTTGGATGGCCGAAATGCCCAAATCTTGCGACATTCAGGTATATAGGGCAGTGACATTGAATGTTATTCATCTATAGCTGGGTTGCCAGTCTTGTCCAAGCATTAGTTCCAACAGATGTGGAGTATCCCTTATATACGATTCCATTGATACCCCTATCGGGTGTAAATAGAAATCCACATATTCTGCAATTTTTCAGGTCAAGCTCCCAATGCCTGAGACTATCGGTGTGCCTGGAGGATCGATAATATTTTATGAATCTTTGGTAGATGATACAAGATTGCTGTTTTATAGGGCCAAAGGGAATCACAGCACCATGACCACGATGGCCCTTGCGGGGTGGCCTGCCTCTGCCTGTCATTTTTTTACGATTAGTGGTACTATGCGTGCAAGCTACTGTGACACCAGATATGAGTGTCACTGTGCACTGGCAAAAGTTGGCAGACTAGATGCAATAGGCTTCACACACACGCCTGTAGGCAGGCAACTGATATTCAATCGATTACAGTAAAAAAGGGTTCTTTGATTTCACTGTACACTACGGTTGCACTAGATATGAGTGTCAATGTGCACTGGCAAAAGTTGGCAGACTAGATGCAATAGGCCTCACACACACGCCTATAGGCAGGTAACTGATATTCAATTGATTACAGTAAAAAAAGGCTTCTTTTATTTCACTGTACAGTACGGTTGCACTAGATATGAGTGTCACTGTGCACTGGCAAAAGTTGGCAGACTAGATGCAATAGGCCTCACACACACGCCTCTAGGCAGGCAACTGATATTCAATCGATTACAGTAAAAAAAGGGTTGTTTTATTTCACTGCACACTACGGTTGCACTAGATATGAGTGTCACTGCGCACTGGCAAAAGTTGGCAGACTTGATGCAATAGGCCTCACACACACGCCTGTAGGCAGGCAACTGATATTCAATCGATTACAGTAAAAAAAGGGTTCTTTTATTTCACTGCACACTACGGTTGCACTAGATATGAGTGTCACTGTGCACTGGCAAAAGTTGGCAGACTAGATGCAATAGGCCTCACACACACGCCTGTAGGCAGGCAACTGATATTCAATCAATTACAGTAAAAAAAAGGGTTCTTTTATTTCACTGCACACTACGGTTGCACTAGATATGAGTGTCACTGTGCACTGGCAAAAGTTGGCAGACTAGATGCAATAGGCCTCACACACACGCCTGTAGGCAGGCAACTGATATTCAATCGATTACAGTAAAAAAAGGGTTCTTTTATTTCACTGCACACTACAGTTGCCGTAGATATGAGTGTCACTGTGCACTGGCAAAAGTTGGCACACTAGATGCAATAGGCCTCACACACACGCCTGTAGTCAGGCAACTGGTATTCAATCGATTACAGTAAAAAAAGGGTTGTTTTATTTCACTGCACACTACGGTTGCACTAGATATGAGTGTCACTGTGCACTGGCAAAAGTTGGCAGACTAGATGCAATAGGCCTCACACACACGCCTGTAGGCAGGCAACTGATATTCAATCGATTACAGTAAAAAAAAGGGTTCTTTTATTTCACTGCACACTACGGTTGCCCTAGATATGAGTGTCACTGTGCACTGGCAAAAGTTGGCACAGTAGATGCAATAGGCCTCACACACACGCCTGTAGTCAGGCAACTGATATTCAATCAATTACAGTCAAAAAAGTGTTGTTTTATGTCACTGTACACTACGGTTGCAATAGATATGAGTGTCACTGTGCACTGGCAAAAGTTGGCAGAGTAGATGCAATAGGCCTCACACACACGCTAGCAGGCAGGCATATGCAATTAGATTACACAGAAAAAAATAATAAAATAAAATAAATGATGTTCTAGCCCTAAAAAAGGCTTTTTGGGTTGCTGTCCTTGCAGCAGATATCAAATGAGTCCTTCAGGTGTGTAGTGAAAGCTAAATACACAGCCTGGCTATCTATTTCCCTATTAAATCAGCAGAAACAAATTATAAAATAAAATAATTGATGTTCTAGCCCTAAAAAGGGCTTTTTGGGTTGCTGTCCTTGCAGCAGATATCAAATGAGTCCTTCAGGTGTGTAGTGAAAGCTAAATACACAGCCTGGCTATCGATTTCCCTATTAAATCAGCAGCATGTGGAATAATATGTCCTCTCTCAACGAATGTAGCTTCAGAATGATTCTAAAATGGAGGCTGCCATTCAGATGGAAGGCTCTGGAAGGGAGTGTATGCTGCTGATTGGCTGGAATGTGTCTGCTGACTGTAAGGTGCAGGGTCAAAGTTTCCTCAATGATAAAGAATAGGGGGCGGACCGAAAAGCGCATGTGTTCGCCGTTCGTTGCGAACGCGAAAATGCGAAAATCGCCGCAAATAGTTCTCTGGTGAACTGTTCGGGACATCACTAGTGGTGCATACAAAACAGGATAGATCCTTCCATTTATTATGTTTTAGGAAAATTAGTTGTAGTATCTTGTTCTGTGTGCGTCACTGTTGGCATTAGATGTTTAGGTTATGGGGTTAGGCTTAGAGGTTGATGCACACAAAACAGGATATACTCTTCCATTTTATATGTGTTAACAACATTTGTTGTAGTATCCTATTTTGTGTACTCCACTGTTGGTGTTAGAGTTTAGGTTATGGGGTTAGTCTTATAGGTTGGGGCACATAGCATAGGCTAGATCCTTCCATTTTATATGTGTTAACATCATTTGTTGTAATATCCTCTTTTGTGGGCCGCACTGTTGGCATTTGGGGGTTAGGGTACATTTTTTTTGTGCTATCATCTTTTGTGTGCGTCACTGTTGGCATTAGGGGTGTAGGTTATGAGGTTAGGCTTAGAGGGTTAGTTAGGTTGCAGTGCGTTTTGACATTGGCGCACATTAAAGAGGATAGATCTTTTTTTTTTTTTTATTTGTTATACTGTACCTGTTGTCTTGAATGTGTTGTCTATACATGACAGAGGGTTCTCTGCTGCCAATCTACCTGCGACACTCTTCAGACAGTGTCTGTTAAAAATGAGAGACAGAGATGCAAATGTTGAAATTACTTTTCCTTTTCTATTTTTTTTTTACTAAGACCAAAGTATTTTTGTTAAGCAAATGTATTTTTGTACATTACCTGTTGGGTTTAATTTGTTGTCTGTACATTTCTGCAGAGTTGACAGTCTGTTTGAAACCTTGCAGTGCTGCAAATTAGTCAGTGACACTGTTCAGGCAGAGTCTGTTGAAAATTTAAAATATATGGAAATGTTGAAATCCACTGTAAATATTGTTATATATTTTTTTTTGTTGCTTAAAGCATAAATTATGTTTTAAAATATGTGTTAATAAAAGCTATTTTCTGCTTTAAATGTCTCCTTTTTTATTATTTTAAAATAACACCCTTTTACCCCCTTAAACATTTATCTGTCTTTTATATCTTACTATACATGAACAATGTCTTCTAATTGCTCCTGTACATTAAGATTGTTGTTTTTGACAATATTATTTTTAAATTATTAATTAATTATAGCTTACCTATTTGCTGTAATCTGCAAGTTTTAAACTTCTAAAGTGATAATCAAGTTGCTTCAGAAGTAATGCCACCATTGAAATGTACAGTCACACTGTTCATCGAGAAATCGAGAAAATTCTAGAAATGTTGCAGTATTTATAGAGTGCGAGCTGAAGTAGAAACCGTTATAATGCAATGTGCATGCGCTATTTGCGTTCCAGCAGTCAATTTGTGTTCCAGCCGCCATTTCGTGCAAGGTACTTACTTCTTCCATAGAAAATGGCTTTGCTTTTGTATGTTCTACGTGCATCAGAATGTGTGGTACGTGCACAAGAAGTGTTACTGAGTTTGGGTAAGTGTTCCGAGTACGTTGTTGATTTTGAAGTGCTTGGCCTCACTTTCTTTTTTTCGGCCACTATTTTTTTCTCGCGTACCTGATTTTTAAGTTCCGAAACTCGTGAAATTCGACTTAAATTTGCCTGCAACCTCACTGCCAGACGTCCTGGCTGTCCCCCTGTGCTGCGTGTGATGTTTTTTTAATGTTTTTTTTGTGTGTGTCTTTTTCGTGTTTTTAGATGTGCGCAGTTCAGCAGTTAACTTCATATTTTTTCGACCTCAGATTTCCATGGGTCGTAATTTTTTTTTTCTAAGTCCCGCTTTCCTTTCCAAAGTGTTACGGGTTTTTTGCATGTGATTTTTTTAAACTGCTACGGGTCTCGCACCGTGAATTGTATAATTGAGAGTTCTGTTGATCTGTAGTCCTGCAGGTCGTAAGGATGAGAGCCTATGGTGCTCATCTCCACCAGCTCAGTGAGAGCCTTTAGCGTTCACTCACTACGTCATGTGGGGTCGTAGGGATGAGTCATAGGGCGCACATCTCAACCAGCGCAATGAGCTGATAAATACTCAGGACGACATAAATGAAGCCAACAGACAACTGTCGGACAACACCTACTACAGGAAACTGAACCAGGACCCTACTGAAAAATATGTTCTTCAACTTAAGGAACTCATTAAAACATTCCCTAAAAATATATATCAAGTATTAGAACAACTCATCCCTGCCAATCCTACAACTGGGACTTTCTACCTACTGCCAAAAATCCACAAACCAGGCAACCCAGGGAGACCAATTGTTACAGATATGGACACACTGACTAAACAGATATCTGGTTTTGCTGAAAACATCCTTAAACTGTTCGTAAGTAACACCAGTAGCTATATACAAGATACCACTGACTTTCTCAACAAACTCAGTCAGATTATAAACCTACCTGCTAACACACTACTTTTCACCATGGATGTAGAGTCTCTTTACAGCAACATCCCACACAAAGATGGCACTTAGGCATGCTTTACATTTCTTTCAACACACATGCAAAACAATAAATATAGTCCTGATGTTATCGTTAAATTAATAGAATACATTCTTACCCACAACTATTTTGCTTTTAACAAAGATACCTACCTACAGATGATGGGGACTGCCATGGGTACCAAAATGGCTCCACAATACGCAAATCTATCTATGGCCAATATAGAAGAAACATTCTTATCTGTTTCCATTTACAAACCATACAGATACTACCGTTACATAGATGATCTGTTCATCATATGGACAGAAGGAGAAAGCAAACTCAGAGACTTTCATAGTTCATTCAACACCTTCCATTCTTCAATAAAGCATAAAATGGATTTTTCCACAGAACAGGTAAACTTTCTAGATACTACTGTATCCATCACCAATGGCACTCTCCCCTCATCTGCATATAGGAAACCCACAGACAGATGTAGTTACCTACACAGCTCCAGTTGTCATCCCTCCCACACCAAATAAGCCATTATCCATAGTCAAGCTATTAGATACCATCGGATTTGCTCAAACACTGGAGACCGTGATAAAAAATTTAAAACACTGTCTAAATCTTTCAAACCAAAGGGTTATTAACCCTGTGTTATTACCCAATCAAAATACCCAGTAAACACTTGTTAAAGTACAAAACAAAAGAAACTACTTCACTTATTCCTCTAGTGACCACATACCATCCTATTTTAGAAAAAATACGAAAACAAAATCAAAGATTTACAACCATTACGAACAGAAGATACTGAATAAAAAAATGTATTCCCCAAACCTCCCATCCATACACCTAAACAACCATTAAACCTGAAACAAAAACTTGTCGGCAGAAAATTGTCCAATGAACAACTAAATATAAAAGATGGAACTAAACCTTGTAACAAACGTGCCTGTAAATTATGTCAACACATTTGTAATGATGATACAGCCACACATAACAACAAGACCTATATCATCAAAGGATCATATACATGCACATTGTCCAATGTGGTTTATATAATACAATGTACTTTATGTGACATAAATGAATTCTTGTTGTTTTTCAACCATATTATCGTGTATCCTCAATACTTGTTGGATGGCCGAAATGCCCAAATCTTGCGACATTCAGGTATATAGGGCAGTGACATTGAATGTTATTCATCTATAGCTGGGTTGCCAGTCTTGTCCAAGCATTAGTTCCAACAGATGTGGAGTATCCCTTATATACGATTCCATTGATACCCCTATCGGGTGTAAATAGAAATCCACATATTCTGCAATTTTTCAGGTCAAGCTCCCAATGCCTGAGACTATCGGTGTGCCTGGAGGATCGATAATATTTTATGAATCTTTGGTAGATGATACAAGATTGCTGTTTTTGGTTCTTTAATATTCAGAAATTCAAGCTCCTTAGAGTTCAAAGTTGTTTCCTTATGAGCTTCTGAGATAAATCCATGGTATTCTTCCTTATATTTTTCATCCAGGTTGGTTGGTAATTTTTCATAGGTGGCTCCATCATTTACTATCTTATACGCTTCCTTTAGATATTGGTCTGTATCTTGGATGACAATTCCCCCACCTTTATCCGCTTGGCAGATAACAATGGTGAGGTATTCTTTTAGATGTTTAAGTGCATTCTTTTCTCCCATGCTTAAAATCGATTTTTTTCTTTATATGTTTAGTGGAGTAGATTTGTTTTGCTTCCTTCAACAGGAGTTTGTCAAACACTGGTATGTAATTTCCCTTCGATTGAACAGGATAGAATATGGATATTGGAGGGAAATCGCTGTGTTGGATAACATCGTTCCTCAATTCCTCCACTAGGGTTTCTAGATCTTTCATAGTTATTTCATCCATCAGTTTGTTCTCTTGCGAATCCCTGAGCCCTTCTAGATCTCACCGTTGCTAGGGCAACACGTGAACGCCGGAAGCAATGGATTTGCCGCAGAGGGGAGTCTAAACAATCAGGAAGTTGTATGGGGAGCCTCCCTGAGAGTGGGTACTTATACCTGGCAAAAAGGAGATACCAATGAAACTTCATAAGGTAGAATTGGCAATAAGAGGAGTGTGTCATATTTACATTTTTCTTGCAGTTTCCATCCTATCCTTATATACTTCTACTATTTTCATTATTGCTTTATTATTTTTTTTAAACATTTTTACAACCATGTGGGTATAATCCCATAATTTTATCACATCGCTGACTTTTGGAGGGATATTGATCTGCTTATACTAGAGAACTTCCCCTCCTATATAAAAGCAGCAAAAATACCTCATAAGGTATGAGAATTGAGCATGTGACTGGAATATTGTGATATTTATTCTGACTGTATTTTATGTGGATTTTTATTGTAGTGCAATCAACTATAATAGTGGTCAAACTGCGAGTTGTCGTCACGCTTTGGGATACAGAGGGAGGAGATATATAGAGAGTGAGAAGAAAGCTACAAGGAGAAATAGAGTGTTAAGGAGATATATATATATATATAAATATATATATATATATATATAAAAAAAGGGGGGATACAGAGAGAGGGGGAGGAGGAGGACACTCATTGCGAGGCCTGCAAGTTAGAGGAGGGAGAGCCTTGCATTGTGTAGCAAACAGCATTGCCAGCCTTCAAAGTTTATTGCTGTTGTTTTTGATGGGCAAGTCGCTAGTAAATATATATTGATTGATTTACACTATTAGCACCTTTGTTCTTTCTTCCCCTGCATTTCCCTTTAATATATATATATATATATATATATATATATATATATATATATATATATATATATATATATATATATACTGTATATATATTATAAAGATAAATAAATAAATATATATACATATATATATATATATATACTGTATATACTGTATATATATATATATATATATATCCTCTGCCTTCCATTTATTTATATTATATTTATATTACATATAGAAATGTATTTAAAATTTAGTTCATTAAACTGAAATTTCAAACAATTCTAGCATTTATTATTGGCTAGTAATTTTCAATGTTGGAATCAACAAAGATTAGAAACTAAAATAATCTCCTACATCCATTCAGAGTAATTTCAAATAAATGTTGCTTTAGATCAACAGTATTCCAGCATCCTTCTCAACTGACTAAATTAAGATATATTTTGAGTTCTCTCAGGGTGAAGCCTTTACTGCAGAAATATTTTCCTCACTAAACCTGTCATCCTGTGCTTTTGTCATCATTGTCCTTTTTTATCAGTGGACATATAAGAAACATTTAATTCATCTACTTGTCATTCTGTCATTGTTAGATGGTTGAAAGCAAAGTAATGGCCCACTATGTTTACCTTGTAGCTGACAGAAAAAGGATGAGAGTAAACATAGGATTAGAATTGCATCTCAGTACATATTCAGTTTTCAGAAAAAAACATTTCCTCTTAAGAAATGTATAGTATGGTTTCCTTTTTGTATTGACACAGTAGATGGTAGAAAAACAAAATACTTATATTAAACATATTTTTGTCTGTTCATTAAACACTAACATAGCAGTGCAAATAGGCTTTTTTGGAACTGTGGGATAATTTTTTACATGCTATTTTTCACTCCCAAGCTGCCCTTCAATGTAGCTGACTCGCATAAAGGGCTTTTTGTAATTTCCCTCTGTCCAACGTAATGTGCATGTCGTCTGCTCTCAGGAGACTCTGAAGCTGAAGCACAATTGTCTCCATACCAATGCTGCAGACTGGCACACACTAGTTAACACACTATACTAGCCCTAATATCCTCCCTTTCCCTTATCTGTCTATATATTCCATGGTAGGGATGGGGTTAAATATTAATAAAAACTAATGCAGGACCCCTCTGCCTATAATCCGCTACCTCTATGAGCCCTTTGATACCCCTTTCCAACACGCTATCATCAGGAATCCCCCATCTATTTGTAACCATGAGTGTCCCTACATACCCCCATGGCATTAAGAATGTAACCACCTGCAACTAACAATTAGTCATTTATAAATGAGCATGGTAATTTCAGCCAATGAGAATCCACAAAAATACTATTTAAGCCACAAAAGCACATCAATAGTCATTAGTAGGTCCCTAGGAGAAGCTCCGTTTGAACAACACATTTTTTTATAGGTTGGTAGGTTTTTTAGGTGGAGGACCTTTCCAAAGGACTAGAAGATGCAGATACATGGTAAATGGGCTTATATCAAGAAGAGGACCAGAATCAACTAGAAACATGGATAGCCCTCTTATCCAGGACAGAAGATTGAAGACAAGGGCGTCATGAATCATCACTGGAGGGCATCACAGGGTAGAGCATGCTCACCATACCCCAGCCCCCAATTACTGAACATATTCTGATCTAGAGCTTGACGCTGTTTTTAGTCTAACTTCAAGGTAGAACAGGCCACATCCCCAGGCATAGGAGGGTAGAGAACTAACCCATTAAAAACTTATATAATTTTTTGTTTATGTTAAACTGCATTTTTAATAGTATCTGCTAAATATGTGCTTTACTTGTCAATGCATGTCAGTGGTCTATTAATACCTTACTCCTACTTACTAGAAAACAATTACCCAGTCAGTTTCTTTACATATCTTAATCATTACACCCTATTGGATTTGTTAGCTGCAGTGCCAATGATGCCTAAACTAAGGAAGGCTGCATTATGAAGCTGGTGTAGTACCATCACATATAATAGTTTTAAAACTGCGATTCTTCGTCACACTTGCGACAAATCGCAGTTTGAAAACTACGACCGATCGCAAAGCCCCGCTCATGCGCATGCCGCGCAATGCGCCTGAGTGGGGCCTTGCGATCGATCGTTGTTGTCAAACTGTGATTTGCTGCGCAGATGCACTGCGCCGGTAGTGCACGTTATGCAACGTCAGCCGCGCAACACGCACGTCAAGGAAGGAAGAGGCACACGGGAGGAGGTGCGACACACAGGGGAGGAGGGGAAAGGCAGACAGGGGAGGAAGGGAGAAACAGACAGGGGAAGAGGGGAGAGACAGACAGGGGAAGAGGGGAGAGACACACAGGGGAGGAGGGGAGAGACACACAGGGGAAGAGGGGAAAGAAAGACAGGGGGAGAGAGGAGAGAGGCACAGAGGAGGAGGGGGAGAGACACAGGGGAGGGAGGGGAAGAGGGAAGAGACAAAGGGGAGTGAGAGGAGGGGGAAGAGATACAGGGGAGGGAGGGGAAGAGGGAAAAGACACAGGAGAGGGGGGAAAGGCAGAGGGAAGGTAAATGGGGGGGAAGAGACATGAGGGAGGGGAGGAAGAGAGGGGAGCCAGAGAAGGGTGGAAGAGACACAGAGTGGGGGAGGGGAGAGGCACACAGGGGAGGAGGGGAGAGACACACAGGGGAGAGGCAGGGGGAAGAAATACAGGGGAGGGAGAAGAAGAGGGAAAAGACACAGTGGAGGGAAATGGTGGGGAGAGACACAAGGGAGGGGGAAGAGACATGGGGGGCAGGGAGGAAAGAGACACAGGGGAGGGGGAAAAGACACAGAGGAGGGAGAGGGGGTAAGAGACACAGGGAGGGAGGAGGATAGAGACTCATGGGAGGGAGGGGGGAGAGACACAGGGGAGGGAGGGGGAAGAGACACAGGAGAGGGGAAGAGAAACACAGGGAGGGAAGGGGAAAGAGACACAGGGGAGGGGGAAAGAGACACAGGGAGGAGGAAAGAGATACGTGGGAGGGAGAGGGGGAAGAGACACAGGGAGGGGGAACAGACACAGGGGAGGTGGGAACAGACATAGCGGAGGGAGGGGGGAAAGAGACACAGGGGAGGTAGGGGGAAAGAGACACAGGGGAGGGGGAAAGAGACACAGGGGAGGGAGAGTGGGGAAGAGACATGGGGGAGTGAGGGGGAAGTTACACAGGGGAGGGGGAAAGAGACACAGGTAAGGGGAAAGAGACATGGGGAAGGGAGAGGAGGGAACAGACACAGGGGAAGAAGAGGTGGGGAAGAGACACAGGGGGGGAGGGGGGAAGAGACACAGGGGAGGGGAAAGAGACACATGGGAGGAAGAGGGGGAAGAGACACAGGGGAGGAGGGAACAGACACAGGGGAGGGAGAGGTGGGGAAGAGACACAGGGGAGGGAGAGGAGGGGGGAAGAGAGGGCAGTGAGAGGAGGGGGAAGAGACACAGGGGAGGGAGAGGAGGGGGAAGATACACAGGGGAGGGAAATGGGGGGAATCCAGGGAGACACGAGGGAGAGGGGGATGAGACAGAGGGGAAACAAGGGGAAAGAGACACAGGGGAGGGGGGATAAAGCACAGGGGAGGGGGAGACACACAAGGGAAGAGACACATAGGAGGGAGGGGGTTAAAAACACAGGCGGGAAGGAGATACAAGTGAGGGAGAAAAGGAGTGGGGAAATGAGACACAGGCACTCATTGCGAGGCCCGTGATGAGCGCCAAAGGCTCTCATTGCGAGGCCCGTGATGAGTGCTGAATGCGCTCATCGCGAGGCCAGTAAAGTAGAGGGGGAGGCTCCAATTGTGTGGCAATCAGCATTGCCAGGCTTAACTTTTCATTGCTGTCATTTTTGACGGGCAATTCGCTAGTAGAATAATAGTTTCCTAGGCACATAAATGTACCTATAAGTGTACCTAACAATTTCTGATATAAATAAATACTCATAAACCTATGAGTTGGGATTTAGCAAGGGAATTGGAGGAGTAATAACTGTGGTGTTGGTCGTGGGTATACTGAAGTAAATGGGGAGTGGGGGTGCTTAAGTCTGAATGGGCATAACACTGAGATACGTCTATGTTCAGCTGCCTTCGTTTTTATTGTTAATCTGCTAAGGTTTAGGTTAGGATTGTATGAATGTCAGAAACACATAATAACAAACTGTTAAAATCTTGTTTAAAAATGGAGCTCTCTTTGGTTATTTGTAAATTTAGGAATTATTGGGGGTTAGGTTCCTCAGTGACAGTTTTTACCAAACCTATCATTAACAAATGTATTTGTTAACATTATATTACATAGTTGACTGTCAGTAATTTGACATAGCAGTAAGCCTTTATTTACTGCACAATTACTGGCTACAATGTGATATCGTCAAGCTTATCTATATGATACAATTTATAAGTGGAACATTATCTAGTCATAGTTTCTCTCATTGAGAATTAATGAATAGGAAGGTTCACTTAGAACTTATACTTAATAGTAAAAATATTGGTTGGCATAAACCTAAAGAATAGCAGAAGAAGAAGTCAGAAAAGCCATTGATAAAATCCTGTGAAGAAACTATGATGGAACTCATTAAATTAAAATGTAAATATTGTGTAAAACTCATTAAATGTAATTGAAATATAATTAAAATTTGAAATGGATTAAGTATTAATAAATATGCATCACAGTAACATTCTGATAAGTAATTTCAGCATCACAACATATTTCTAATTACTTGGTGTAATTAGAAATGTCTTGTGTACTTTATTACTGTTACATGATTCAGTCACAAATAATGTGACACTGATATTGTGCAATAATATAGATGATGGTTAGCATAAAATAATACAATTTCATGTAATTCTGAATCCTGACAATATAGAGTAGGTGCCAGTTAGGCTGAAATGTACTCTAACACAAACTTAACTGATGCAAATTGTAATTTCATAGTCAGTCTTAAAAATGGCAATAAATTAATTGAACTTTGTATCTATAATGAATAAATAGAGATACAGACATATCTGCATATTTTTAGGCAAATTATTTTAAATTATTCTTTAAAGGTCACGCATGTCTCTTATTATAGAATAAAAAAGAAAAGTGTATTTAGCCAACCTGTTGTCTGGCTTCATAGAACTTAGAATATTTTCTAAGAAAAAAATGTGTTCTTTGATACACCATTAGATTAGTTTTTCAGAATTATCATTATGTGTTTAAATAATCTAAAATGGGATATAGGAAGCATAACAGAGAAGGTCACTATAGTAATATGTTTATTACTTTGCCTTCAGTCTGTTAGTATGTTTACTTTTAAAACAAGATAAGTAAAGAAAATTGCGCAGGGAGTGTTATAGCTTTTTACATTTATGTTTATAGTGTATACATGAGTCAAAATGTTTTTTTTTCTTCATGCAGATCTTGCACTTGCGATCCTGACATTTTAGTTTAGCAACACTAATTTAAGCATGCAGACAACAGTTTAAAATATTACAGAAATAATGCATAATTTAAATACACACACAATAGATTAAATAATCCACCAACATTTGACCCTATTCTATCGGCCAATTTGTAAATTTATATACACTTGCTCTTAAATTAAACACACGCCACTGTACTTTAAAAATATGGCAAAGCATAGAAAAACATTAGAATTGATTGCACAACAGTCTCCAAGGAACAAATATGGCTTTGTTATTATAAAACTTTGGATGGTCATGCATATGGTAATATTAAAGGTATTGCTAAAAGATGAATAAAGCAATTAATGACACTGTACATGACTAAATTGCAAGAAGAAACGTGTAACTGTGGATTTTACATATATATATATATATATATATATATATATATATATATATATATATATATGTGTATATATACAGTATCTCACAAAAGTGAGTACACCCCTCACATTTTTGTAAATATTTTATTAGATCTTTTCATGTGACAACACTGAGGAAATGACACTCTGCTACAATGTAAAGTAGTAAGTGTACAGCCTGTATACCAGTGTAAATTTGCTGTCCCCTAAAAATAACTCAACATACAGCCATTAATGTTTAAATTGTTGGCAACAAAAGTGAGTACACCCCTAAGTGGAAATGTCCAAATTGGGCCCAAAGTGTCAATATTTTGTGTGGCCACCATTATTTTCCAGCACTGCCTTAACCCTCGTGGGCATGGAGTACACCAGAGCTTCACAGGTTGCCACTGGAGTCCTCTTCCACTCCTCCATAATGGCATCACGGTGCTGGTTTGCGGATGCCCCACAGATGCTCAATAGGGTTTAGGTCTGGACACGTATTTGGCCAGTCCATCACCTTTACCTTCCGTGTCTTATGCAAGGCAGTGGTCGTCTTGGAGGTGTGTTTGGGTCAAATGCCTCTGGTGTGGCAGAAGGTGCCCCCACTGACCACTTAAATGTGAGTTGTCGCCCTGCTTCATATCCCAAGACCTCTGATCCTCTCCTTGCCTCCTCCTGAGACAGTTGCTGTTAGGCGGTGGCATGGTCCTGGACATCCACCGACGATGGAGCCTCTGGCTTACTAGCAGATCCAGACCTCCTGGCAGTTGAAAATGAGAGATGGTATATGTGTTAATTATATTGAATACACCTTTAGTCGCTGTTGTTCCTATCTATCTGACATCTTGTTGTCTTGGACCTGGATGGTTAACTTAATTGAGGAGTAATAATTTGCTAGATGTGATACATTTTTTACATTGTGAGCTTGGTTGTTATTTGCTCTTAACAATATCTTGATACCTGCTGTGGTCTGTATATGCATATACATACTCTGCAGGACTTGCTGGACAGTGCGTCGTACTAACCAAGCAGTGACCATATCTCAGCAATAGTTGTTAACATGCTGCTGAGATGTGTTCACTGACAGACTAGTAAACTACACTGGACATCCATCGCTACAGAGTCTATATCTGCATACACTAATGAAAGTGATTTGTCAGTTTAATTGCTTTAATGATGCATGGATGATCCATCTATCCATTGGTAAAATTCTCTAGGGCTAGCTCTAATACTTCCTCTTCTCCTCCCCACTTCTGCCCTCCTCTCCTCAATCCACCCTCCGTAACAATAACAAAAATAAAAAAAGACTAAATGAAAATAAGTGTATATGTATATATTTCTGATTTTTTTTTTTTTTTTATGGTTTATGTAAGTGGGGGTGAGTGGATGTAGTGACAAACCTATATGTGTACCTATGTGTATTGTTACTCTATTTGTATGTATAATATGTGTTATAAGTTAATATGTGCTTTGATGAATTAAGAGTAAAATAAGTATATTAAAAATAAGAAACAATAAAACAGCAATAACCTACTCTCCAAAATTGCCTAATCTCACTCTCCAAGACCAAAAACCTCCAGCCCCAGGACCTGCATGCTAATTTGTCAAAATCTACAACACAACGCATGGGTGTTTAGCTTGCAGCTTTATTATAGCTCCCTGTTAATCACTGGGCTTTATTCTATTGGCTCCTAGGACTGTGCAGCAGACTTAAATTTTGAGATTGGTTTCACAATACAAGCGTCATGTAATCACGTCCCCTAAAAGCTTGCTAGCGTGGGAAGGGTTTACAAGTTTAGGCTTAAAGACGTAATTTTGCGGGCTTGCTGCATTAGAATGCATCTAAGGATTTAGAGATAAAACACACCCACAGCAAAAATTAAGGGTTAGAGTCATTTGCAAGCTTCTAATAGAATAGGTCTCATTCTACTGTGTCAGTGACACCAACAACCTAGAAGAAAATATTATTATTATTATCCTTTATTTATAACGCGCCAACATATTCCGTAGCGCAATACAGGGGTTAGGTACAAGTATAAACGATACCCCACAATGAAAATAATGGAAGACCCTGTTATTGAGCTTTCAATCTGATATACACTGTGCTTTCCCTAAAGCACCTCACAAGATTAAAACTCGCAAACTTACATTCTAAAGGGTATGGGTGAAATAAACCAAATGACCTCTGAAAGCTGGAACAATAAAAGGCAAACTATGCAAAATCTTTTGAATATAAAAGCAATTTATGGTTAAGTATACTTTTGTCCTGAAATTTCTACAATCTACAGTGTTTCATAATTTAAGTCATACAGCTAGTTTTTAATTAGATAAAATAAATGTTGATGCCTCTGCTGGGCCCTGGCAACATTGTTGATATAGATAAATATAAATATTAAGTCAGGGTCACCAGGAATCATCATAGTAATACAGTATATAAATATTTAGTAAGTGCCTCATACAAACAAACACATATTCTGACAAAGTATAGACTCTACAAAACATATAAACAAAATGAGTAGAGGTGCTCATCTGAGAACTAAATATACCTCAGTGGGTTTTTTCTATAGGTCTGGTTACGTACTCAGAGAGCAACCTCTTTTAGTTCACTTGTGCCCTTCACAGGGAGAAATATCCTGAACTATATCAGTCTGGTATCATTCAGAAGAGTGATCCAGTCCAGAAATACCAGGCAATTCTCCATGAACAGGAGAAACAGCAAATCCAAGATGTGTTTCGGCTTTTATGGCCTCATCAGTGAGATGCATCTGTACTCCTTAAGTTACAGTGAGCAAGGAGTCCACGTCTGGTTTCCCCTGTCACCCATAAGGTGAGAAAATGGAAACCAACAAAGTAGAGGTGCTCATCTGAGAACAAAAAATACCACAGTGGGTTTTATCTATAGGTCTGGTTACCTACTCAGAGAGCAACCTATTTTAGCTCACTTCTGCCCTTCACATGGATAAATATCCTGAAGTATATCAGTCTGGTCTCACTCAGAAGAGTGATTCAGTCCCGAAATACCAGGCAATTCTTCCTGAACAGGAGAAACAGCAAACCCCAGATGCGATTCATCCTTTATGGGCCTCATCAGTGAGGTGCAGCTGTACTCCCTAAGGCACAGTGAGCAAGGAGTCCACGTCTGGTTTCCCCTATCAACCATAAGGTGAGAAAATGTAAACAAAAAGAGAAGAGGTGCTCATCTAAGAATGAAAAATACCTCAGTGTTTTTTTTTCTATAGGTCTGGTTACCTACTCAGAGAGCAACCTCTTTCAGCTAGCTTGTGCCCTTCAGAGGGAGAAATACTTACGGAACATAAGCATGGGACCATTATAATAATATGTTGTTGTTTAGTCATTCAACTGTAGAAAACGGAAAAACAAGGGGAGAGCGCACACCACTTCCTAGTACAAATCAATATGATTTTATTACAAAGTACACAAAGATAAAAAATGGACACTAACATGTAACATCCTCTATATAAGAGGTATTGGATATGTACATAGGATTTCACTTTGATCTTTCACATCCACCTTGTCTGCTGTTTTCACAAGACAATCCTCATTAGCAGATGGGTAAGGTATAATCCAAATGGTGAAACAGACCTTACATATCTGATATTCAGAAAGAGTTCTACTAGAGGATAATGGTGTAGCTTATTAGTCTCTAAGGACTTTTAACTCTAATTTAATTCACTAAGGGGTACTCAGCCCCAGTGTGTGAGAGACCAGAGTAGGTGGCCAAACCTCTACTTTAGAGTTAGAAGTTAATATCCAAAATCAGATCATATAAAAAATATATCAGCAGTCCATCAAAAATCCATATAGTTAGATCAATACATAAATCCAATATATACAGAAAAAGCTAGCTATAATATCATAAGAAAAAATATAAAAATGTATGAAAGATAAAACGAGACACCAATGTATCTACCTGTATATACCAAATGCGTTTCGCCCGTCTATTGGGCTTTATCAAGGTTAAATAGTAATATGAATATAATATTCTGACCTTTATAGGCTTATGCAGAAGGTTCTTCATAATTTCTTCTATTCTGATTTTGCACGCTTCCGTGTTGCCCCAGTTGTGTAATGACATCACTGCGTCATCTCTCGTCGTGCATAGTGGTAAGCGTCGTGCTCGATGAAGTCATACTAAGTGCATCTATATTGAATATATTCATTATCGAGAGAGAAGATCAACAAAAGAAAGAAATTGAAACTTCAATCAAAGTACAACAATTAGTTCTGGACTCACTTGAGTATTACCTCTACTATTTGCTTTTTAATTTGTCTTGGGAATGGTGTTGGTTTATACTTTTATCAACATTTTTACCTTTATATATATATATATATATATTCCTTATTTATATTTTTTATATATTTTCAACATCTCCTTCTTTTTTCACGTCTCCCATGATATTGTCCATTAATACTCTGCACCTTATATTTTATTTTCCATAGAGATATATATATATATATATATATTGACAGTAAGAGTCTGTATAAATATTTTTCCATCAGCTATTCTACTCAAATTCCCCTCTCTATATATTTAGGCGCTATAGTGTTATCTAGGTACCTTTGATAGGTAATCCTAGGTTATATTCTTCTTGTTCAGTCATTCAGTTGCGTCCGATTCTCTGTGACTCCATGCACCACAGCACGCCAGGTGCATCTATCAGTCACTGCCCCTCTGAGCTCCATCAAGTTCATGTTTATTGCTTCATTGACCTCATCTATCCATCTCTGCCTCTGTCTTTCCCTTTTTCTTGTGCCTTCCATCTTTCCCAACATCGGAGTATTTTCTAGGGAATCCTGCCGTCTCTTAATATGGCCAAAATATTTGAGCTTTAGCCTCATGATCATACCTTCTAGTGAACAGTTTGTTTTGATTTTCTGTAGTATTTATTTATTGCACCTTTTTGCAGTCCAAGGTACTCTAAGCAGTCTTTTCCAACACCACAATTCAAAGATGTCAATTCTACGGCACTCAGATTTCTTTATGATCCAGCTCTCATATTTGTATGTTACTACTGGGAATACCATAGTTCAAACTATGCAGACCTTTGCTGATAGTTACTTTTTACTAGCTTGTCCAAGCTTGCCATAGCTTTACACCCCAGGAGCAAGCGTCTTTTCATTTCATGACTACAGTCACCATCTGCAGAGATCTTGGATCCAAGGAAAATAAAATCTGTCACTGACTCCACTTTTCTCCCGTCTATTTGCCAGAACAGTGAGATTGCTGTTTGCTATTATCTTCGTCTTCTTAAAATTGAGCAGCAGGCCAACTTTTTTACTCTCTTCTTTTACCCTCATCAATAAGTCCTTTAGTTTCTCCTCACTTTCAGCCATCAGAGTACTACCATCGGTGTATCTGAGGTTGTTGATATTCCTTCCAGCAATATTGATTCCAGCTTTGGATTCATCCAGTCCAGCCTTACGCATGATGTATTCTGCATATAAGTTGAATAAGGTGACAATATACAACCTTGTCGCACTCCTTTTCCGATCTTGAACCATTCTGTTGTCCCATGGTCGGTTCTGACTGTGGCTTCTTGGTGGACATACAGATTTTTTAGGAGGAGGATTAGATGATCCGGTACTCCCATCTCTTTAAGGACATGCCTCATTTTGTTGTGATCAAAACAGTCAAAGGCTTTTGAATAGTCTATGAACCAGAAGTACATGTTTTTTGGGAACTCTCTTGCTTTCTCTATTATCCAGCAGACATTGGCAATTTGACCTCTTGTGCCTCTTCCTCTGCAGAACCCGGCTCTCACATCTGGTAGTTCCTGGTACATATATTGTTGGAGTTGAGCTTGTAGAATCCTAAGCATTACCTTGATGGTATGTGAAATGAGTGCAATTTTTCGATAATTGGAGCCCTCTTTGTCATTGCCTTTTTTGGGGATTGTGATGTAGACTGACCTGTTTCCAGTCTATTGGCCATTGTTGAGTTTTCCAAATGTGTTGGCACAAGGCAAGCAACACTTTCACAGTATCATCCTGTAGAATTTAGAATAGTTCAATTGGGATTCCATCACCTCCTGCAGCCTTATTATCAGCAAGAAATCCTAGGGCCGATCTCACTTCGCTCTCCAAGATGTCAGGCTCCAGCCCATTGGACAAACTATTAAGGTCATCACTGCTGTTAAGATCCTTCATGTATAGATCTTCAGTGTATTCCTGCCACCTCTTCTTTTTCTGTTCTTCTTCTTTTAATTCCCTACCATTTTTGTCTTTTATCACTCCCACTTTTGCATGAAAGGTACCTTTTAGGTTCGCAATTTTCTTGAAGAGATCCCTTGATTTGCCCATTCGGTTATCTTCTTCAATCTCTTTACATCGCTCTTTGTAGAATGTCTCAGTGTCTCTTCTTGCTATCTTCTGGAATTCTGCTATTAGTTGGACAAATCTTTTCTTATCTACACTACCTTTTGCTTTCCTTCTTTCCTGGGCTACTTTCAACGCCTCATCAGATAGCCAGTTTGACTTCTTACTTTACTTTCTTTTAGGGATATTCTTTGTTGCTGTTTCCTGGATTATGTTGCAAACTTCGGTACAAAGTTCTTCAAGCATTCTATCTTCCATTTCTAGTTCCTTAGATCTATTCTTTACTTCCACTGCATATTCACAAGGGATATATATTTTTTTTATCTGCTTGGTCTGATGGTTTTACCTCTTTTCTTCAGTTTAATTTTCAACTTTGCAATAAGAAGATCATGGTCTGAGCCGCAGTCAGCTCCAGGTCTTGTTTTTGCTGACTGTATAGAGCTCCTCCATCTTTGGCTGCAAAATGCATAGTCAATCTGATGTCCATGTGTAGAGTCGTCTCGGAGGCTGTTGGAAGAGGGTGTTTGCTATGACCAGAGTATTATCTTGACAGAATTTTACTAATCTCTTACCTGCTTCATTTTGTACTCAAAGGCCAAATTTGCCAGTTATTCCAGGTGTCATTTGGTTCCTTACTTTAGCATTCCAATCTCCTATGATGATAGTAACATCTTTTCTTGGTGTTATATTTATGATGTGTTGAATGTATTTGTAGAACTGGACATCTTCAGCCTCTTCAGCATCCATGGTTGGAGCATGGACTTGGATCACTGTGATATTAAATTGCTTGCCTTGAATTCAAATTGAAATCATTCTGTCATTTATTGGGTTGTAACGGATTACTGCTTTGGCTACTCTTTGATTGCCTAGGATGGCTACTCCATTTCTTCTGTAGGAATCTTGACCACAGTAGAAGATCTGGTGGTTGTCTAAAGTGAAATGTCACATTCCAGTCCATTTAAGTTCACCAATTCCCAGAATATCAATATTTTACCTTGTCGTTTCATTCTTGAACACATCTTGTTTGCCTTGGTTCGTAGTTCTAACTTTCCAGGTTCCTATTCTGAATTGAACTTTGCAGCATCAGACTTTCCTTTCCCCTCATGACACATCCGCAGCTGGGTGTCCTTTTGGCTTTGGCCCAACCACTTCATTAGATCTGGTGTTACTTGTACTTGCCCTCTGCTCTTCCTCAGTAATCTGGTGGGCACCTTCTGACCTGAGGGGCTCATCTGCCAGTGCCATATTGTTATGTCTATGGTTGTGCCTTTCCATAAAGTTTTCTTAGCAAAGATACTGGAGTGGGTTGCCAGTTCCTTCTCCAGTGGCCCACAATTTGTCTGACTTCTCTTCCATGACCTGCTCATCTTGGCTGACCCTACATGGAATAGCTCATTGCTTCATCGAAGTACACAAGCCTTTTCACCACAACGAGTTAGCGATCCAGAAAGAGATAATATAAATATTCAACCTCAGTTGTGAAATATTATATTAATGTATACATATTCAGGTGCGTTTACCTATAATCATATGAATGTTTACATACATATTTAATCAGGGTCGTCTATAGTCATAATTCCTCCAGGGTCTACTATTTTTATTTTCTAAATATATATTCAGCCAGGGCTTCCTAAAATCATATACATTTACATTACATATATTCACCCAGGGTCAACCATAAGTATAATATAAGGGTCATCAATACTTATAATACAAATACAGAAATATTTAACCAGGATCAACTATAATTAAACAAATGTTCACATAGGGGGTCAAATATTATTAGCATTATTATTACAATACATAAAGTTACATATACACTGGTGCAGTTCCTTTCTCTAAACTGAGCAGGAAACACATAGGGTGAGTGAACAGTGACCACTCTATACTCTAGTTCCAGTCTTTGAACTGCAGCATTTAATTTTTAAGCTGAAAAAAATGGGTGCCTCTCACAGGAAAGCACCCTCAGACGGCTCCCTAGTTTGCCTAATGGGTAATCTGGCCATGCCCAGTACCCTTCTGGTGGTCTTATCCTTAATCTAGATTTTCTGACCTTCTGAGGTGTCTCTCTTTTTTTTCTGATTTGCAGTATGTTCGATTTTACCTACCCATGAATGTGCTGCTTTGTGATTTTGTAAAGCTTATTGGAAAAATAAATATAGATGTTAATAAATAATGTGTTCCATTTTTATTTATTTATGTTATTTTGTAAAGCACTGCATCTACACTGGAATAAGTTAACTACACAATTCAGATGCTCTATGAATAAAAATCATATGCGAATTTCAAAGATGCTTCACATAACTCTGTGTATGCCTGCCTATGCCATTTACTCCAGTTAACTTGATTTGATAAATATACCCTAGTGAGTTTTAAAATTTTAATCAAACTTTGATATTTTCAAAAACCTTCAATTTATAGCTTAAATATATTTTTTGATTCAATAGTTTTTATTATTATCAATGTCAATTACATTTCAATTAAGTAATAAAGTATTACTTGCAGGTCAAAACAGTACAATCTACTGAGTGAAACATTAATTTATTTGGCCTAGTCTAAAGCATAAACAACATTGTGATTCCTTCAACATCTTTTTCCGTTTTCCATTTATAATGTAATGTATTGTTGGTCACTAAGGTCTTTCTTTTCTTTTCTTTATACTTTCTATATTGTATCTAGACCTTGTAATTAGAATGTAACTAGGATAAACAAGTGTTATTTTATTCATTGCATATATATAAGAACATTCTAACTAAATAATAATTTATAATATTTTAAAATCTTTTGAAACAAACTATATGTATCGTTAATTTTGCTTTTGATTTTTCTTTATATCAACTATGTTGTTCGAATGTCGTCCCAGAAGATTTGAGTTAGAGGATCAGCTCTGCGTCCTAAGGCTACTCCTCTTCTTGTAACTTTGGTATATGTACTTTAATTAATTGAAATGTAATGAGTGGAGTTAATCCAACAATCCCATATCTTTGTGAATTTCGGAAGAGTGTTATTTAATGTATGTATAACCTAATAATGGTGTTTTCCATCTTTTTGCAACTTGATTTTTGGCAAGCTAACATTGGGTCTCATTCAATTGTGATTTGGCCAATTGAATAGGGCTCTATATAAGCAAAGATCATATTTTTTTTACAGAAGTGTTTAGTTAGTGACCTTCTATCCAAAAGCAAGGTCTTCACTAATGAAACACTTCTGTAAAAAATAATATATATATATATATATATATATATATATATATATATAAATATATATATATATATATATATATACAGTATATATATATATAAAGCCCTATTCAATTGGCCAAATTGCAATTGAATGAGGCCCATTAAGAATTGTAGCCATTGATTGTGATGTTTATTTACATGTTCTTTTGGTATACCCTGTAGGCATAGTTCTATAGATGGATTTATAGAAATATTGAGAATAGTGGAGGATAGGTTGGTGGTAGTAATTCACATGTGTTGTATTATGGGGCAATACCCCAGGTATGGTGAAATGTCCCTATGGTTTTACAATTTCTGAAACCTTGTGCGGGGGGTTGAGGATTTAATTTGTTTAATTTATCAAGTGTAAGATATATCCTATGCAGAACTTTGATGGCTGTTTCCAAATGGCTGAAATATATAGAGCCCTTTGAAAGGTTAGTATTTATCTTCCCCCATTTGTTAAGACCCCAAGAGATCCCTATATCCTGTTCCCATATATATATATATATATATATATATATATATCTTGATCATATTTTAAAGCAAGCCATGTCTGACAAATGTTCTTCCATTACAGGTCTTATTTCTAGAAGCATATTTTTTTTCTATCTTTAATAGGGTACTTATGAATTTTAAACCTTGTTTTAAGCTTTTTATATAAGATGAAATTTGCTCCACTTTTCTGCCATTACGTCGCTGTATAAATGTAGAAGTATATATAGATGTATGTATAGATGTATTTATCTATACACATATTTCCTAGCTATTTACTCATTACACACTTCACTCTTAAAAGCATTTTGCTTTTCACTCCACTATTGGACTTAGTAAATAAATATTGCATATTATTATGGATCTATGACACTTATAGTTTGTTGGGTATATACAGCCTCATTTTAAATAATGCATAATTTATCTCAAATATGCAATTGAAAAACTCACGTTAAAAGGCATAAACCATATACAGTTTATAAAAAAAGAGCATGTTTTATATTTTTGCAATTTTTTTATGTTTTTTATTCATTTGAAATTATATAATATTTAATCGTTATTTAACAAAACATCAGCAGCAATTACTAACTGGTTTTATACATTACAGTCTTTCATAATATATACTATACATACATCCCTTTGCCTTAATCTATGTCACAGCTACAGTAATTCTCCCTCAGGATTGTGATGGGGGCAGGGCCCGGCTGTCACATCAGGATCATCGGCAGGAGCATCGGGAACACAGGATCAGTATACTCAATATAATTTGCTCTTCAGTGGGCTTGAACAGGCCAACAAGACAAATCCTACCAGCAGATTTCATCTGGTTCCTCTATCGCCTTCTTCTACAATAGCAGCATCTTTCAGGATGCCAAATTACTATAGCCCATTCCCTCAAAGAAACACACCATACATATGTGTCCCAGAAACAGCATGTCTTTAATTGTCAGTTCACCTCTTTCTATATCATTTTTACATGCCAAAAATCAAAAAACACTTGTCTGCCTGTTTCTTCAGCTAGGTGCTGAGGCATCTAGGGGCCCCAGCTATCAGCTCCCTGCTGTGAGGATCTGGTGACAGCATAGTGTTGATAAGATAATGTGAGCCCTTGAGCCAGACAGGCATATGTAGCTTAATGCAAAGGGGTTCATAAAGGGGAAATGAAATCAGTGCCCTGTAGGTTCAAATTACCTGGTGTACTGGCCTTATGGGTCCAGGGCATGCAAATAGGACTTGGGGAAAATATGTCATACAATATTACAACTCAGAAAGTGACATAGTGTTTTCCACTGTCCTTATGGCCATTACAATAGCCCTTTGATCCATCTGGGCACATGGCGAGTCCATCAGGGTCCAGTGGCCAAACCAAAGGCCCATAATCCTGGGGGCTGTGGGGGGTCATGGGAGTCCCATCCTGTATTGTGCATCTAATAAGTGCACAGTTGTAATTACTTTTATAGCAATAATATAATTGGTATGGATATATTGAGAAACTGTTTTGAGAGATTGTACTTGAATAATATAATGTAGGAAATTGAGCAATAATTATAATTGTTCAAATGGTGGCCAAAGCAGTGCTCTTTCATAGCCAATAAATGACAGAACAACTTAGAATTCAGGACAAGCCATTTAACATTATTATTATTATTATTAACATTTATTTGTATCAAGCCAACATATTCTGTAGTGCTGTACAGGGGATAAGAACAAAGAAAATACAATATTTACAAATTCAGAAAATGGAGGGCCACTGTTTTGATCTTAGAATCTTTGTAGAAATGCTTTTTTTCCAAAGCACTCTACAAAACTGATAACTCGCTACTTACAATCTAAAGGGAATGAAATGGGCAGAGACCTAGGGAAGAGTAACAGATAAGGAATAACAAGGATTAGGAAGAAGTGAAGTTAGAAAGATTATTATTTAATGGGAGTCTGACCCCTAGTGGTGAGATAATATAATCTAAAAATAGGAAGTCAGGTGGTTTCCATGGCTCTATACATTGATTCTGAATATAGGTAGGTGGGTGAGTGGCATCGAGGGAGGGCAGTGTTCCTAGGATCTCAGATTTAGTAGGCCTGGTTGCAGGTTTAAATTAACACTAAAAGAAAATGGAAACAGATAAGAGGGACAGATGGAACAGGAAGAGATAGGAATGAGAGAGTGAGATAGAGAGACTTAGGAGACAGGAAAGGCTTGAGCCATGTGAGAAAGAGGAGATTTAAGGAAATTATGCAAGACATGAATGAGGGAAGGATAGAGAAGACCAGGCAGGATAGAGCATACATTCTTTGGGGGTTGAAAAATGCTAGACATTATTGTATTCCCCAGATATAATAACATGCATACAGTAGTAATATTAATAAAGATGCAGCATTTCAGATTCAGTAGGCCTGGTTGCAGGTTTCAATTAATACTGCTGGTGTGTAGGATGTTCTCAGGGTCTCAGATTCAGTAGGCTTGATTGCAGGTTTCAATTAGCATTGCTGGTGTGTACAATGTTCTCAGTGTCCCAGGTCTATGCTCTAACCATGTATGTTGAAGAGGCGGAAATTGTCCAATTTCTTCAGATATTCAACACCTCATAGATAAAACACAAGAAAATTTGTTACTCTCATAATAGGAGATTGGAATGCTAAAGTAGGGAACCAAAACACACCTGGAATAAGGGGATTAGTAAAATTCTGTCAAGATAATACTCTGGTAATAGTAAATACCCTCTTTCATGAGCCTCAGAAATGGCTCTACACATGGACATAACCAGACAGCCAATATCAGATTGACTTTTTACCCTGTACCCTAACATGGAGGAGCTCTGTACAGTAAGCAAAAACAAGACATGTAGCTGACTGAGGCTCAGATCATGAGCTTCTTATTGCAAACTTCATAAT
Organism: Discoglossus pictus; assembly: GCA_027410445.1. Taxonomy (NCBI): domain Eukaryota; kingdom Metazoa; phylum Chordata; class Amphibia; order Anura; family Alytidae; genus Discoglossus; species Discoglossus pictus. Next base: position 241,759,594 of record CM050166.1, on the reverse strand, counting down.
TAAAAGAAGGGTAAAAGAAGGATATCATCAAACCACTGAAATAAATGAAATATCCCCTATGAATATGCAGTGGAGATAAATAATAGATTTAAAGGAACATGGGACACAGAATGCCTGAAGAACTTTGGACAGACTTTTGTGGCAATATACCGAAAACAACAACAGAGTACATTCTCAATGACAAACTGGCTGTATGATGAGGCTTTGAAATTAGTCAAAGAAAAAAAGAAAAGCAAAAGATAGTGAAGATAGTAAAACATTTGCCTACCACAGATCTTTCTTTTCGATCTATCTTTTAGATCTTTTATGTATTCCTGCTTCCTCTTCTTTATCTAACCAGCTTCTGGTATACTGGGGGTCTATAGAGGGACATTAGTACTGACCTTTATCTGACTGGGTGTCTATAGAGGGACATTAGTACTGACCTTTATCTGTCTGGGGGTCTATAGGTGACATTAGTCCTGACCTCCTGCTGCAGTATTATTACTCCCAGTACTCCCAGGCTTGCTACTATTAGATATTATAACCTCAGTTTCGTTTCCTTATCTGTTGGTAACATCAAAATATGATTATTAAATATTTCATATTTGTTTGTTTTTTTCTCCCAAAGTGAACCCCTTTGTGTGTGTCCCACAGATGTGGCGTTTCCGCTCTGCGTATGTTGGATTTGCACCGCTCAAAAAGTATGAAAAGAGATCCCCCCCCTTGAAGCCCATTAATGACATCATCAGTAAATTGAATGTAACAGATTCCAGTGTTTAGGGTTTATGACCCAATACTGCGATCATATCACTTATGACAAAAATCCGTATTTGTCGTATTATTCAGACGCGCGTGCATCTTTGTGTTACATTTCCTGATACTTTTATCATCTTGATCTTTATATATTTACTAGCGACTTGCCCATCAAAAAATGGCGGCAATAAGATTGTAAGGCAGGTAATGGTTTGGACGAGACATTCATTTTGTTGGCGGTCGGAGATCCTTCGGCGCTCATTGCGAGGCTGTTGGTTGTATTTTTTTTCTGATAGGCGCTTTTGCTGTTATTCTTTGGTCGGCGGTGATGTGTTTTTTGCATTATTGCAAGGCTTTGTATGCTATGAGCAGCGTTGGCGCTCGTTGTGAGGCGCGCAGTGAATGGCTTTTATGTTTAATGTGATAATGTTTTTTTTGTGTATATGTATTTTTGTATGCTAATGAAATAATTACTAAATGAATATACTTTACCTATTTGTAAGTAATATATGCAGGAAGCATTGTGCTGAAGAGCTGACAATCTGTTTTCATGTTCCTGCAGCATACAATGTAGGTTTTCAGTGCTGTGGAGCTGCTGTGTAAGTGTCAGCAATGTGTGCAGTGTGTAGTGTAATAGTGTGCGTGCGCGAGGGGAAGCTGTTAGGGTAGCTGGGTACTTCCGCATTGTGTAAGTTAGTGTTGTAAAATGGCGGGGAATGTGTATGTGGTATGCGGGTGTGGATGATTTAGCGTCCTTGTTAATAGTGTAGCTTTACCTCGTACGGCTTTTTAGGAAAATCCATTTGTGTTTTGCGTGTTTAGGGACCTGTAGCCTCGTTTTCTTTTTTTCAAGGGCCATTTTTTCTCTCACTTTTCGGGTGTCTAAACTCATGAATTTGGACTTAAATGGAGGTGTAACTTCACTTGCAGAGGTCCTCGGTGCCCGCCTTGCTGTGGGTAAGCTTTTTATGTGTTTGTTGTGTGTATTTATTGTGTTTTTAATGTTTTTAAGTGGGTGCGGTTCGGGCGTTAAGGTCGTATTTTTGTGAGCTCGTAATGTTTTTTTTTCTAAGTCCCGTATTTTTGGATGGTAAGTCCGTAAATTTGATGGTGTAAGTCCCGCCTGCGGCTCGTTGCAGCCGACGTGGGAGCCTTCGGCGCTCCTTGCCAGCAACTCTGGCCCTCGCTTCGCAAGCCCGCAGCGTTAGCAACAACCCGCCTGCTCACAACTATATATGTGATTTCTGTAACGTCTTCCCCAGTTGGCACTTGTAAATCGGCTAAGCGACAAAAAAAATGACGTCCGGAAAAAATTAAAACGAGGCTACACGACCCCAAACCGCGCAAAACATCGCCAGCCATGTACGACTTTTACCTAGGAACAGACGAGGTACAAAATACACTATTATAAATAATGGAAACTGCTGGCGAGCCGCATAACACATACACAATCGGCGCCATTTTACAACACTAACTTGCAACTAATAACATTACAAATCTAAAATGGCGCGTTACACGACTATAGAAGCGTTTTCCCCTCGTGAACTGCGCACATTGCTGAAACTTACACCTCGGGTCACCAACAGTCCAAATGTACACTGTAAGCTGCAGGAAAATCAAAACTGATTGTTAGCTCTTCAGGTTATTGATCCCTGGATATATTAATTACAAATAGGTAAAGTATTTTAGTAATGAATTAATTCATTATTATTTAAAAAAATATACGGTATATAAAAAAAATACGCTTAATAGCATATTTTACACTGCGGTTACTTTACATACATTAACGCTTCGCACTTCCTAATACATTTGTTCATTCACAATAGTTATTATCGTGCATTCATTTAATAAGTATTAATTAGTAATGGAAAATAAAAATGTAGACTTTACACTACACTAAAATGTTTTACTTTTTACTCTGCAGTTATATATCTGGATTACTGCTCATTGGCTGCCAGCGATAGCACTCTCAAAGCAGTTACAAATCTAAATCACTTTATTATGCTCTGAGACCTGAATACATTTTTTTATTTACACTGCACACAAAAAATTATATATTTAACACTGTACTTATATATCTGTCTTTGCGATGAGCGCCGAAGATTGATCGTTGCAAAGCACGAAACATGAAGGACACGAGGGAAGAGGCTCACAATGAGCGCCGAAGGTCCTCAGAGTACAAAAAGCATCACATTGTGTGGCAAACAGCATTGCCATGGCTTCAAACTGTATTGCCCCATCATTTGTGCCAGGCATGTCGCTAGTGATATAATATAACATAATGCAATACAATATTATACAGTACACATGGGTGTTGGAACTGGGGGGGGGGGGGGAGGGGTAAGGGGTAACCCCCCCCCAGATTTCTTATCGTATGTATGTATGCGTATAGAAGCTAACAGGGGAGGAGAGAGGGGGAGGAAACACAGGGGAGAGGGAGAGGAAGACACAGGAGAGGGGAGAGGGGGAGGAAGACACAGTGGAGAGGGGGAGGAAGACACAGGGCAGAGGGGGGAAGAGAAACAGGGTAAGGGAGAGGTGAGGGGAAGAGACACATGGGAGGGGGGAGAGACACAGGAGAGAGTGGGGGGTAGAGACACAGCGGAGAGGGGGGAAGAGACTAATGGGAGGGAGTGGTGAGGAGACACTGGGTAGAGAAAAGGGGGGAAAGACACAGGGGAGGGGGGAAAGAAACACAGGAAGGGAGAGGGGGTAGAGACACGGGGGGGGAGTGACACAGGGAAGAGGGAAGGTGGAAAAGACACAGGAGAGGGAGGAAAGAAACACTGGGGAAGGGAGAGGCGGTAGAGACACAGGCAAGGGTGGGAGAGACACAGGGGAGAGGGGGGGAGAGACACATGGGAGGGAGTGGGGGGAGACACAGGGGAGAGGGGGGGAGAGAGACACATGGGAGGGAGTGGGGGGGAGACACAGGGTAGGTCTTCTGCTTTATTATTATTCTTATTATTATTACTATACTAGCAACTTGCCCGTCAAAAAATGACGGCAATGTGATGTATATGTTTGTGAAGTTGTTTAGTAATTTAAATATATTTTTGACCCATGTAAGTATTGTGATATGAACATGTATTTTTGTAAAACGTTGATGTAATGGTTTTTTAAAATGAAATTTGTATCTGAAGAATTGTTCACTTTAATATACATAGAATCCATAGAAAAGTAAAAAGTAAAAATACTTTTTTAAACGTACCAAATTTTAACATGAAGTTTAAAATATATGTAAGCAATAACGTTGAAAGTATATATTTTTAAAATGGAACTTTATTTTTTATGTAACTTTGTAATTTTTGCAAAACATTTGTCTAATTTTGAACATTATAAACAGGAACATAGTAAATACATTTTGTAACATAATTTTGAATTAAAAGTATTAACATTTGAATGTAAAAACAGTTTAACTTGAAATTAATCATTATTAACATGCAATTTATATTAGAATAATTGTTAAGTTTAATATACATTGAATGTAGAGGAAGGCATACATTAAAAACTCTACTTAAACCGTACATAATTAAAGTAATTCATTACTGAGCACTTAAACTGGCGATAAACATTAATGTAGGTAGTAATCTTAAGATAACATAGAATATTTACATTGTGACTTAAAAGGTGCTTGAGCTCTTAACATGAACTTTGTAATACGTTGAATGAAATAACTTGAAAATATTGTTTTTGAACTTGTAACATTAGAAACATTAACATAGTGACTTAACATTTTAACATAATTTTTCATAGAAATGCAAGGCAAGTATTTTGTGAGGCGAATTATCCATAAACATGACTTCCATTAAATATGACTGAATTAAACAACCAATTGTTTTGTATTTTTGAATGTTTTTTCAAAATGTTTGCATGGCTTTAGTTTGTATCCTGCAAAGTCATAGTACTTCATAGTAGACAATGTTTTTAGTAAAAATACGTCCATCTTCTAATAAATCACCTTGACTTTCATTGTTTTCAATGTAAACTTTAATAAAACTCTCTCTCCTTTATGTGTCCCAGTTAAAATTTCAGCATCTATAAAATGGTCCTTTAATTGTTGAACAATTAATCTTGTGCCATTGCATAGGCCTTTTTTGGGGTTCATATTTCGCAGTAACATGATAATTGCACCTTTCTTTAGCTGCAAAATATGTGGTGGCATTCCAGAAGGAGTTAAAGAGTTAATGAATTCAGTTGAAAAGTTTGCCTGACTTTCATTGTCATCAGCAAGTACAGAATCAGCACTGTGATAATTTCTTTGTGGTGCATTAATTTTTTTTAAGATTTCATTATTGAGTATTAATGCATCTTTATTTTTACACGTCAGTATAACTTGGTTGGCAAGCTCGGAATATTCTTCGTTATTTATGCTCCCTTCAAATATAGCCGATATAATATCTTGTTGACAAATCATATGAGGTGGGATCTCTACAGTGTCGTCAGGTAAATGTAGTATTTTTTCTGTTCTGCCTTCTCCAATTTTAATAAGCCAATTATTGAAATCAGTTTGGCCTTCTGATCTCATATTTTGTTGCAGTTGAAGATGGGTAAAATGTTTCCATACTGTACTTGACTTTATACATGTTTCAATAATGTCTGTTCGATTTCCATGTACAACGACAGGTAATGTTTGTCTAAAATCGCCACCCAACAACATTACCTTTCCACCAAATGGAAAAATATTATCCATGACTTCACGAAGCAAACGGTCAATACATTGGAGGGCATAGCATGACATCATTGTGGCCTCATCTATTATAATTAATTTACATTTCTTCAATTTCTTTGCTTGTAAGGATGTCATGCGAATATCTGACACAGAATTTTCCAAAATAGGCACTGGCAGTTTAAATCCACTATGAACAGTTCTTCCACCTTCTAATAAAAGTGCAGCAATTCCAGTAGTGGCAAACGCCATTGCTATTTTTCCTTGTGCTCGTACTGAACTCATTAATAAATTGTACAAATATGTTTTCCCTGATCCGCCAGGTGCATCAAGATAGAAATAACGCTCTGTCACCATGTCATCATCTATAGCATTTTTAATGGCATGAAATGCTTGCAATTGTAGTGTATTTAAAGTTGCAAGTCTTTCTTCTGTTCTTTCTGCTTGTAGTTGAATGTCATAGTCTTCAAAGTTAATGTCATCTATTAGACCTGGATCAGGCAAATTAAAACTTGCACAACTTAATCCATGAGTTAAAAAGACTTCGTGAATTTCCATTAAGGCTTTTAAGTGTGCAATGGGTTCATTGTATCGTCGCATAAAGTCTTCAGCCATATTACTTTTAAAAGTCTCCCACAAAGCTAATGCATTTGGAGCATTTGAGAAGATACAAATAAAAGCAAATTGTTCTCTCATCTGTCGTGGCATTTGACATTGTGCTGCTTCTTCTAAACATCTTTCCCACTCTGTATCATCAGCGAGTAAGTTTCTATGTCTTGCAGCTAAATGGAAGGATTCATATACAATGTCATTAACAGTTCTTAATTGTTCAAAACTTTGTGCTCCTGGAACATTTAAAAGTAATATCCGTAAGCAAAATCGTTCAACATCTCTTGGACTGACTGTGTAAATTCGTGGAATTATTTTATTGCCTCTGGTTTTTCTTGCTCTCCATAATCCATTCACAAAAACATAGTGATATGGAATTTCAATATATAAGTATTGTGTTGCTTGAGCATCAGTGGAATTTAATGCAAACCATGCAGTTAGTGTAGTGTGACGATCTTCACTTTGGGCCAATGCATTCATTTCATTTCCAGCATGGAAATAGACTAAATGTCGTTGTGGCAAATGTACTGCTAACCTATATACTGCATGTGATCTATCATGCATTTCAAATTTTAAAAGCCGCCACATAGCTTCTGGCGCACTGACATAGCGAGCATCTACATGAGATGCAAGTTCATCATGTACTAACTCACTACTTTCAGGGATGTCTGCACTTTTGACGACTACAGTAGCTGCATCGTAACCTTTGTAAATATATTTGTAGACATATTTAATGGATTTGATGGAAGTGCAGGCTTCTACGTTGATGTGGGCGTTGTACTTCATGAGTAAATGTGGATTGTAGGGTACTACATATCTATTGTCCACTTTTTTTCCACGAATAATGGCACTATCTCCTTCTCTTCTTTTATAAAGTGGATATCCATCACAATTTGCATATGTTTTGTCTCTATAATCTTTTGGAAAATCTTTTGAACATTGATTATTTTCCATACATGGTGATTGTGGATTAAGGTCTCCACAGGGTCCATGAATCATGCGATGAGTAACAATCTCATATAGTCTACCATATAGTTCTGGATCTGGTAGTTCAGCAACTATGACTGCATCCACTTTGTCCGAAGTATCTAATTTATCTTTCTCTTGAAGTATTATGAGAAGATGTGCATGTGGAAGGCCTCTTTTTTGAAATTCAATGGTATATACATAAGCAAGACATTTGCCAAATAACTGATTTATAGTGAAGTCACGTATTAATTCATTTAATTTGATCTTAAAAACTCTGGCTACTAAATCTGGTCGATCTGAAGCACTTTGTCCAAGAAGTAGATTTTGATTAATTTCTGGCCATTGTGGATTACATGTAAATGTCACAAATAAATCTGGTTTTCCAAATTTTGTCACAATAGCCATAGCATCATTGTATCTTTCTCTCATATTTCGAGGAGATCCTTGAAAGGAAGATGGTAAAATGATGGCTTTGCCAGCTGTCATGTCTCTGCTTGTAGCCACGTCAGCAACATAGTCCATGAGTCCACAATATTGTTCTACACGTAGTTTATCTTGTTGATATTTTATAAAGTTTAAATTATTTGCCTCAACTTGCAAATATGAATCAATAATCCATTGTTGTGTTAGTTTCCCACCACATAAAATTGGATTAAATTCATCTCTAATGGCAATTTGAGCAACTTTAAATTCAAGCATAGAAACATTATTTCGGATTCTGGCTTTAGCATTTGGGTAACTGGGAAGGGTTAATTTTGGTTGCCAACCTGCTTCTACGTGTGGGAAAAAGATGGGATATGTCATTGGATCTAAATTTGGACTTAAGATATTAATATTAATAAATGGTTGGTCCTCATTTCTGGGATATACTCTAATGTCTCTTTGAAATGGTGGTTCTCCTTCATCATTCTGAAAGACCATTGCAACCTCATTTGATGTTGGCAAGTTATAACAACGTTTATCAGTATGTCTGTGTCTTTTAAGCACCATATTAACCTTTGGCATGGGTAATTGATGTCTTTGTGCATGAAGTAGTTGTTCATTTTCTACTTCTGCCAATTTTTTGTAAGCTTTACTGTAGGGATTGTTGTCCATAATGTTATTTAGCTCTATAAAAACACTGGGTATGCATTTTTTATTTTCTTCCATCTGCATACGTTGGTCAACAGCTTCCATTGTATCTAGGACATATAGTTGAGCGAATTTTCTTTGCTCTCCTTCCTCTGGATGTAAATGTGAAGTCCGATGATAAATTTGTCCTTGGACTTTAAAACAGTAAGGACCATGTCCTGGTACATTAGCAGCCAATGTTGCCCCCATAGATGCAAATGATATGGCACTATTGTAGGATCTTATGTTTGTCTTAAAATTTTTGTAATTTGGAAACGTAGGTTCAGTCATAATATTTTGTAAATAGGTTGGAAATTGTTTCCTTTCTGGAAGTTTGAACTTTCCTTTTTGACAACAACTAATAAATTGTCCATCTCGGGGTCTCTCCTGTTTAAAATAGTAAGCCTCACAAAATTGACATTGAGTAGTCATGTCCCCACAACTATGAACCTCTACTGCTAAAGACTTCAGTAAAGGACAATTTGCAAAGCATATTGGATGTTGACTTTCATATTCATCAGATGAAAAGTCATGAAATGTTTCAACAACAGGTTCTAAATGTTTAGTTTTTTTCGTAGCTTTTCTTGGTATATGTTGGACTTGTTTGGTTGAAATGTCCTGTAAGTTTTTAGTAAGAGTTTGTAAATGCTTTGTTTTTGTAGTTGCTTTTTTTGGTCTGTCTTGACTGGTATCTTGTAAAATGTCATCTGATGTTTTAGGAACAGTTTGTAAATGCTTTATTATCTTTTTATTTTTTTTGGTTGTATCTTTCATTTTTGCAGCTGATATTCTTTTATTTGCAAGTCTTTTGCGTTCTTTTTCTCGTCGAATTTCTTTCTCCTCCGGTGTCTGCTGGGCGGCCCATCTCTCTTGTCTTTCTCTAGTTTGACGTCTTTTCTTGTCTTCTTTGGTCTCGTTATCAGCCATATTAATCTGTAAAGGAAAAAAAAGTAAATGTAATTGTGTATATTTAAAATTGTAATTCCTGTTAAAGATTCTTGTGCACAATTGGTGAACTAAAAGGCAAATCATTAAGGTATCATTTATATTTAGAATGTATCATTTATATTTAGTTAAATTTATAATTTGTGTCCTCACTGGCTAAGAATGTGGCCAATAGAATAGTGCTGTAAATAAGCATGTAACATATTTTTTTAAAATAATGGTTTTATTTATTAAAAACGTTGTTTGTGGATAGATATTTTCCACTGCAAAACTTCTTTGCTAAAAAAAAAAGTGATGTGGTTATTGAGCTATGTATTGCATAGTAGCAATTTAAATAAAATAAGGGAGATATTAAATTAATTATTTTATTTTTCTGTTGACACAGATGCAACTGAAAGCAGTTTCTTTAGTTTTATACTTTAGTACTTATTATACTTTACCTTGGTTGAAGTGTGATTTAAATCCGAATGTTTGTTGGTCCTCGGTTCAAAATCGGTGTCCAATGGTGTGGTCCTGTGTTGGAAGTCCTCGTCCGATGGTGTGGTCCTGTGGCGATAGCCCTCGTCCGATGTTGTGGTCCTGTGGCGATATCCCTCGTCCGATGTTGTGGTCCGTTAGTGAAAGTCCTCGTCCGATGGTCTGGTCCTGTGTTGAAATTCCTCGTCTGCTGGTCTGGTCCTGTGTTGAAATTCCTCGTCTGCTGGTCTGGTCCGAGTCCTCGTCCGATGGTCCGGTCCTGTGGAAAAAGTCCTCGTCCGATTGTCTTCACGCAGTATCTGTTGTAATATAAAATAGAAAATGTTGTTTGAGTGAAATGTCTTTTAAATAATTGAAAAATTTATTAATTTGACTGTATTGTATCAGTTATGGTTATTTTTTTCTATCTTTTTTTTTTTTAACTTTCTGTACAATCCCACAACTTTTGTTATTGTTCTTGAAGGTTCTTAGTAAGGCTTGTGGGTTGTGATATATTAAATAAGAATATAAATTTATTTTGCTATGTGTTTATGTTATTTTTTGTACAATCCTGTTTTGTGCACACCACTTGTGGTATACTTATTTAACCTTTATTGTGATGCTTATAGTTAGTGAACTATGAAATAATATAATTAATGTAGTTTGCTATGTGTTTGTGTTAGTTTTTGACAATCCTGTTTGGTGCGCACCACTTGTGCAAAAGTTATTTATTCTTGATTGTACTGGTTATAGGTTGTTAAACATTAAAGAAGAATGTTAATTTAGTTTCCTATGAGTTTGTGTGATTTTTTGTACAATGCTATTAGGTGCGCAACACTTTTGTTATTCTTATTTTTTCTTCTTTGTAAGGCTTATAGGTTGTTAAACATTGAATAAGAAATTCAGTTTTGTGTGTAGCAGTTTGTGTCTCATTCAATTGCGATTTGGCTAATTGAATCGTGCCCTAAATAAGCACATAGCATATTTTTTGAAATAAGTTTTTAGTAATTTAAAAACTTTATTTTGGATATATTTTTAGTAACTAAAAACTTATTTTAAAAAAATAGTTATGTTGTTATTTAGAGCCCTATTGAATTGTGCAAATTGCAATTGAATGAGGGCCTTTGTGTGTACCATATGTTGCATAGTTTGCCCCTCATTCAATTGCATTTTTTACAATGTAATAGTACTCTAAGGCCGTCATTGAATTGCAATGTGGAAAATTGAATAGGGTTGTAAATAAGCACATCATCACATATATTTGTTAAAATAGAATAAGGGCCTAAAAGTGCTTATTTATAGCCATATTGAATTGCCCAAAATAGCAATTGAATGAGGGCCTTTGGTTACTGCATTTGTTATATTGTGAGCTCCTCATTCAATTGTGTTTTGGCCAATGGAATAGAGCTCAATATCAGCACAGAGCATATTTTTTTACGTAATTTTGTATTTAGTGAACTTGTATCCAAAAGCAACGTGTTCACAAAAGAAAAAGTTCCTTTAAAAAATATGCTCTGTGCTTATATAGAGCCCTATTGAAATGGGCAAATCACATTTGAGTGAGGCCCTTGGCCATTAAAGATATATAGGTCCTCATTGAATTGCAATTTTGCCAATTGAAGAGGGCTCTATATAATCACATAACATATTTATTGAGCAAAGTTTTTAGTTATTGAAAACCTTGATTGTGGTTAGAAGTTCAGTAACTAAAAAGTTATGTATAAAAAATATGTTATGTGCTTATATAGAGCCCTATTCAATTGAGGAAGTCGCAATTGAATGAGGCTCATGGTTCTTTCTTGTTTATACTTAATACTTTACCTTGCTTGAAGTTTTGAATGACAGACGGTCCCCTCCTGCCAATCTTAATGCGCCGGTCTTCTTGTAGTGTCTTTTTGAAAAAGAAAGTGAAATAGTTATTTGTATATTTATAATTTTTCATGTAGCAAAGCATGGCCTTTTGAGCATGTAATGTCTTGTTGTATCTTACCTCTTCTTCTTTGTTGGTGTTCTTTAAAAGGGATTGTGCTTCACAGTGCACGGTGCAAATTGTTGAGAGACGCTATTGATGCAGAGTCTGTTTGAATATTCAAAGAAATAAAAAGATTCAGCTTTATATGATCTATTGAATTGAAGTAAATGAATGTCATTGAAATATAGTCGTGTAATTTTTTTCAATTAACCTTATTTTTTGTTGGGGGCTACACACATATGTCACATACATGAAGCACATTCCATAGTTTAATGTAATTATTTTGTGTACGTGTGACATATCAGTATACATGACTCATATTTAAATGGTTAAATTAACCTTATATTTGTTTTTTCCAACACACATAAATGTGTGTGTATGAGATGTAACTATAGATGATACACATATATGTGCGTGTGACATATCAGTATACATGACATATAATGTCATTTAAATGTAGTTGTTTACTGATTTTGTTTTAAGCTAATTTTGTTGCAGTGGCAATACACATAAATGTGCGTATCACATGTCACTATACATTATAGACATAAATGTGCGTATCATATGTCACTATACATTATACAGATATATGTCCGTGTGACATGTCACTATGAAGGGGCAGTACACATAAATGTGTGTGTCACATGTCACTATACATTATACACATATATGTCCGTGTGACATGTCACTATGAAGGGGCAGTACACATAAATGTGTGTGTCACATGTCAATATACATGATACACATATATGTCCGTGTCACATGTCACTATGCAGGGGCAATACACATAAATGTGCATGTCACATGCCACTATACATTCTATACATATACGTGCGTGTCAGATGTCACTATACATTATAGACATATATGTGCGTGTCACATGTCACTATACATAAACCTCTGTTTAATATTGAATTCTGTTTGTTAAATGAACCGTATTTTTTTTTTGAGCCTATACACATAAATGTGCCATATATGTCACTACATAAATCCTATTTATTTTTTTATTTGTTTGACCTGTCCTGATAATAAAATGTAATATATTATAGCTTACCTCTCAGTTGTAATTTGCACAATGCAAAGTAGTAAATTAGTAAAGAATTGTCTTCTCAAGTAAAAGCAGTAGTTATCTCAGAAGTCACTCCGTTGATCACCTGAGGAGAAATGTATTTTTTTGTTAGAAATAGGCAGTATTTATAAACTTGTAGAAAGTTCTGGAAAGTGAGACCGTTAGAACGCAATACGCATGCGCTATTTGCGTTCCAGCTTACAATTTGCGTTCCATCCGCCATTTTCTGCGTATTACTGTTCAAAATGGTGTTTAATATGATTGTGATACGTTCCGCATAGTATGTGTTTCATTATTGCGAGTAAGTGTAGTGTAGTTACGTCTGAAGCCTCGTTTTCGTTTTGTTCGTCGGCCATTTTTTCTCTCGCTTAGCGATGGTATTAGTGTCTAAAGTGTTTTATTTTGATTTAAATGTAGGTGTAACTTGTTTTTTTGAGGTGCTGGCTGGTTCCTCTTGCTGTAGGTAAGCTTTTTATGTGTTTGTTGTGTGTCTTTCTTAAGTTTTAAATGTTTGTATGTCGGCGTGTTGCGTCCGATGTTTGAGAAGTCGTAATGTGTGGTAACGTGTCTCGTATGGTGTTTGCGTGTGTAGCCTCGTTTTCGTTTTATTCGTCGGCCATTTTTTGTGTCGCTTAACAAACTATTTAGTGTCTAAACTCTTTTATTTTGAGTGCAATTAAGTTGTAAGTTGCATTTTTGAGGTCCTGGGTGCTTCCTGTTTGTGTAGGTAAGCTTTTTATATATGTGCTGTGTGTATGTATTGTGTTTTACATTTTGTAATGTTCGCGAGTTGCGTCCGAGTGTTGCGAGGCCGTAATGTGTGTGAACGTGTGTCGTATGTTGTTTGCGAGTGTCGTAATGTGTGTGAACGTGTGTCGTATGTTGTTTGCGAGTGTCGTAATGTGTTGCGACGTAAACTTTTTTTGAAATTTTGCAAGGGTCGCAGTTGCTGCAACTGAAGACCTCGCTTTGCGAGGTCCTCAGGTGCTGGCATCAGCAACTGAGGCCCTCGCTTTGCGAGGGTCCTCAGTTGCTGGCAAGGAGCGCCTTCGGCGCTCCATGCCAGCAACTGACAACCTGGCACAGTGCCCTCGCTTCGCGAGGCCCGCGTCTCGCTTTGACAACCTGGCACAGTGCCCTCGCTTCGCGTTAGCAACAACTCGTACGCTCACAACTATATATGTGATAATGTGTAATACGGACCACTTTGGCAATGAGCGCCGCAGGCGCTCATTGCAGGCGAGGCGAGCCGTTAATACGGACCACTTTGGCAATGAGCGCCGCAGGCGCTCATTGCAGGCGAGCCTCGCATAGCGAGGCGAGACGTTAATACGGACCACTTTGGCAATGAGCGCCGTAGGCCTCTATATATCATTCCTGGCTTATTCAGATATATGGAGGATGAATCCGTGGACGTACCTGAATCCCACAAGAGAGTGGTCGCCATGTTCATGTGGTGTTTATTATGACACTAGCGACTTGCCCGTCAAAAAATGACGGCAATGTTATTGTAACTGAGCTAATGTTGTTTTGTGTGTAATAGTAAACATGTAATACATTAATAAATGAATAGACTTTACCTATTTGGAAGCATTGTGTTGCAGAGCTGTGAACCTTGTTTGCACACAGACCTACAGCACCAAGCACACTGACAGTACACACAGACCCATAGCACCAAGTACACTGGCAGTGCCCACAGACCTAAAGCACCAAGCACACTGACAGTACACACAGATTAACAGCACCAAGTACACTGACAGTACACACAGACCTACAGCACCAAGCACACTGACAGTACACATAGACCTATAGCACCAAGCACACTGACAGTACACACAGACCTACAGCAACAAGTACACTGGCAGTGCACACAGACCCATAGCACCAAGTACACTGACAGTACACACAGAACTACAGCACCAAGCTCACTGACAGTACACACAGACCTACAGCACCAAGCACACTGACAGTACACATAGACATATAGCACCAAGCTCACTGACAGTACACACAGACCTACAGCACCAAGCACACTCACAGTACACATAGACATATAGCACCAAGTACACTGACAGTACACACAGACCTACAGCACCAAGCACACTGCAGTACACACAGACTCACAGCACCAAGTACAGTGACAGTACACACAGATATATAGCACCAAGTACACTGGCAGTGCAAACAGACCTACAGCACCAAGTACACTGACAGTACACACAAACCTACAGCACCAAGCACACTGACAGCACACACAGACCTAGAGCACCAAGTACACTGACAGTACACACAGACCTACAGCACCAAGCACACTGACAGTACACATAGACCTAAAGCACCAAGCATACTGACAGTACACACAGACCTACAGCAACAAGTACACTGGCAGTGCACACAGACCCATAGCACCAAGTACACTGATAGTACACACATATATACAGCACCAAGTACACTGACAGTACACACAGACCTACAGCACCAAGTACACTGACAGTACACACAGACTCACAGCACCAAGCACACTGACAGTACACACAAACCTACAGCACCAAGTACACTGACAGTACACACAGACCTAAAGCACCAAGCACACTGACAGTACACACAGATTAGCAGCACCAAGTACACTGACAGTACACACAGACCTAAAGCACCAAGCACACTGACAGTACACACAGATTAGCAGCACCAAGTACACTGACAGTACACACAGACCTACAGCACCAAGCACACTGACAGTACACATAGACCTATAGCACCAAGCACACTGACAGTACACACAGACCTACAGCAACAAGTACACTGGCAGTGCACACAGACCCATAGCACCAAGTACACTGATAGTACACACATATATACAGCACCAAGTACACTGACAGTACACACAGACCTACAGCACCAAGTACACTGACAGTACACACAGACTCACAGCACCAAGCACACTGACAGTACACACAAACCTACAGCACCAAGCACACTGACAGTACACACAGACCTAAAGCACCAAGCACACTGACAGTACACACAGATTAGCAGCACCAAGTACACTGACAGTACACACAGACCTACAGCACCAAGCACACTGACAGTACACATAGACCTATAGCACCAAGCACACTGACAGTACACACAGACCTACAGCACCAAGTACACTGACAGTACACACAAACCTAAAGCACCAAGCACACTGACAGTACACACAGATTAGCAGCACCAAGTACACTGACAGTACACACAGACCTACAGCACCAAGCACACTGACAGTACACATAGACCTATAGCACCAAGCACACTGATAGTACACACAGACCTACAGCAACAAGTACACTGGCAGTGCACACAGACCCATAGCACCAAGTACACTAATAGTACACACATATATACAGCACCAAGTACACTGACAGTACACACAGACCTACAGCACCAAGTACACTGACAGTACACACAGACTCACAGCACCATGCACACTGACAGTACACACAAACCTACAGCACCAAGCACACTGACAGCACACACAGACCTAGAGCACCAAGTACACTGACAGTACACACAGACCTACAGCACCAAGTACACTGACAGTACACACAGACCTAAAGCACCAAGCACACTGACAGTACACACAGATTAGCAGCACCAAGTACACTGACAGTACACACAGACCTACAGCACCAAGCACACTGACAGTACACATAGACCTATAGCACCAAGCACACTGACAGTACACACAGACCTACAGCAACAAGTACACTGGCAGTGCACACAGACCCATAGCACCAAGTACACTGCTAGTACACACATATATACAGCACCAAGTACACTGACAGTACACACAGACCTACAGCACCAAGTACACTGACAGTACACACAGACTCACAGCACCAAGCACACTGACAGTACACACACACCTACAGCACCAAGCACACTGACAGTACACACAGACCTACAGCACCAAGCACACTGACAGTACACACAGACCTACAGCACCAAGTACACTGACAGTACACACAGACCTAAAGCACCAAGCACACTGGCAGTGCACACAGACCCATAGCACCAAGTACACTGGCAGTGCACACAGAACTACAGCACCAAGTACACTGACAGTACACACAGACCCATAGCACCAAGTACACTGACAGTGCACACAGACCTACAGCACCAAGCACACTGACAGTACACACAGACCCATAGCACCAAGTACACTGGCAGTGCACACAGACCTACAGCATCAAGCACACTGACAGTACACACAGACTCACAGCACCAAGCACACTGACAGTACACACAGGCGCTCATTGCAGGCAAGCCTTGCATAGCGAGGCGAGCCATTAATACGGACCACTTTTTTATGGAGCAAACTGCTCCATATGTATATTAATAACTATACAACTTTCCAAACATACACATCTCATTGCAATACGCTAGTAATAATAATAATGCACAAGAGTCCTTTAGCACTGCACTGGACACTGAATAAACTTGCCTAGCTATGGTTTTCCCTATTGAATTAGTATCACCTACACTGTCCCTCCTCTCAGTAAGACTGCAAGGTACTTATGATTCCAAAATGGCTGCTGTCCATGAGGTAGAAGGGTGTAGAAGGGAGTGTATGCTGCTGATTGGCTGGAATGTGTCTGCTGACTGTGACATGCAGGGTCAAAGTTTTCTCAATGATAAAGTATTGGGGGCGGGTCGAATCTCACATATGTTCGCAGTTCGCCGCGAACGCGAACATGCTATGTTCGACGAAAAAAGTCCGCCGGCGAACAATTCGCGACATCTCTATTCAGGATGCTTTTGAATCCTTGTGGATTCTAGTGGTTGACGGTTGGGGGTAAAGTTAGAACTAATATTTTGTTGAATATATAAATGTCTAGGAAAGCACATAGCCACCATGCTACCAATTACAATTGTCTTTAGCCAAATGTAAAAACAGGTTAAATATGAATACACTTAAATACTTATAGCAACTAAAATAAAGCTAAAATACACTACTGTGGTATATACAAATCAGATCTGATGTGTTTCATCCATATTTGGGGCTTTCTCAATGATCATATATAAAAAATAAAAATATAATTGTTCACATAAAATGTGAGATCTAGACAATAATGTACTGTTTTTGACTCACTGTAAACTACAATAAATAGTTTGTGCACATTATTTCTAAATGTATTGAGTATTATTTGACTCTATAGTTGTTTATATTTTTAGTGCAGTCATTATTTTTGATACTGGGGTGGTTAAGTGTATTTAATTTGAGTATTGCGTTCATGCCTAAAATATCACATATATAGATGTGAGCAGCAAAAAATGTTGCTAACGCTGACGTCATCAAGGGAGCATGGCTAAGAAGTCAGTGGGGATGGGGCCTAAAACCTGATCTTAACAGAAGCTGGCGGCCATTTGCATTTCAGAAAGACAGCAAAGTGAGAGAGAGAGTTAGGGACTGAGGTACAGAGTGAGAAAGACAGCTACAGAGAGAGAGAGAGAGAGAGAGACAGATACAGAGAGAAACAGGTACAGAGATGGAGGGGTACAGAGAGAGAGAGAATTTCAAAGCAAGAGAGCACACATACAGCGCACAGAGTGAGAGTGCACAGAGAGAGAGTGCACAGACAGAGTGCACAGAGAGAGAGTGCAAAGATAGAAAGCAGAGAGAGTGCACATACAGAGAGCGCACAGAGATTGACAAAGAGAGGAAGAGGTACAAAGACAGAGAGTGCACACAGACAGAGATCACACACAGACAGCAGTGCACACAGAGCGCAGATAGAGAACGTGCACATGCAGAGAGCACACAGAGATTGACACAGAGTGGGAGGGGTACAGAGAGAGAGAGCACACAGACAGCACACAAAGAGAGAGAGAGAGAGCACAGACAGAGAGTGCACTGAGATAGAGAGAGAGTGCACAGACAGAGAGCGCACAGTGAGAGAGAGTGCACAGACAGAGAGATTGCACACAGACAGGCCACACAGAGAGCAAGAGAGAGCACAGACAAAGAGAGCACTGACAGAGAGAGCTGACAGACAGCGTACAGAGAGAGAGTGCACAGACAGAGAGCAGAGGCAGAGGTCAAACAGAGAGAGAGAGCCACAGAGAGCAGAGGCAGAGAGCACACAGAGATCGACACAGAGAGGGAAAGGTACAGAGAGAGAGAGAGCACACAGACAACACACAAAGAGCGAGAGCACAGACAGAGAGCGCACAGAGAGAGAGAGCGCAGAGATCGACACACAGAGAGGGAGGGGTACGGAGAGAGAGAGTGCACACAGACAGAGAGATCACACACAGACAGCGCACACAGAGAGCGGGAAAGAGTGCACAGACAGAGAGAGTGCACACAGAGTGCACAGAGAGAGAGAATGCACAGAGAGAGAGTGCACAGAAAGAGAGCAGAGAAAGAGAATGCACAAAGAGAGAAAGTCACAGAGAGAGTGCACAGAGAGAGAGTGCACACAGAGATCGACAGAGAGAGATTACACACATACAGTGCACACAAAGAGAAAGAGAGCGCATAAAGTGAGAGTGCACAGACAGAGAGATCACACACAGACAGCACACACAGAGAGCAAGAGAGAGAGCACACAGAAAAAGAGAGCGGACACACAGAGACAGTGCACAGAGAGAGAGACACACAGATACAGTGCACAGAGAGAGAGTTCACACAGAGAGAGTGCACAGAGAGAGAGAATGCACATAGAGAGAGAGTGCACAGAAAGAGAGCAGAGAAAGAGAGCGCACAAAGAGAGAAAGTCACACAGAGAGTGCACAGAGAGAGATTACACACAGAGAGATTACACAGAGAGCGACAGAGAGAGAGAGTACACACATAAAGTGCACACAAAGAGAAAGAGAGCGCATAGAGTGAGAGTGCACAGACAGATCACACACAGACAGCACACACAAAGCAAGAGAGAGAGCACACAGAAAGAGAGAGAGCACAGACAGAGAGAGCAGACAGAGAGTGCACAGAGAGAAAGTGCACAGACAGCAAGTGAACAGACAGAGAGCAGAGACAGAGAGTGCACAGAGAGAGAGACACATAGAGACAGTGCACAGAGAGAGAGAGAGTGCACACTCAGAGAGCGTACAGAGATCAACACAGAGAGGGAGGGTACAAAGAGAGAGAGTGCACACAGAAAGCACCCACAGAGAGCAAGAGAGAGCGCAGATAGAGAGAGAGTGCACAGACAGAGAGCACACATACAGCACAGAGAGAGAGAGAGAGAGCACAGAGATCGACACACAGAGAGGGAGGGGTACAGAGTGAGAGAGTGCACACAGACAGAGAGATGACACACAGACAGCGCACGCACAGAGCAAGATAGAGTGCAGATCGAGAGAGAGCACACAGAAAGAGAGAGCGTGCAGACAGCGCACAGAGAGAGCGTGCACAGACAGAGAGCAGAGGCAGAGAGCGCAGAGAGAGAGAGAGAGAGACGTAGAGACAGAGAGAGACACAGGGAGACAGAGCGCACAAAGAGAGAGAGAGAGACACAGAGAGAGCACAAAGGCAGAGAGCACACAGAGATTGACACACAGAGAGGGAGAGGTACAGAAAGAGAGAGTGCACACAGACAGAGAGATCACACCCAGACAGCGCACACACAGAGCAAGAGAGAGCACAGACACAGAGAGAGCACACAGACAGAGAGAGCGCACAGACAGCGCACAGAGAGAGATAGAGAGCAGAAACAGAGAGCAGAGGCAGAGAGCGCACAGAGAGAGAAAGCCACAGAGAGTGCACAGAGAGAGCGTACACACAGAGAGCACACAAAAATCGACAGAGAGAGAGTACACACATACAGCGTACACAAAGAGTGAGAGAGAGAGCGCACAGAGAGAGAGAGAGTGCACATACATAGATGGAGGGGTACAGAGAGAGAGCACACACAGACAGCTCATGCAGAGAGTAAGAGAGAGCACACAGAAAGAGTGCACAGAAAGAGAGTGCACAGAGAGAGAGTGCAATGACAGAGAGCAGAGAGAGTGCACAGAGAGATAACACAAAGAGAGCACACACAGACAGCACACACAGAGAGCAAGAGAGAGCACAGAGAGAGAGAGAGCCACAGAGACAGTGCACAGAGAGAAAACACACAATCAGAGAGCATACAGAGATCAACACAGAGAGGGAGGGGTACTAAGAGAGAGAGTGCACACAGACAACGCCTACATCAAACAGCGAGAAAGAGAGATCGCAGAGAGAGCACAGAGAGAGAGCAGACAGAGTGCACAGTGAGAGAGAGAGTGCACAGAAAGAGAGAACGCACAAAGATTGACACAGAGAGAGAGGGGTAAGAGTGAGAAAGTGAACACAGAGGGCACACACAGACAGTGCACACAGAGAGCGAGAGAGAGAGCACACAGACAGAGTGCACACAGCGAGAGTGCACAAAGAGAGAGAGTGCCCAGAGTGAGAGCACATAGACAAAGAGAGAGTGCACAGACAAAGAGAAAGAGTGCACAGGCAGAAAGCACATAGAGAGAGAGAGCACAGGCAGAAAACGCACAGAGAGAATGTAGAGTGCACACAGAAAGAGAGAGAGCGCAGACAGTGCACAGAAAGAGCTCACAGAGAAAGAGATTGTACAGAGGTAAAGTACAGAGAGAGTGAGAGCATACAGAGAGAAAGCGCACAAGGAGCGAGAGAGACAGATCAGAGAGAAAGAAATGAGAGTGAGACACACAAGACAGATAAAGAGAGAGAGAGAGAGAGACAAGGCCCGTACGTGAGGGCCGTAAGTGACTGGCTTGAGGGAGGGGGAGAAACTCAAAATGGGTTACAGGCTTCAAAAAAATTACTGTTTTAATGGCTGCCATATTTTTTAAGCCCGTAACTCAGAAGCCACTGGGAGACCACCAAAAGACGCCAATTAATTAAAAAATGAATTTACCACCTCACACACAGCAAGAGGTGAGAGGCAGGAAGCCTGTAAGTGAGATTGCAAGCTAATTTGATATTTAACTGTTTGAAATTCCCAAGCCTGCAAATGGTTTCACACCCATAAATGCAAATAGGAGAGAGGGGGGTGAGGGTGGAAAGAGACAAAGGGGAGGGAGTGGGGGGGATAGACACAGGGGTGAGAAAGGGGGGTAGAGGGTGTAAAGAGACACAAGGGAGGGAGTGGGGCGGAAAGAGACACAGGGGTGAGGGGGGAGACACAGGGGAGGTAGATAAGGGGAAAAAACCTAGGGGAGGGAGAGAGGGCAAAGAGACAAGGGAGGGAGAGAGCGGGGAGAGACTTGCAATGAGCGTGGAAGGCACCCATTGCGGAGCTTGCGATGAGCCCCGAAGGGGCACATTTCGAGGCCCAAAATTTGCGGGTTGGCCAACCCCTGCAATGAGAGGCAAAGTCACTCATTGCTGGGCTCATTTTGAGGCTTGGAAAGTAGAGAGGGGATAGGCTCTTAATGAGCACCTTTGGCGCTCATTGCGGGGCATGAAAGTTGTGGTTTGGCGAGGCTCGCAAGTTAGAGGGGGGAGAACCTTGCATTATGTGGCAAACAGCATTGCCAGTCAACACATTTTTTTGCTGTCATTTTTGACGGGCAAGTCCCTAGTACCTTACTATTCCATATTCAAATGTTGCTGGATTTGTGATTTGACCATGAAACTCAGAGCCGAACATGATAAGAAAAGAGTATGCAGGAAACTTATGAACGATAGGAAGCCACAAGACTGTTGTGTATTCAAGTAATAAGCTACTTGTATTTGACATTGATGAGAATTTAATCATTTAATCAAGTTATTTGAACTACCTAGGGATAATAGAAATTGAACATGAAATAAAATGAAAATTTCATAAAATGAAATGCAACTTAAATTGAAGAGTGTGACAGATATAATTAACTAAGCACAATGACAACAGAGTTAAAGTAAACAAGGCCATTTTAGTCCCATCTGTGATATGAAGAAATGTAATAATACAGTTTTCTCTGGAGAGACTTTCAGATATATTTTCATTTCCACTAAGGCCCTCATTCAATTGCGATTTGGCCAATTGAATAGTGCTCTAAATAAGCACATAACATATTTTTTTTAAATAAGTTTTTAGTTAGTGAAAACCTTGCTTTTGGATAGATGTTCACTAACTAAAAACTTCTTTGAAAAAATATGCTATGTGCTTATTTAGACCCCTATTCAATTGGCCAAATTGCAATTGAATGAGGGCCCAATTGTATAATGCTAGTGTACTTGATAAGAAAGGAGGGTTCTTTTTTAACAAGTTAATGTTTAAGCTACAGTCAATTCTTTTTTACTTGATTGTCATACATTAATTTGGACCAAACTTTTACCTTTGAAATGCTTTGGAATTCTTATAATTGTCAAAAAAAAAAGTATTTTCCCACAATTATTTTTTTTGGACAGAGTGCTTTAAAACAATCTGAACTACAATCTGGACTACCGAGCTTTTTCATAGGTCATTTTAAGCCTTAGGTAAATAGTGGGTGTGTCTAATGATCTATACCTACATTACTTACATGTTATTTTCTTTAAAGTTACTTTTATAGCTTGGGCAAATTAAATGCATAATAGCACATATTTAGTTTTTTGATTCAATAAAGGCCAAACTTCTTGTTTGCAGGTAGCAAATGCCAGCTTTCATAGCTAGTGAAAAAAAGATATCATTGTATACTGCAATACTCTATTACTCATTTGTTTTACAGGATATTATAGCTACTCCAATCTTCATAGCTAACATATAACAGGGAGCTTATTTGTATTTTATTTCACCTTAGGCCCTTTCAGAACTGTTTCCCAAATTACTACGTGCTATATCTCTGTGCTGAGATTACCACACACATCAATAACACTGTATGACAGAAAGTGTATGCACTTACAAGCAGAAAGTCATATTATATCCCCAACATTGACATCATACCAATGCATCCCAAATTATACATCTACCTTTCCTTCTCAATATTAATCTGATCTACCTAGCACCACCCCAGCATTATCAACTAGCTCATGACTATTACTTCACTGTCCATGATACAACACACTGGCTCCATTCCACAACTATTCAGTGCTCCCTGATCCAGGTGCTGCCTTTTGCAACTAATATCCACCTTCTATGCAACTGTCCCCCACTGCTCAAACCTAGCCTTTTTCCCCCTCCTGTACAACCATCCCGCTAGACTGTGAGCAGGGCCCTCGCAGCCTTCCATATCGGATGGCTGACCTCTAAATTCAATTGTAACTACTTCCAACTTTATGGTAACATGTTGGAGCTTTAGGAAATATCACATATATAGTTGTTAGCATGCGAGCCTCTGCATCCCTCGTGAAGCGAGGGATGCAGTTCCCCGAAAATGCGGGTCCTCGCAAAGTGAGGGTCCGTATTTGCGGTGGTGGAGCATCCCAACGTCCCCGCAAATGCAGATCCTCGTAAAGCGAGGGTCCACATTTGCGGAGGTGGAGGCTCTAACGTCGGCTGTGGTACACAAACACACCACACACACGACTTTTTAACAAAAACAAAAACAAAATCCCAGCCAAAAAAAACCAACGTAACGTCCCCGCAAATGCGGATCCTCGCGAAGCGAGGGTCCGCATTTGCGGAGGTGGAGGCTCCATGCCAGCAACTGAGGCCCTCGCTTCCGCAAAGTGCGGGTCCTCGCAAAGCACTTAGGGAATGAGGCAACCTTAATGTAACAGACACCGACACGCACTAAGAATCCCACTATAACGGCCGACCCGCGCGCCACTTCAAACAGTGAAAACACACCAAATACTCACAAAAACAACATAAAAAGCTTACCATAGCAAGGGGGGGCACCCAGGACCACTGAAAGTGAAGTTACACCTCCATTTAAGTCCAAATTCCCCAGTTCAGACACACCAGAATCCCCTAAGCGAGAGAAAAAATGGCTGCGAAAAAAAAAAAATGAATCTCAAAGACCCAGGACCGCTCAGCCACCTGCAACTTACCCAAGAAGGGATCCGAGATAAGCTCGGAAACCCAGATTAACCGCAGGGGATCCGAGATAAGCTCCGAGCCCTGCATTAACCCCACATTAACCATCGTAGTGGGGGTCCCGATTGCACGCGATCGGGAACCCTCGCTGTAATCAAAATTCTAAATTCCCGCGTTACAGGTCCTTAAAGGACCGTAAAGGTCCTTAAAGGACCCGTTGTAAAAGAAAAAAACCTTAACACTGTCACCCTGTCAATCATGGGGGTCAATACGGATCCCCATAAAACCCTCATTAACCCTGTCACTCATGGGGGTCAATAGAGACCCCCATAAGCCCTTCATTAAGCCTGTCACTTATGGGGGGTTAATACAGACCCCCATAAGCCCTTCATTAACCCTGTCACTCATGGGGGTCAATACAGACCCCCATAAGCCTCTCTTTAACCCCATCAGTCCCATAAGGGTATATTAACACCATTATGGGCCTGTTACAACACTACATTAACCACATAAGTGCCATGATGGTCCTCAAGGACCATCATGACACTAAGTATAAACACTATACTGCACTAGACCCCCCCAATAAAACATGAAATATCAACTAAACACCCTCTACACTAACCTATTAACATCTACACTACCTACCACCTATTAACCCCCACCACTCTAATTACAGAAAATAAAAAAGCCTAAAGTCACACAAAAAATATCTACATTACATGAAATAAAAAACCTAACTCACAAAAAAAAATAAACTACATTACACAAAATAAAAAAATCCTAAGTCACAAAAAATAAAAAAAGGAACATTAAAGAAAAAAAAAAAAACATTACAACCCCCCCTCTCACTACAGAAAAAAAAAATACACACCTGAAAAGGAAATACATAGAATACAAATACATATAAAACAAATACATACAATACAAATGCATACAATTACAATCTAATATACATAACACAATCTATCTAAATAAATAGCATAATCTAATATACATGCTATCTATATAATAATAAATTCCAATCTATCTAAATACATAACACAATCTATCTACAATACATCCTATGCGATCTATATAAAACACATACCCCTAGCTTACATACAATAAATGCTATCTATATATTAACTAATCTAAGTCTAAGCTAAAATAAAATAATTAAGACCACTTACCTTTGCAGATGTCAATTAGGATCAGCCACCTACGGAAAAAAAAATAAAAAAAAATTAGTGCAACACGTTTACAGTTCTAAAATAAACATTCTATACATTCTATACATTCTAAATATTCTACTCACCTTTCCGGCATGTCCCGTCTGGCATTCTTTAAATCCTTCTCCGGCGCGGCACCTGTTAAAAAAAAACAACATTAATAGACAAACCTCAAAATAAAATAAACATAATCTACATTATACTTACCTCCCCGCGATGTCTCCGGCCTCCTCCGGATCCTCTTCTGCCACGTCCAGTAAAAAAAAAAAAAAAAGTATACTTACATCCGCACTCCCGGACATCCCCGACGCTAATGAGGCTCCAGGAGAATTTTCCGGAAGAAAATAAGCAATGGCGCCTTCTGATTGGTTGAAAACGCTGTCTATCAAATTCACCCAATCAGGAGGCGCCAATGTGTGCACCAATCACAAACGGATACACCTTAAAATCCCACTCTGATTGGATAATGCACCTATCAATCTTTATATAAACCAATCACAAGGCGCAGATGCCTTCAGCCAATCACAATGGAATACACCCCCACAGGATGATTGGTTGGAGCATCTGCGCATTCTGATTGGTTGGACTGACAATAGCCAATCACAATGGAATACACCCTCACGTACTGATTGGTGAAGGATTCGCGCATTCTCATTGGCTATTGTTAATATCAATCAATATTACAGCCAATGGGAAGGCGCAGATGTCTTCACCAGTCAGTACGTGGGGGTATATTCCATTGTGATTGGCTGATGGCAATAAAGCCTTACGTTTGGTTCAAATAAAGATGGATAGGTGTGTTATCCAATCACCGTTGTATTTTGGGGTGTATACTTTTTTCATTGGTTCACAAATGGGGTCTTCTCATTGGCTGAATTTGATAGACAGCCTTTTCAGCCAATCAGAAGCCGCCATTGCCAATTTTATTCTGGAACACTTCATAGGAAGGTCTTTAGCGTCGAAGACATCCGCCAGGGCGGATGTGTGTCGTTTTTTTTTTTCCTTCATGCGACGAGGCCGGAGACATCGCGGAAAGATAAGTATAATGTAGATTGTGTTTATTTACATTTGGTTTATGTTTACTTATGGAATGTTTTTTTTTACAGGAGTATCACCGGACAAGCAAAGATGGCCGACGGAACATGGAGGACGTGACATGCTGGGACGTGACATGCTGGAACGGGACATGCTGGAAAGGTGAGAATAATATTTAGAATATTTAGAATGTTTATAATGTTTAGAATATTTACAATGTTTAGAATGTTTAGGTATTTCATGTAAAAGTGTTGTATTAATTTTTTGAATCTTTTTTACCGTAGGTTGCTGATCTGAAGAAACATCTCAAAGGTAAGTGGTCTTAATTATTTTATTGTGGCTTACAATTAGGGTAGCTATATATATATATATATATATATATATATAGATAGCATGTATTGTATATTACATAGATAGATAGTGGGATGTATTATTAGATAGTATTGTATATTAGATAGTGGGATGTATATTACATTATATAGTGGAATGTATGTTAGATAGTGGCATGTATATTACATAGTGGCATGTATATTAGTTAGTGGCATGTATATTAGGAGTGTATTGTATTTTATTTAATTGTATTGTATTTTATTTAATTGTATTGTATTTTATTGTATTGTATTTTATTGTATTGTATTGTATTATATGTATGTATTATATGTATTTCATTTTCAGGTGTGTAATTTTTTTTTAAATTTGGTAGTGAGGGGGGGGGGTTGTAATTAATTTTTTTATTTTCTGTAATGTTCCTTTTTTTTTTTGGGTGACTTAGCTTTTTTTTTGTGGTTCTGTAATGTACATTTTTTATTTTTGGTGATTTTAGTTTTTCTTATTTTATGTTATGTAGATTTCTGCTTTTTGAGGAATTTAGTTATTTGAGGAACACAGTACACTCACATTGTGTGACAAACAGCATTTCAACACTTTCTTTTATTGACCGTCATTTTTTAAAAACGGTTCCTGAAATGTCAAATACGGATATTAATAATTAAATAACTTTCCAAACATACACATCTCATTGCCGTCAAGTTGCTAGTGCATTAATAATAGTAATAACAATTTCTGTATAAAGTCCTACGGGCTTCAACCTCCAAGCCCATAGGACTTTGGAATCCAACCTCCATATTTCATTGAAGTCCTACGGGCTTGAATAACGAGTTACGGGCTTGGAGGTCTGTAGGACTTTGGACGGAAATTAAACATGAAATAAAGTATTGTATTTTGGAGATGTGCAAGCATCAGAATGTTGTGCTTTTATTGCTAATGTCACCCATTGTGTTCCCCATCATTTACAGTGCTTTACAGTAATGTATTGAATTTATATTTGCATTTACAGTGTTCTGAGTTTGCGGGCTTGAAACACGAGTGATGGGCTTTCCGGCACGATCATGTTCAAGCACACAAATGCTTACTGCCGTTAGCATGGTTTGCGATTATCGGGAAGGGGAACTAATTTGCGGGCCTGGCCAACTGAATAGCTATGGGCAATGGGAGGACGTAACTCGATCGCAGGAAATCGTCGATTTGCAATTGAGTTACAGCCCCTAGATCTGTAGTCCTGTTGGTCTCGGCAAAAATACACCACCAGAGGCTATCTTCATAATATCAGGGAGACATTTTAGTGGTCTCATTACTTGTGTGTTACATTATTGTGTGCCTTAATCCCAGCTAGCCTCCTCCCCTGTCATTCTCAAAGGAATATGGAAGGTTACTGGGAATCTATTTACATTTTTTACTTTATTTTATAAAGAAAGATCTAAAATCATACAGTTTTTTCCTGCTTGGATCTGCCCTGTGTAGCACATGCAAGTCAGAATGTGAAGGGAAATATTTCAAGTCAAATTTCCAGTAGTTTCCTCTCTGAAGCAGCATGTGGCAGAATGTTGTCAATGGTTGGTCACTATGAGACAGTGATCGTCCTGTACTCAAGTACACTTTCTTTATGAGCTGCTGAGGGGAAAAACAATTAGGAACTATTGTAACATTTCTGCAGTGTTTTTAAGCACTTCTTAATAAAATAAAATATGAAAGTCAAGGTGCTTGAGTTCCCAGGGGGTGTTATGCCTTAATGAATTTTGTATGAAATGTAAAAAGAACAATATAAATCTAATAATCTCTTTCTAAATGTCCAAAAATACAAATAATTTTATTGGCACAAACTGCTTGGAAATATGAAATAATTAATCAAATTTGTAAGTAATAACTTTAGAAAATAAAACTCATCTAATAACTTCTGTAAAGACTGTAAAATACCTTACCAATAGGACATATCTGAATTAGACGCTAAAGGTAACCTTCTATTTTACAGCATTGAAAACAATATATATAATGATTTCATAGCAAAAGATGTTACAGGAGATATAATAAGTGAACTTATAATAAGGATATTTGGTTCCAAGGACAAAGGGGGAAAGAAAACTATATGTTAAAGAAGAAACATTTTTAGGAACTAAAAGGCAATCATTATTGAGATGATAAAAGTATCAAGTAAAATAATTTAGGCTCTGAAGTCCCAGTCATCGTCAATGCTTTACACTTGAAAGCTCAGTAGAATTATATGGTAGTGAATGTGTGAAGATGTCAACTTGTTTTAATGTAAGTGTCAGTAAAGCAAGCTGAAATGTCCACTGAGTACAATAAATCATCATATGGAAATTGACCAAGCAATTTTGTGAAGATGTTCCTCACATGACCTTCAAGAGTCAAATGCCTAATCTGACATTTCTGTCAAATCTAGGGTGCTTGGGATACAGGTTTTTAGACACAAATCAAATTGTACTGTATTATAGATCATCTTCATTGAACCATATGGAATCTTGTCTTCCTGTGTTAGCAACACAAGTGTGACAGCAATGAATAGGTATGGCTTGACATGTTTCAAAGACAGAGTCACAAAATGAGACATGTTATAGTGAGCGATCCTTTGCTATAATATGAGATTTAGTGAAAATTAAATCCAGAAAAGTAAAGTTAACAGTTTTTAAAATATAGATATGTGAAAATAACTATGACCTTACCAAGTAAAACACAAAGCTAATGATAAAACACAACCAGAGCGCAAGCTACGCTTTCTTGTTTAAATCCAATAATTCATTCTTACCATAAATCTCACAAATTAGTGAGTATGGGTCTATATGTTTATTGCTAAACATCTTAAAGTTTGCAATTAGCATAACATCATAAATAGTGATAGAAATAAAATAAAAAACAATTAAAAACATTGAGCCCGATTCAATTGAGCTTTCGCTAGATCCAGTAGCCCATAAGTGAGGTCACAAGTTAATTTACTATTCAATTAGAGTCTTTTTGCAGGCTCCAAATGGGTTACGAGTTATGGCCTTGAAAACGTTGCAATGGTTAAACACAGGACTTACAGCCTCCCGAAGTCTTTCATCTTTCACTTTCGCAAGAGTTATGATGGCTAAAATCAAAATCGCTCAATTTCCCCAAGCCCGTAAATGTTTTCACACCTGTAAATTGCAAAAGAAGAAGAAAGTCCTACGAGAGAGGACCCACAAGGGGTTTAACACCTATTCGTAGCACTGTAAATGCAAATAAAAAATCAATACTGCATTGTAAATAACGAGGAAAGCTATGATAGACATTAGAATTAATTGCACAACAGTCTCAAGCCCGCAAATCGGCAGTATATAAGATTTATTCTTATGTTTCCTTTCGAGGTTTAATCAATCTCAGGTATCAATGAGTTAATACATATCAGGCCACCCATATGGACCAGAACAGTATTGGCAGTCATTTTCACAATTCTTTATTTGCGAGTCTAGGCACATTTTGGACCCCCGAACCTAATTGTTTGATATGTAACCTCCATGTTTTACTGCCATAATAATGACATTCTAATTTTCTTTTGGCTGTTTCTAATTTAGAGGTTACGGGCTTGCTTGATTGATCATGTTCCCACCCTGAACTTCTACGAATGAGTGCATGGTTTACGGAGTTGGCTTTTGGGCCAGTAACTTGCGGCCTTGAGCAATTGAATAGCTTCGGATTCAGTGACTAACCGAACCCGCAACACACTCGCAGACTAAGATCGAGTTGTGCGCTTGCAATTGATTGTGATTTATAAATAAATGCAAAAATCCAGTTTTAATATTTTAATAGTGAAAATAGCAAACATTAAATATATCTAAATGTAAATATCATATTAATATCACCACCTTTTAAAATAAATATAAATAATAATCAAAGTATTTGTTCAAACACCATCTATAACTTACATAATAATTGAACTGCTAGTGCAAATACATGTATGTATGCAATGTTGGCGTGTAATTTATAGAGAATATCAACAAATTAAATGAAAGCAAGTGACAAATTAATATTTACTTAATTGAAAAAAATATATTTGTGTAATATGTAGACTTAATATCATATTTTAATTTCAGTGAAAATAAATTGGTTGATGTAAACTGTATTAAAATGAACAATTACATTAATGTATTGTAGCATATATTCCAAAAGTAAAAACCTCATTGAACTCTATCTAAGAAAGCTGAAAATTCCAGACAAATCTAACATTTTAATAAAATTGAAATCTGAATAAAAGTTTTCTCAGCAAAATATTACCTGCCCTACTAATTTGCGATTTGGCCTATTAAATAGGTCTCTATATAAGCACAGAGAATATTTTTTTTACAGAAGGTTTTAGTTAGTGAACTTCTATCCAAAAGCAAGGTCTTCACTAACTAAAAACTTCTGTAAGAAAATATGCCATGTGCTTATACCTATTTAATAGGCCAAATCACAATTTAATAAGGCTGTATATACCTTAAGACTAATAGATAAACTTTAACTGTTGTATTAGAGTTTAATGGTATAAAAAGAAATAGAAGAATATAATTTGGTGTAAGGTCACTAAATGCATTGTAGATTATGGCCTTGGAATTCTTTATTTTTTGATGAGTCAGATCCTTATTTATTGGGGGTGTTACAAAAACTGATCGGAGAAGCAGATGACACCCAAGGTTGAACTGAAAATACAAAAATACAAAAATGAATGTTTTTCAAGAACCAATGCATTGTACTCATGTTTTCATTGGCATTTTCAAGGAATAGCACTAAACAGTCTATAGGCCTTATTCAATTGTGATTTGGCCAATTGAATAGGGCTCTATATAATCAAAGAGCATATTTTTTTTACAGAAGTTTTTAGTTATTAAACTTCTATCCAAAAACAAGGGGCCTCGTTAAATTGTGATTTGGCCAATTGAATAGGGCTCTGTATAAGCACAGAGCAAATTTTTGTTACAGAATTGTATAGTTAGTGAAGACCTTGCTTTTGGAAAGAAGTTTACTAACTAAAAACTTCTGTAAGAAAATATGCTATGGGCTTAAATAGAGCCATATTCAATTGACCAAATTGCAATTGAATGAGGCCCAAGGTCTTCACTAAGTAAAAACGTCTGTAAAAAAATATGCTCTGCGCTTATATAGAGCCCTATTCAATTGGCCAAATTGCAATTGAATGAGGCCCAAGGTCTTCACTAACTTAAAACTTCTGTAAAAAAATATGCTATATGCTTATAAAAAGCCCTATTCAATTGGCCAAATGACAATTGAATGAGGCCCCATATATTTGTGTGGAATTCAAAACCAATAATTTATTTCCTTTCAAAAATCCACATCAAAGATTTTTTTTACTCTCTTCATTATCATAAAACTCTGTGCTCAACAGACGGACCCCCAGATATAAAGGGACTGCAAAACAAATTGTTGAAGACTGTGATTTCTGTCTCCTGTAAAGAAAATAACCATTGCAACCCCTCGTAGGTATTCACAGCCCCTGAAATTGCCTAATAAATCTACCCCATATTTAACATACCATTTAATAATACAGTCTACTTCCTCAGCATTTTAAATCATTTTCTTTTTATTAAATGTAGATTTGCTTATTGTTTTTTCCACTTCCAAATTTTATTAGAAGAAAATATTTTTTTCTATTTACAACAATTTTTACATTTATTAAATATGATAGCAAAAATAATAAGTATTTGTAAGAGAAAAGGGATTTTGGATAAAAGGTTACTCAGTATAAGGCATTGCTGTCTAGACAGTGTTATATAAATATCATTTCTACTTGTTTTTCTTCTTTTTTTCTCTATTAATTTATTTCAAGTAATAGTTTACACATTCATTTTAACCAGTGATTTGCTTATTGTTTTTGACGGCATGCAATTGTTTAGTATTAAAGAGGAAATATTAAAAGCCACCACATTATCTCTTTGATGAAACAGCATAAATGAATGTAAATTTTAAACATTAATGTAAAAATGAACATTGAAATTGTTAAAACTGGAAGAGAGGCCACAAAGCAAAACAATCTCAATAATATATTAACAATAGCCTGAAGGCTTGTGCATTAGTAATTTTTATATTTTTCAAGAGAGCGATCCTTTTTATAGTTTTGGCTGAAACATTTATGGCTTTCTCCAAATTAGTAAACAGTAGGGGAATTTTGTACTGGTATTTATGTTACACAGATTTTACCAAACATTTTTAAAAGAGCTTTCAATTTTGAAAGATTTTTGCTCGTTGACTGAATATCTCTGATCAACACACATGAGATAGGCACAAGATTATTACAGACCTTTGTAACGAAAACTAGAGAGCATTTAGATCTTAATCTATCTTGCGTGAGTGTAATAAAAAACATTAGTGATATGTTTCCAAATAATTAATGAGAGAAAAATTATACTTGTTTGTCAATTAGACCAAGCTTTAATAGATTGGAGGTGTGCATACTTGTAAATGTTGCATATAAAATTAACAGGGGTATCCTAAAAATCTACATTTTACTACCCATATGCACAAATTACTTCATTTGAATAGGCATTGTGCTACAAGATTTGTTATGAGGTTATAAAGTAATTGCAATAAATAATAACCAAAATTATGCTGCCATAATAATACGAGCCATGCCTCCAATGAGCTCATCTATAAATATAATAGCTACTTCAGATGTTCACGAGCTCATTATGCTTCCCCTGTCTTATTTTATTTCGTTTGGCTAGTAATTTTGCTCCAATTATGTAACAGCTCAATGACTTGATAAATCGCTGCAAAATTACACTATTGTGCAGTAAAAGTGCTATTAGACTTAACAATGCCTGTAAACTGTATGAAAGCTTAAGCATTACCCTGCTGTCTATACATCATGGTACTATTGAAAATGGTGAAACCTGCAAAGAAATGGTGTTTAAAGCACAATTACTACAAACCAAGAGATTCAAATTAAGGTTGGAACATATTTTGTTTTTTACATTTCCTACTGTTACAAATACATTGTATGGAATCTGTATTGTATAAAGGAAGCACGACATGACATTGTATAGCTAGAACATATGTTCTAGCCATACAAAGGTAAATGCTTAACTTCATAGTATGATATCACTGAATCATGATTGATCATGATTGTAGTCATCATAAAAAAATTTATGAACTGCAGAAATGCTAAGTTTATAGATTGTACTCATTGACATCATTAGATGTTTGTACTGTGCCACAGAAAAATCCTTCACTATATTCCAAGCTCTCCGTCCTGATAATATTCTTAAAAATAATTAAGTTGGAGAGCTCAAAGTGCAATAAAAAAAAAAGGGCTTTGTATTACATATGTGAAACATTTCAGTGTCAAATCAGACTGACATTGTTGAGTTTTGTTTGATGCACAAAGAAGCAAGCTAAAAAAATTCAGGTATTGTAGGGACAGTAGCATACCTTGATAGTTGCAATTGCTAAGGACAAAGTTACAATCACAGATATTCATATCCTATGCAATTTTTAAATAGTCTTTGCCCCTTAAATATTATACTTAATGTAAATGACAAACAGCTTAAATAAAACACTTTAAGCCTCATTCAATTGCAAGGCCGCAGTTGTCTTCATACCGGCCGTAAGTCTGTGAGCTTGAAATTTGCTACAGTTACAGGGCGAATCAATTCATCAAGGCCACAACTACACGCCAGAGTCCACAAGACCCTCGCCGTGCCCGCAAGCTGTTAGTGGTCCGCTGTTTCATTCCATCCTGTAATTATAGAGTGCGACACAGGTCTCTGAGCCAATAGAAAGTGGGCTAACGGAAAATCATAGACACATAGGGAGATTATAAAGTTGCGTTCTACACCCTCATGCGTTGACTGTGTTGTAGATTCTCATGAAGCAGTACGCAGGTCCTGGAGTTGGTGGTTGGTTATTGAGAGTGAGCAGGAGATTTATCAAAGCAGGAAGTTTCGGTTTTAATCATTTATATTATTCTAACAACTATTTTACACTTATATTTACACATATTTACTGATTATACATAATACAAATACACATTTGCAGCCTTATTAAATTGTGATTTGGCCAATTGAATAGGGCTCTGTATAAGCACATAGCACATTTTTTACGGAAGTTTTTAGTTAGTGAAGATCTTGCTTTTGAATAGAAGTTAACTAACTAAAAACTTCTGTAAAAAAAATATGCTCTGTGCTTATATAGAGCCATTTTCAATTGGCCGAATCGCAATTTAATAAGGCTGATAATAAATAATACACAAAGATACACATTGAGCTAGGTCACTCCAATCCCCCCCCCCCCCCCACACACACACACCTCTAGTCCACCCTATACCCCATCCCCCAAGAGTTAATAATTACACATAAAAGGCCTGGAAGGAGGTAGCGGCCAGAGTAACAGCAGTGGGGACAGCGGTAAGGGATGTGAGGTACTTGAAGCACCGGTCGGTTTGCTAACATCCGGGCCAAGATTAGGAGGATGAAGGCCAAGGAGGCCAGTCAAGCCGCAGCACCAAGTGGTGGCTCCAAAGTGACGGTCAAATACAATAAGTGGGTGTCACAATCTGCTTCTTCAAGGGGGCTTGATATGAACCTAGTTCAAACCTACCCCAGCAGAATCATGTAGTTCCTGTTCTCTGTGGCACAAAAGATGGCTTCTGAAGAGGTACAGGCAGAGAATACTGCATACAGGTTATTTAGGAGCCCAGGCAAGACCACTCCCCAAGTCAGGATACACCACTCAGAAATCGTCTCACACCTTGTTTATGTGAAAACTATCTCTCAACCTTTTGAATGTTCAAAACAACATATTTATACTCTCCAATACCACACCCTTGTGTACATTTGTGTATGTGTGATGTCATACCATCTGGCTTGCAAACTTGGGCTGTCAAAGCTCTTGAGGTCAAATTTATTAGCTATCTAGTGAACAAATCTTTATGTTAAACTCAAGTGTTTGCTTAGGACTACTTGAAGTACATGACCCAAGGTCTGTATGTGTGAGTGTGCAATGATCTGCAGCTAACTTCTATGCAGAGCATTTTTACCAATTCCACATATGTTCTATATAACATTTTCCCTCTTATAATAGATTATAACTAGGATACATAATAACCATGTGCAGGCAACATATACCCACACAATAACACATAATCACAATGTAACAATGTCATGCTCCCTTGGACATATTCATAAATTACTGACAATATGAGTCCTTAACCAATTAAATCATGACATATACATACATATATACATATATATATATATATATATATATATATATATATATATATATTTAGTTACATAGTAATAAATTACTGACAATATGAGTCCTTAAACAATTAAATCATGACAGTAGGAGAAGGTCGCCAATGATTTTCTGAGCCATTTGCCCACCGCTGGAGCTTCAGGCCTGGTGGACCAGCAAGATCCAGACTCCATGTCAAGGTGAATATCACATAAACCAACATGCCACCACATGCACATCACACACTACACATGTACATGATAACCAACAAGGACTGACAAATCCCTGTCATTCACACAACATCAGTAATCGACCAATAGAGAGTCCATGTATGGGTGCAGCGTATGCAGTTACAGACTGCAGACTGAAGCAAGATAGCATTAGGAGCTAAGAACAATCAAGATCAAGAACGAAAGAATAGATCACATCTAGCAAATTATAGCTACTCATTGTTGCCATTAAGTGAATCATCTGGGTTCAAGCCTAGATGTCAGATAGTTAGAAATAAACACAAACCAATGTATTATTCATCATACTTAACACATATAAAAGTGAGTACACCCTTCACATTTTTGAAAATATTTTATGATATCTTTTCATTTTGAGGGGACAGCAAATTTACACTGCTATACAGGCTGTACACTTACTACTTTACATTGTAGCAGAGTGTCATTTCTTCAGTTTTAATAAAATATTTACAAAAATGTAAGGGGTGTACTTTTGTGAGATACTGTACCTTTCTTTTGTCTTTTCCAGCTTCCAGGAGGTCTGGGTCCAGTGGAGAGCGTCGGCTCCATCGGAGCAGGATGTCGGGGACTTAGCCCTTGCCCAGCAGGAACCGGCACAGAAGGAGGAGGAACATAGAGAAGTGGAAGGCCCTGGTTCCTAGGAGGAGGACATATTCTAGGCAGTGGGGTCACCTGTAGGACCATCAGCCACTCCACTGCCCCCTCCTCCAAAGACTGAGTCTCTCACCAGGGCCCTCCTAATGGAGAGACGACCGGGGCATGCAATCCCCCCCCCCCCCCCCCAGCAGTGCATCGGACTGGCTCCCACCACCACCATGCCCACCACCACTATGGAGCCAGGCTCCAGCCTGGCCACAGCCCCTCCCCACTGGGCCACCACCTCACCCAGCAACGGCCCCCCACAAGGACCTCCATCCCCACCACCACTAAGCCAGGCTGCTCAGGTGGAGATGATGGCCATCATGCATCAGCAACTGGAGTGTCTGCTCTGGATCCAGTCCAGCATCTCCGCCAATCATGCCGAGGTCATGAGCAACCTGGCCAGGCAAAGTAGGGAGGAGAGGAGACACCACTTCATGACTGAGTCGTACCTTGCCGGTTGCTAAGCAGATATGATGCGCCGCTCTCTGGTCCCCAGCCCCGCCTCCTCCACCCCGCAGGCAACCCCGTACACCCACAGCCCGGCTGCTCCCCTGCAGTTGCCACTGTCTCATGGGGAATGCATAAATGTAGACTAATACCGCTATGGCGGTGGACTCACAGTGGCATGTTAATGAAAGCCACTATTAATACATGCACTAGTGAAGCTTGTGATCCTGACCTCAATATCAGTATAAGAACAGATCATTGTGTCTGATGTAAGTAACAGTGAATCTGGCTGCTGACCTTTGTGTCCTCTCCATATTAATGGCTAATTGTTGCGTATTGCTGATATCATGAGTATCCTTTAACTTGTGCTAACACCTGTATAGCAGATGGATGTGATATCAATGTTGATTAACAATATCAGATGGAGAAGGTGATAGGACACCTGCACCACTGACGCTGGTCCCAGCTAAGAATTTATTGTGAGATTGCACATCATTATTAATGGTCATGGCCAGTGAGTTATCCTGAGAACTGGCTAATACTTAGTAATGCTTGCAGATGGGAATCAGGTGAGTTGGTATATTGTTACAGTTACAGTATTTAGATATTAAGTTAAATATCTGTAAATACCCCATACATTGATTATAATATGCTGTACCAAATGTTGGACATTTAGAGCACTTTGGGGATTTACCATGTCCAGTCCTCTGCTCAAAGTACTTTATTCTTAACATTGAATGATACTGCAATTTTATTTACCTTTGGACTATGCTTAGAAATGGACTTGAATTTCAGTAACGTGATGCATATTAATGAATTTGATTCCAACCCAGTTTCTATATAGGATGTTTTTCATTTATTCCTTTTATTTACTGTTTTTTGTATTTGATATATATTATGTGTTTTGCTCAATTAATTCATGACTTATTGCACGTAAATTGATTATTATTATTAATAACTAGTGACTTGCCCCTTCAAAAATGACGGCAATCAAATGTGAAGCCTGGCAATGCTGTTTGCCACACAATGTGAGTCTTTTGGCACTCTGAGCATCTTCAGCGCTCATTGTAAAACCTCTCCCCTCATGTACTTCAACTTTCCAGCGTTGCAATGATCACATTCAGCGCTAATTGCTAGCCTCACAATGAGCGCCTACTGCACCTTTGGTGCTCATTGCAAACCTTTCCTCCTACCTACTGTAAGCGACGCTCATTACCATGTGTCTCTTTCCAGCATTTTCCCCCTGTCGCTTCCCTGTGTGTCAGCTGAATCTTTCCGTTGCTTTCATTTTCAGTGTCTGGCATTGGTTGAGCAAGTGTTAGTATCTTTGCCATCATGTATTTTCTTAGTCCCGCGTATTTTTCCGAGTTCTGCATTTTTCCGAGGTCCGAATGTGCTAGGCCTCGTTTTCATTCCGTTTTCAGATATTTTTTAAATTTTTCGTTCGTTATTTTTTGTCTTGCTTAGCTGATTTTCGAGTGACGAAACACAGCAAATTTGGCTTAAGTTCACTTGCAACCTCACTCCCAGGTGTCCTGGCTCTCCCCCTGTGCTGTGTGTGAGTGTGTTTTCATTTTTTTTGTGGTTGTTCGATTTCCGCGGTTCGGCAGTTACATTCGTATTTTTACATATTTCTGATTTTTTTTTCTAAGTCCCGCGTTCCTTAACTGCTTGCAGCTTAAGTCCCATGTGTTTCCACAAGCTCAGAAGGCTTCTATGCCTCAATGGCTCGCCTCACTCTGCGAGGCTTGCAAGCGTGATGACAAATTGCAGTTTGACAATTATAATATGTGATTATGTAGGACTTTATAGCACTCAGTACTCCTAATGCACTTTAATAAATTATATATGCTGACGTATTATATAAGTTAATACTGGCCTAATTATTCAATATATTGTGCACCTACAAGTATGCTAAATCACTTTATCGCTTTCCTTATTTATCTTAAGTACTTATGCACTCTTTGCACCTTAAACTTAGATTAATATATGTTGGATTATTACATTGGTATTACATGAATATATTATGCTCTTGGCACTTATATACATGAATTAATTTTGAGATTAAACTAGTTTGTTCATTACTCTTAGGCTGCTGTACACTGTACATATTCAGCATAGTCCTTGTTATTGTAGCAATAGCTCAGTTGATATTCATAATTTTTTTTCAATTTACGTATATTTTTAAATGAGATAATAAAAGTAAACTTTTACCTTCCGATTACTTCACTTGATTGCCAATTAACCTTAGATCTCTCAATATTTTCTGACGGTTCTTTTTTATCCACTCCATTATATTGCTGTGATGACTGGGGGCAAAACTGTGTTTTCATTGGTGTGCTTTTTCTATTCATTATTATGAGTTACAGTATTTTGCACTGTTCGGTAAATGAATCTTTTTTTTTGCGTTATTTTTTTATCCACATGCGCCATTTTTCTTTTGACCACCTTTTTCAGTTGTTTTTTTTTAGGAACACATTGTATGTATGTGGATTTCTGATTATCCTTTTTTTCATTAGATTCTGGTTACAGTGGTGCAGTGACCACACATGACCCTGGTAGGTGCTATGCATCATGCTTATTCTAGACTATAACATTACCCCCTGTAGTTTTCCCCTTTTTCCCCAAAAATCCTCTTGCCCTTCTGGGATGTGCCCACACTACACTCATGTGCTCGGTGTATGAAATAAATCTTTGTTATACCTTTATCACCGTGTCAGTGTTTTTTCAACAGTTGGGGTTTTGGGACATTCACATACATTACATTTGTGTCACATTCCTATATCAGTAAACTACTGAGCCCTAGTTACTGTGCAATAGATTAATAAATCACATATAATAGTTGTCAAACTGCAATTTGTCGTCATGCTTGCGAGCCTCACAAAGCGAGGCGAGCAGTTGAGGCATTAAGCTCGATGCACTTTGGCGATGAGCGCCGAAGGATCTCATCGTCCTGCGAGCCTCTCAAAGTGAGGCGAGCAGTTGAGGCATTGAAACACGCGGGACTTAGACTGAAATGAATGACAAAGGAGCTCCTGTGAGCCTTGCAAAGTTAGGTTCGCGGTTGACTTAGCCTGCAAGCGGTTGAGGAACGCAGGACTTTGAAAAAGAAATCCGAACCTCCCAAAAATACAACTTTAACAGCCAAACCGCAGAAATCGAAAAACATGAAAAACAAGAAAAACATTTTTTTCCAAAAATTAAATCACACACAGCACAGGGGGAATACCAGGGCGCCTGGGAGTGAGGTTGTACGCAAATTTAAGCCGAACTTGCTGAGTTTCAGCATTTGCTTTACCCGCTTACACAAACGGTTTGGCCTTGCGCATGCAGCCTATTTACACTACACACTTGGCCCATTGCTGACACATTCTCCTCAGGTGATCAACAGTCCAACTGTACATTTTCTGATGCAGGAAAATCCAAAGAGATTGTTAGCTCTTCATGATATTGATTGCTGCATATTATAAATAAATAGGTAAAGTATATTAATGTATCAAGTCATATTAATTTATTAATTTACTGTAATAAAAAAATATATATATTTGACACTGCACTTATATATCTGTCTTCACAATGAGTGCCAAAAGGGATCGTTGCAAAGGAGGAAACTTGCAGCACACGAGGGGAGAGGCTTAGTTCGAGTTTCAAGTTAGTGTTGTAAAATGGTGGCGAGTGTGTATTTGTTACTCGGGTCTGGAGCATTTTGTGTCCTTCCTAATAGTGTATTTTGTACCTCATAAGTTCCTGGGTCAAAGTCGTATGTGCCTGGCGATGTTTTGCGTGTTCAGGGTTCGTGTAGCCTCGTTTTCGTTTTTTTTCGGTGGATATTTTTTCTTCTGCTTCAGCGATTTTCCAGTGGCGAAACTCTGCAAATTAAACTTAAATGTGCGTGCAACTTCACTCCCAGATGTCCTGGCTGTCCCCCTTGCTGTGTGTGATGTTTTTGGTATTTTTTTTTGTATTTCTTGTGTTTTTCGTGTTTTTGGACGTGCGCGTTTCAGCCGTTAAGTTCGTATTTTTTGCGGGTCATATTTAATTTCTCTAAGTAGCGGTTTCCTTTTCAAAGTGTTACGAGTCGTAATTTTTTCTGGAGATTTTTTCAAAGTGCTACGGGTCTCACACTATGAATTGTGTATTTGAGTTTTCTGTTTTTCTGTAGTCCCGCGGGTCGGGAGTATTTTTTTTTTTAGATTTGTTTAAAGTGCTACGGGTCTCGCACTGTGAAAAGTCGTACAGGGTCGTAGGGATGAGCGTCTATGGCGCTCATATCCACCAGCGCAAGGAGCTCCTTTAGAGCTCCTTTCCTGACCACAACTGCTTTGTGAGCCCGCAGTTTTAACGTTGCGTTACCAACGTTTTTTGGCAAGCTCGCACTGCTGAGAACTATATATGTGATGATTGCGTTCAAGAGACTCTGGTAGCTGTCTGGTCGCCAATGGAAATATAATATGGATTTGCACTATTTATGTTAGAATCAACTGAGTGTTGATGGGGGTATAAGACTGATTTGTAATCTGTAACATGTATGTGAGGATTCATTTATTCAATCTTTAAAGTGACGGTCTATGAAGAGTGCCATGATAATACTATCCTTTTTAGTGATATACAGGAGAACTGTAGTTGTATCTCTTTACTGAAGAGTGATGGTATACTAGGTAATTTACGATATTCTTTAAACAGGAAGTAAGGTAAAAATACCTCTGGAATGCCAAGCTTCCTATAGATTGTAAGTTTGCGAGTTTTCAATTGTGTGTCCGTGTCTTGGAAACAAGCACTATGTAGATTTGATTATATGCTCAAAAACAGGGCCCTCCATTCTTTAAGGTGTTAAGTTTGTTTTTTGCCATGTACTAACCCCCTGTACAGAGCTACGGAATATGTTGGCGCAATATAAATAAAGATAATAATAATAATAATAATAATAGACCGATCCTTTTATAAAGGTGTGGGATGTAATGGCGAAATGGCCATTAGGAGTACTTTACATATTTAAAAACCCATTACCCAGTTAGGGCCAAGCCAGTTATAGGACCTTGCTATATGGTCTCTTATTACATTTATAAATCTTATTTCAATAATAGGTGTTCACTGACAGGGTTATTATTCACATTTTTTGTTAGGGAGAATGATTGGTCTGTTTCATAATTTTTGTTTTTATTTTTATACAGTATATGGTCACTTTGGAATGGATGGATCACCTGTGGTGGTGATTATTTACCGAGGGACATAAGTTTAGATGTTTTTGGACTGTGGACTTTAATTTGGAGGATCCCCCAAGGGGGGTATAGGCCTTGTGTGGCTGGTTAAGAAATATATTTTCAATAAAAGAATAAAAAAATTGAATTAATAATAGATCCTCATTATAGATAAAACTTAGATAAAAATATTTTTAATAAAGGAGCGGGTTTGTTTTCATATGTTTTTTTATTAGATTTCAATAAAGATTCCCATTAAGTATTTGTCACATTAAAATCAGTATATTGGTGTAAAGGACTGGATTTTTTTCTTTATAAGCTTGTAAATTTGATTAAATGCTAGAGAGAAATGAGAAATAGGATTGAACAACCATCTCTGTCATAAAAAACACACTGTACTGTGTCTTTTCCTGAGCCCTGACTTTAGTGATTCATAGAAGATTTGTTGTTGTTGCATTTGGATTCTGAGTTGCGCTGCACCTACTTTTCAAAACTTTTCCTAAAATGGTGATATTTGAAACAGGCGGGTAGTTTGCCATGCAGTTTTGACCTAAAGCTGTTTTTTTAGTGATCACCATTATTTTCTTTAGTTGAACTGGAAAGATGAATACTGAAACCATCGGATCAGGACAACCTTTGAAAAGATGAGTTGGGCCTGGATCCAAATCACAACAAATGGAGCACAACTGTTTATTATCTTCAATCTTTGTCTCATGACTACTTGAGCAAATTTCAACAATAACCTGAAAGAGTCCATATTAACATATTGCTCTTGAACATTGAACATCATTAATCCTGGAATGCTAGCATCTTGTTTGTATAATACAGGCCAAATCATTCATTGTGATTGGGACAGCTTTATATTAGGCTATAGACAAGTTG
This sequence comes from Discoglossus pictus, assembly GCA_027410445.1. Classification (NCBI taxonomy): domain Eukaryota; kingdom Metazoa; phylum Chordata; class Amphibia; order Anura; family Alytidae; genus Discoglossus; species Discoglossus pictus. The sequence goes on along the minus strand of CM050166.1, from coordinate 241,715,930 downwards.
GCCTACACAATCTTTCCACAGTGCAGAGTAACTGATCTGGTCTAATTTCTGCCACCATGATCTCTCTGAACAAAATGCTTGCAGGTGATTGTAGTTTGATGATTGAGAAGATCAGCCTTTTTTAAATTAAGATAGTTGTGTAAAATAAGGGATCATCAGGGGTGGTATCAAATGATCTGAAAAGGAGTTGTAATGAAGGTGCTGTAGTTGCAAACATGATGAAATGATGACCAGACCAGATGACGAATTCTGTTATATAGAAGATTTCCAAGCCACTGTGGGAAACAAAATCAAGTGTGTGAATTGAATATTGAATTATCTGCTGGAGGTCCAGGCCATCCATTGTGCAGATGAGGTATTGTCCAAATTGTGATAGATTGTCATCATCCCAGACATTGCAGTCTCCCAGGATAAGCCATCTGCAGCGATCCAGAACTAAGCTTGCAACAAGATCTGTGATTTCTTGCACAAACCTTTTTTTAATCTCTGGGAGGGCTATAAAATGAACTCCAGGGGCAATACACCCACATAGCTACAGAGAATGTTCTCACATTCAATATTGTTTTATTTTTCTCCTGCCCTATTCTTTTAACTGAATAATGTGGTGGTACAGCAGCTTCTAAGCAGAGCCACACACTTAAGTAAGTCAAGCAACCATTTCTACAATGGCTGAACCAGTGACAAAGGGCCTCACATCATGCAGCTAAGCAGAGGTATCTAGCTGCAATCAGCCATGCACACTCTCTCATATTTTATATGTAATTGGTACCGGCTGTATACGTCTCAGTAATTCTAAACTCCTCCATGACCTTCTTTCTTCCCACACTCTTAAACTAGCCCCCCCCCCATGCTCCCCCACATATACTCACCTACCCATAATTATTGCAGTTTTATAAAGTCATATTACAATCACCATTTGTAGGCTATACTATCTGACCACTAGGTGAAGATAATACACTGCATACTAGTGACATTATCTTCCCAATGCATTCCTTCATATTTATACTTTCTCCTACTAAATAAAAATCTACTTCCCAACCTTGCATATTTTCTACCCAGGGAAACCTTACACCAAACTTACAGCAACATAATTGTCTTCTCTCATCCTGTATCACTCTCAACTTTCACTAATTCCATGGCCTAAGCAAATTCTTATTCTTATCTCTTATTATTGCTAAGGTTTCTCCCTCTCCCACTTCCTTTAGATTGTAGGTTTGCAAGTTTTCAATCTTGCTGCTTTGGAAAAAATCACTGTTTGAAAGATTTTAAACTCAAAGACAGGGCCCTTCATGGTTTTGCCATGTGTTAGCAATCTAGTTTTGTTTGTGCTTCACCCCTGTATAGCACTACAGAATATGTTGGCGATTTACAAATAAAGGATAATAATAACACTGAGATGGTTTCTGAGTTTTCATCTAACCAAGTATCTGTGTTACAAGCTAAACCTGATTATTCAATCAGGGCTGCAATAATGGCTGTTTTATTTTTAATGGACCTTTACATTAGACAGTTCTGATAAGTGAGACCGAGGCTTGAGGTAATTCTCTAGGTTTTTAATGAGGGGTCTTCTAAAACTGGTATATGATGGGGAGGCCTTTGACTTATTTCCTCTTGTACTCTGTATTGTGTATCATTTGCTGGACTGCACACCATATCTGTCTGTCTCTCCTCTGTTGTTTAAGTTGATTATGGGGAACAAGGGATGTTTTAATGGTCCCTTTACCCAGTGATTGCCTCACATAGTGTAAGGAGTCCACAGTATAGCAGTATGTTTTTTTCACTAGAAGGGAATTAATGCTTTCAAAACCCGGTTGTGTTCTCAAGCACAAGGAAGTGCAGGCCTGGCTTGATATGAATTATAGCTAACTAGAGGTGTTAAGGGTTTTTGGAAGTTCAGATATCTGCATACTTTAGATGTAGGGTACAGGTAGCATGACTTGCCATAATTTGGGAAGCATTTGTTTTTAATGTATTAGTATTCCATTCACAATCTGTGCATATCCAGTATGCAAGCTAAATATTTCTAAATCAATTTCTTATGAAGGAGTTTATAAGCATTTGGAGCTGGCATCTCATGCTGTATAAATCTTCTGTAATACCTTTTAGAGTCATCAGTCGAGAAATATTTCTCTCACAAATGTGACTTCCTCTGGAGCCATTGATGGAAAAATCAGTCCTCCTTGAATCTCTGCACAGCAATGCAAAGTGTAGACTGGTTGGATCCAAGGCTGCAGTGAATGAAGAGGAAGCACATGCTTGAATATTTTTCAGTTATTGGAAATCAAATTGATTAAATAAAATGTTAATTATGGAGAGTTTCAGGAGCAGAAAAAGGGTGAGTCATATATGTTGGGCATGCTCAGTAAAGTCTATTTAATGAGAAATGTTGTCAGGTTTTTGTATGATGTTTGTAAGAAATGTTTGATTAATTGGAGTTATTTTAATGTGCCTATTACTATAGCCAAGGGAATCAGTTACATTTTGGACATATCTGCATCACGTTTTCAAAAAATTGATCCCCTGCATATATTAACCAAAAATGTTATATCAGAATCTAATAGGGAATGTATACCAGTGGTTACATTATACTGTATATATGTATTTGGTAAAGGTGCTATTTAATATCAATGCATTGGTCAGACTACTGTATTATAGAGTTTTTAATACCAGGTTAATATGTAGGCAATGTATTAGTTTACATATAGTCTTAATCTGTATCATTTAATTGTATTTTTTAAGAATTTATAGATTATACAAAACAGCACAATTTTGTTTTGCTTCATACCTGATATTTTTATGGGAAAATGTGATTCAGGCCTTAGGTGGGGAGACACTTTGACGGAATAAAGCATTCTCCATGGTCAGTGTATTAAAATATATGACAAAAGCAGAAGCATATTTGTGCCTATAATCCTGGCATATTGATTTATTTTATAACTTTTAAAGTTGCAGGCTAAGCCATTAGCAAATACCCAGGAGACTTGATTCCCATCCTTCCAGCTGTTAATGGGGGTCAAGAAGAAAAAAAAAAAAGCATGAACACCATATGTTGTATATTCTGTAAAATGTATGTAAAGCAGTCTAAAATCTAAAGTAATAAAAAATGGGAAATGCATAACTAAAGTGAATTAATTTGGCTAAAAAATGGAAAAGTAACAAGAATGAAGAAATGCTTTAGATTACAGGTTTGGAATTATTGAATTGAAAAACTAATAAAAAAATACCAGTAACAGAATTAGTTAAATAGTGAAACACATGTAAGTGAAAACCAGTATTAAAATGTAGAAATTGTTTAAAATCTAAATAATCACAAATGGGACACTTGTTTGCACTATAGTGAAAATAACAAACGACTGCAAAACAGGACTGTGACTTGATAATGTATATGGTAATGGGGATTTACTAAGCATCTCAAGTGGCTGAGATGAAGTGATAAGGGCCGTGTTCTTAAAACTCCACCTTAGGAAATAGGGATACTCGTCTCTGCCACTTGAGATGCTTAATAAATACCACCACAATTTGAAATTCAGTTTACGTTCTGTTGAAAGAGCCTTAAAATATGATCAACTGGATCCACAAAGGAATGGATCTTATACTAAGATCAGCCTCCAAGGGTTACCTCTGTAGGAGTCAGTACAGGCAGTTGTTGGATAAAAGACGTGGCATAGTCATATATGATATTAAGTAGACACTGAAGTCTCCATATGCTCTCGGCACGAGACGATTGAAAACTAGGTGATAGTTACTTGTTATTTATAGTTAATACTTCTAAAGCCCATGGAGCCTCCCCACAAGAATCTGCATGGATAATAAAATTCCAGGCTATAACTGTCAAACTGAATTTCTTTTAGTTTCTTTTTTTACCTACTGTAATCTTTATTTATCATTCAGAGATGTGGCACTATAGGTAAAACTCTAACATTTTCCAGGGGCCACATAATTACTGCAGCTCTATCACATATATAGTTGTGAGCGTACGAGTTGTTGCTCACGCTTGCGGGCTCGCGTAGCGAGCCCGCGGCCCTCGCGAAGCGAGGGCCGTGGCTCGCGAAGCGAGCCGCGGCCCTCGCGTAGCGAGCCGCAGGCCTCGCGAAGCGAGGGCCGCGGCTCGCGCAGCGAGCCGCGGCCCTCGCGTAGCGAGGTCACTGGGCAAGGGCCTCAGTTGCTGGCATGGAGCGCCGAAGGCGCTCCATGCCAGCAACTGAGGCCCCTCGCGAAGCGAGGGCCTCAGTTGCTGGCGAGGTCACTGGGCACGGGTCTCAGTTGCTGGCATGGAGCGCCGAAGGCGCTCCATGCCAGCAACTGAGGCCCCTCGCGAAGCGAGGGCCTCAGTTGCTGGCGAGGTCACTGGGCACGGGTCTCAGTTGCTGGCATGGAGCGCCGAAGGCGCTCCATGTCAGCAACTGAGGCCCCTCGCGAAGCGAGGGCCTTAGTTGCTGGCGAGCTCACTGGGCAAGGGCCTCAGTTGCTGGCATGGAGCGCCGAAGGCGCTCCATGCCAGCAACTGAGGCCCCTCGCGAAGCGAGGGACTCAGTTGCTGGCGAGGTCACTGGGCAAGGGCCTCAAACCCTCGCAAAATTCACGTCGCTACTCAAAAAACACGACACACAAATTACTACACTCGCTAAATTTTACGAGGCACGCAAACAACGTACGAAACACGTTACCACACATTACGACCTCGCAAACATCGGACGCAACACGCCGACATACAAACATTTAAAACACAATATATACACACAGCACATACATAAAAAACTTACCTACACCAAGAGGGAGCACCCAGGACCTCAAAAATGCAACTTACACCTCGATTTTACTCGAAATAAAACACTTTAGAGACTAAAAAAAAACGAAGCGAGAGAAAAAATGGCCGCCGAACAAAACGAAAACGAGGCTACAGCACTCTAAATTTGCAAAACACCACAAGAAACTCGCAAAACACCACAAAACACCTACGGATATTCCGATACAGACCTATACCACACATTACTCGGCATTTTACACCAATGCGGAAGTACACGACTACGCTAACGGTTTGGTCTCGCGCACGCACAGTGTTACACTGCACACATTCAGCATGCTTATACAGCAGCTCCACACCACTAATGCTGCAGCAACATCAACACAGATTGCCAGCTCTTCATCACAATGCTTCAAAATAGGTACACTATATTCATTTACTAATTTAGCTACCTTACAATTTCATTGCCGTCATTTTTTGACGGGCAATTCGCTAGTATTAATTAACAGTAAGTACTTTTAATATAAATACATTCCAGAAGCTAAATGCCTCCCTTTAGGAGTCAAAGTTATTCATATACATTCTAGACCAAAATCTCATCTGTTGCTTTAATACATGTAGCAGCGCCATTTCTGCTCAAACTTTTTCTTTTCTCCCAATGTGCCCTCAAATAACCCATATTTTTCAAGGAGCATATGGTGATATAGCAAATCTACTGTAAGATACATTTTCAGTGCTTTATGCCATCAGTTTTTTTGGGATGGACTACTGTAGTAGGTATACAATACAGTCTATGTTTTTACTTAACAACTGATTAGCAATAAAATTAGTATTTGAAACATATAATTAAAACTTACAGTTGTACTTTAATCTTAAATGTTTTGCTAAACTGGATTTAGGTTTCCTTAGCGTGGTCATTACAGGGAGGTAAGCAGATGTACTTCAGTCACCTGCATGATTGACAGGGAGTGAAGAGAAGCATAACTGTTGACGTTTGAAACACAAAAGTTGAAATTTAAGCTTTAATAGCAACATTGTTTTTTTCCTTCAAATGCTAATGTTTTTGTTAAACATTTATTACATAAACATGAGCACTAAGGTGGTCATTTAATCCCTGACATGTATATTTTATGTGAAGTTATACAGCATTCTGCAACCTGCTTTGTCAGAAGTGCACTCAAAGCTCCCTAGGGGAGATTTTGGTTCACAAAGCCCTCTCAAAAAATGATTCCTCATACAGCAGCGTCTATGAAAATAAGAAACCGTTTGAATCTACCTATAGATACTCCTAAACGAGAAATGCAAAGACCACAGAGCAGACATATTTACTAAGCATTGAAGATGAAAGGTTGATTGATGTCATGTAAACAATACAATATATATTATTACTAGTAACTTGCCCGTCATAAATGACGGTATCATAGAATGTTATCTTGAATTGTCTGTGCTCTCTCTCTCTGTCTTGTGTCTATATCTCTCTTTGTCTTCTGTGTCTCTCTTTCTCTCTGTCTTGTGTCTCTGCTTTCTTTCTTTCTGTCATGTCTCTCACTCCTGGTGCGCTCACTCTCTCTGTGCACTCTCTCTCTCTCTGTGCGCTTTCTGTCTGTGCACTCTCTCTCTGTGAACTCTCTCTCTGTTTGGGCACTCTCTCTTTGTCTGTGTGCCCTCTATCTGTGTACTTTCTGTCTCTGTGCATTCTGTGCTCTGTCTCTCGCTCTCTGTATACACAGTCTGTGTGTGCTCTCTCTCTCTGTACCCCTCCCTCTCAGTGTCGCTCTCTGTGCGTTCTCTCTGTCTATGCACTCTCAGTCTGCGCTCTCTCTCTGTCTGCACTCTCTCTTGCTCTCTGTGTGTGCACTCTCTTTATGTACCCCTCCCTCTCTGTGTCGATCTCTGTGCTTTCTCTGTCTATGCTTTCTCTCTCTGTGGCTCTCTCTCTGTGTGCTCTCTGTCTGTGCACTCTCTGTCTCTGCTCTCTGTATGTGTACTTTCTTTCTGTGCATTCTCGCTCTCTGTGCGCTCTCTCTCTCTGTCTGTGCACTCTCTCTTTGTGTGCTCTCTATCTGTGCACACTCTCTCTGCGCTCTCTGTCTGTACTCATCTCTGCCACTTGAGATGCTTAATAAATACCACCACCATTTTAAATTCATTTAAAACGTGTCTATGCACTCTCTCTCTCTGTATGCTTTCTGTCTGTGCGCTTTCTCTCTCTATGCTCTCCCTCTCTCTCTCTCGCGCTCTTTGTCTGTGCACTCTCTGTGCACTCTGTCTGTGCACACTCTCTCTGCGCTCTCTGTCTGTACTCATCTCTGCCACTTGAGATGCTTAATAAATACCACCACCATTTTAAATTCATTTAAAAACGTGTCTATGCACTCTCTCTCTCTCTCTCTCTGTATGCTTTCTGTCTGTGCGCTCTCTCTCTATGCTCTCCCTCTCGCTCTCTCTCGCTCTTTGTCTGTGTACACTCTCTCTGCGCTCTCTGTCTGTGCCCTCGGATTGTGCATGTTTTCTGTGCTCTCTGTCTGTGTAATCTCTGTGCTTTTTGTCTGTTCACTCTCTCTCTCTCTGCACTCTCTGTCTGTGCTCTCTCTGCGCTCTCTGTGCACTCACTCTCTTCACTCTCTGTCTGTGCTCTCTCTGCACTCTCTGTCTGTGCACTCTCTCTCTCTGAGCGCTCTCTCTCTAGCTCTGTGTGCGCTGTGTGCACTCTCCCTGTCTGTGTGCGCTCTTGTTCCTTAATTTTCTCTCTCTGTACCCCTCCCTCTCTGTACCTCACTCTTTCTCTGTGTACCTCTCTCTCTCTGTGTACCTCTCTCTCTCTGTGTACCTCTCTCTCTCTGTGTACCTCTCTCTCTGTACCTGTCTCTCTGTCTATGTGTACCTATCTCTCTCGGGCTGTACCTCTCTCCCTCCCTCTTTCTCTCACTCACTTTGCTGTCTGTCTCTGAAATGCAAATGGCTGCCGCCTTCTGTTGATATCAGATTTAGGCCCTGTCCCCAAATTACATCATGACCACGCCCCCTTGATGATGTCAGCATTACACACATAAGACAACTATATTAGTGATACGATTTAAAAATGCCATCCCAATAACTTTAACAAATACTTCAGATTTTTAAATGTGCTAATTATGAAATTACATTATTAGCCTTTCAGTAGGTATAAATCAAATAATTTATAATATGGGCACCACAGAAATAGTGTCCTACAGTATACCTATTTATTACAAAAAAACACCCAGGAGAACACCAAAATATAAAAAAAATGACTTAGGTTAATTTAGATTTCCTTAAAGCATTTTAAAATATTGTGAACCTTCTAAATATCTAAGCGGCTAAAGCTCTGAGAGACAGATATATCAAAAGATTCAAAAACCTTTTTAAGATACAGAAATATTAAGCCAATAACTTTGGAAATATTTTACACAAATAATTTGAATATGAAAAATAATACTCTAAATAATGTATAATTAGCACACAGAAATCCCTGTTTAAGACGTGAGATTATTAAATATATATTTAGTGGGTTTTTTTTATAATTAGCCCTTCTACTACTATCGAGGGGAACATGAATTAATTTATTTTAAATTATTTAAAAAGATTATATTTTGTTTAATTTGTGCTTTCCTAGATTTTTTTTGTAATACATAGATTTGCTCTAGAACAGGTTTGGATTTGGAGAGCCACACACAGGCCAGGATTTGAGGATATCCCATAATGACTGACTCTGTGTACAGAGACTATACCCTCAAGTACAGGCCTGTGTGGCTATCCAGTGGCCTCATTCTATTAAGGGCCGTAGAAGATGTGTGGCCGCACAGGATGGCTTCATAAATTTGCTCTAGAACGGGTGGGCAAGTTCGGACCTGGAGAGCCACACACAGGCCAGGATTTGATTATATCCCATAATGACTGACTCTGTGCACAGAGACGATAACCTCAAGTACAGGCCTGGGTGGGGCTATCCAGGGGCCTCAATCTATTAAGGGCCGTAGGAGATGCCTGGCCGCAAAGGATGGCCGCAAGCTAATTCCCTATTCTATTCCCTTGCGGCCGAGGGCTCCGACCGGCTTACGGCCAGCGCCCTGTTATCCCTTGCGGCCACACCCGCCGCAGGGAAAGCCTTTGCTGTTATGCGGCCGCAAGAGTTGCGGCCGCAAGAAAGCCCGGGTTGCTTTTCAAATGCTACGCGAACCCTTCCGTCAAGACCGTAATTCGCTAAAACCGAGCCGCAGCATACTTACACCAAAAAGGTCCAGCAAGGCTCTTACTTACAAATCGTAGCACCAATTAAGCACATAAAACAGCCATCCTGTACTTTGATGAGACGTGAAAGTGATTGTAGGTGTTAGAATTCATAGCACAACATTCCCCTACACTCAAATCTGTAAATCTTTTTTTTTGTAATTCATGTTCAATTTCCCTATCCGGGCTTGGAGCACATCAGACCCGCAACGGCTGCGGGATTAGCCTTCGTTAAGTCCGTAAATGGGTAAAATCGACCCACAGGTTACTTGGGCCACGGAGATGTCGCAAACGGCTTACTTACAAATCGTAGCACTAATTAAGCAAATAGAAAAGCCATCCTGTACTTTTATTAAAAGTGAAAGTGATGTTTGGTCTTAGAATTAATAGCGCAACATTCCCCTATTCTCAAATCTGCAAATAAAGAAATTTAATTTCATATTCAATCATTGTGTTCTATCTATTATGCAAGTCCCACGGGCTTAGAGGTCAATCAAGCACGTGGGACTTAGGACGGAAATTAAACCTGAAATGAAATATTGGATTTGGGCGATGTACACGCTTGAGAGGGCATTTCTAATAATCCTCATGTCCCCCCATTATGTTGCCCATCATTTACAGTGCTTTACAGTGCAGTCTTGAATTTATATTTCCACTTACAGTTTTCCGGCTTTGCGGCCTTGAAACACAATTTATGGGCGCACAGGAAATGCTTGCGGCCGATTGCATTGTTTGCGACCGGCTGTAAGGGGAACCTCCTTGCGGCGCCGTCCATTTGGATAGCAGCGTGGCCGTAGCGCTACGCAGGGCCGTAAGCTGGCCGAAAGGAATCATTTTTTTGCGGCCAATTTACGTCCCTTAATAGAATGAGGCCCCAGGTCTGGACTTGCCCACCCCTGCCATAGAACATTATTGCTATTTGGTGCCCATATTATAAATTAGTTTTTAATATGGTTTACATTTTTATTATTGTTTCAGTATTTGTTTCCTAATGAAAGGCTTGTATGGAAACTACTTTAAAACAGACTTCAATTTTGAGCAAGTAATGCAAGAAGATTGATATATAGGCCATTAATAGTACTAAACCATGATAATGTTCAGGCTGCTAGAAAATTGCCTTTGCAATTAACAACTCAAGGTAAAATTGGAGAGTATAAGCAGAAAGCACTAAAACTAATTAGATGAACCTTACATATTTAAAGTCACTAAAAACTTCTGATTATTAACATACTTTATGTAACTGCTCTTTTGACACAATGGAAATATATATTGATAGAACTTGACTTCCAGAAAATGGTACATTAATCCCATGATGTAGTTTTTTAATTGTTGTTTAACAAATAAAACCTAATATTCAATTTTTAAACATAATATATTTAAAAAAAGATGTCAGAAAAGTCTGCTAACTGCAAAAACACAGTAGCAGAAGGATAAATCTTGTTTAATTATACTTGAAATAAACACAATAAAAGCCTCTCATTCTATAATAGATATGTACACTTGAGCAAACAAAACATGATGAACTATCTTTATCAGATCATATATATAACAACAGTTTCAGTTTGCAATTATTTTTCATTATCAGGCGAATAAACTTTGGTGTAGACAATAAACTGTTATTATTATATTTTGCTTAAAAAGCACCAACATATTACACTGCACTATAAAGAATATACAGTATGTTTAGGTAGAAAGTGAAAAAAAAAATGCATTCTTTAATATATTAACCATTTATTTCAAATAAATGCCCCAATTAGAGGATAACTGTGGTTTAGTTGTTGTTGTTAATTCATTCAGTCTTGTCTGCATCACACCAGGCCCATCTTTTGGCCACTGCCACTCTGAGCTGCCTCAAGCTCATGTTCATTGCTTCAATTACCTCATATTCCATCAGAATACCGTCTTCTCATGATATGGCCAAAATATTTGAGCTGCAGCATCACAAAAAAAAAAAAAGCGTCGGTTCTACAGGACTCAACCTTCTTTGTGGTCCAGCTCTCAGAACAATATGCTACTACTGTGAACACCAAAGTTCTAACATTTGTTGATAGTGTAACATATTTTCATTGTAATAGCTTACCCAGACTTGTCCAAGCTTTCCTCTCCTGAAGCATTTTTTTAATTTCATGACTTCAGAAGGATTGAACATTGAGTGTAAATTGTCAGAAGGTAGCTGCAGAAATTCAAGAAAGCATCATGGTAAAAAATATGTTCAAATATGCTGATCATGAAGCAGCTGAAAATTTTATTGACGAATTTGCCTAAATAATTCCTGTAGAAGGAAAAGAAAACATTGATCCTGAACAAATGTGCAATGCTGTTGAAACATCTGTGTACTGCCTATAAAAATGTTTGATAAAGGTTTTGTGTCACTCAGGAGAAGATGATGATAACCAAACTTAAGCCAAAAGTTTTTTAACAGAAAGTGTAAATAATTTAGAAGAAGCTAATATTGATGAAGTGCTGAACATAGACAATGATGCAAGTTTCGCGCATTTCTTTTGTGATGGACTACAATGAGTTTACATTGTGAAAATGAAGGACAAAAGGCAATAGATGATATAGATGGAAATGTGTGATCTGTTAGTGACACTGTACAATGTGCATTTATCAGTGAACAAGAGACTATGACAGTTTACTTAATTAAAGAGAGATTGCTTAGACAGAAAGCAATGTTAATGAGACAGATAATACAGGAAGAAGATTTTAAGAAGGAATACGTTTCTAAAAGGCCATCTGTCTAGTGCTGCTCCATTACTTAAGTATCCTGCACCTGGAAGATCTTCATATGTCTTACGCCAAGCTGATGACAATAATGACAACATTGATTTACTCTCATCCTGCGACCATTTCAACTCTGATGTACCCTTTTCTGCAAGTTTCTCATGCCAGATGTAAAATAAGGTTGCTTCATTGAATGTGTTCCTTACAAATAAAAAATATGACAGTAGTTATAGTATATGTTTATATTTTATGAATATTCTTAAGGTTTGTTGTAGATATGTGTTTCTATATGTGGTTCTGCCTCAAACCTCACTGGGGTTTTTCTTTCTGAAATCCCAAAACTTCAGAATTCAGGAACACAACTGGCACGAAAGGTTTCATATAAAGGATTCTTGACCAGTATTAAGCAAAATGACTTGAAAGTTGATTATACAAATGTTATAATCAACTCTTTATTATATCATAAAGCTTCAAGTAAATTATTATTCTCAGGTAAGGTACAGACCAAACACAGCCAATCAGAAGGCGCCATTTTGATATTTTGACCGGAGAATGTGTGAGAACCATCATTTGCGGCGGGAAGCTCCTGAAGGGAGAAGCTCTGTTAGATTTTTTATTTTTTTAGAACGTTGGGTTGTTTTTGGAGGGGCCCTGCCTGCGATGACTGAAGGAAGACCGGGGCGTCGCTGGATGGGCATTTTGAACAGGTAAGTTATATTGTATTACATGTTGTATGTATTAATGTATTAATTGTAATGTTTATTTTTATTGTAGGTGTGACCAGACCTGTGGACATTTTTGGAGGGCCCTGTCTGGGATGAAGAATAGAAGACAAGCATCGCTGGAGGCGCATTTTGGCAAGGTAAGTGGTCTAATTCACCCTTTCTTTTATTGCTGGGTGTAGGTCTTTTTTTATTTTGATAGTGCTGAGTTTATTTTATGTTTTGTCAAATTTGACTGAAAGAACAGTAAAAATAGAAATACCCTTATAGGATAGCCCATACAAAAATCTGTCTTAAAATATAACTTTTATTAGCGTGTAAGTGCAAATACATTGATTAATACCAATATTTACAATTGTCTGATGGCTGGTCTTGGTGCCCTATTCTTAGTAACTTCCCTGAATATTTTTTTATTAATTGGTCTACTGATAGTTTCACTTTCTCATAATATTACTAGCATTGTTTCCTCAATGTTTGAGGCAATGGGTAATTTATATAGTGTCTCTTAACACTATATAGAAACTGGCGACTTGCCCGTCAAAAAATGACGGCAATAAGATTGTAAGGCAGGTAATGTTGTTTGCGTGCAAAATTAATTTTGTTGGTGTTTTAAGATCCTTCGGCGCTCATTGCGAGGCTCTTGGTTGTTTGTGTGCTATGAACAGCGTTGGTCTTCTTTTTGGGTATGGCAATGAATAATTAATAAACTAAGAAAATAATATAGTTTACCTATTGTGAAGTAATATATGCAGGAAGCATTGTGTTGAAGAGCTGGCAATCTGTTTTCATGTTGCTGCAGCATCAGTGCTGTGGAGCTACTGTGTAAGTGTTATGAATGTGTGCAGTGTGTAGTGTAAATAGTGTGCGTCCGCGAGGCAAATCAGTTAGGGTAGCTGTGTACTTCCGGATTGTATAAGTTAGTGTTCTAAAAATAGCGCCTAATGTGTGGTATGCGGCTGTGGCTGATTTAGCGTCCTTGTTTTTGGATGTCGTCCGATATATATTTGTTACCAAATTGAAGTGCTATTCCACTAGGTTCCATAATAGGATTTAAAACTTCTAAAAGGATTAAAGAGATCTAGTGCATTTAAAGAAATAACAACATTTTCCTACACATTGCAGTGGAGATTAAAATGTTAAATTCTGCTGGGTCCTGATAGGGACCCCCGCAGCAAAGGTTGATTTAGGGACCCTGCACGGGGTCCCAATGGGGACCCCGCACCATAGGGGGGTTAATGTTTTGTGCCACGGGGGTACGCACGGCATGGTCTTAACAATTTGTGTGCCGTGGGCCCTTTAAGGAACCGCGGCAGGAAGTTTAAAATTTTAAATGTTGCAGGGGCCCCAATCGGGACCCCTGCAGTAAGGGGTTGATGTGGGGAGCTTGTGGGGGTCCCGTTCGGTAAGCCTGCATCATGAGGTTCATGTGGGGACCCTGCAGCAGGGTTGCCACATGCATTTTCTCAAGTCCTACGGGCTTGGAGGTTGGAATCATTAATTACTTGATGGCGATCTCTGTTTCCATTCGCTGTTTCGATAGCGGGAGTTACCGACTCCATGTACAGGCCCGTAGATGATACTTCCGATGGCATGGCTTACGATTCTCGTGAAGAGGGACTAATTTGCAGGGCCTGACAATTAAATGGCAGAGTAAAAGTTGAGCTACTCGAGCATGCATCTCAATAGTAGGAAATCGGGGTTTGCGCTCAAGTAACAGCCCCAAATTGAATGAGGGTCTAAACCCATAAATCATGAACCCGTAAGAAGCAATTCAGAGCATGATCAATTAAGCAAGCCCATAAGTTACAATTAAGACAGAGCCAATAGTAAATGAGATTATCATCATGACACAAGTAAAACATGGAGTTTAAACTACAATCAATTAATATTTAGAAGTCTGATATACGATTGTACTCGCAATCCAGTAAAGTAGAAATGAATAAAAATGAATGATGAAACTGTGCTAGTCCATGTGAGTGGCCTGATATATACTACTTGATTCCTGGAATTTATATAAAACAAATAAAACGTAAAAAAAAATATATTATTGCAAATTTGGGAGCTTGAGACTGTTGTGCAATTAATTCTAATGTCTTTCATTGCTTTCTCAGTATTTTAAAATACAGTAGTGTGTTTATATTTGCTTTTTCAGTGCCACGAGCGGGTGTTTAAGCCACTTGCTAGTCCTATCTAGTACTCATAGAATTTTTTGATCCATTTGCCATTTATGGGTTTTAAGGCAATTGCGGGCTTGTTGAATTGTTGCAATTGAACATGGATTAGCACTGTTAACATTTGCGGGCTTGAAACATCAAAGGAGTAGATAGAACAAAGTTATGTTTTTTACAACCGTAGTGATTTTGAACCTAGTAGAGGCCAATTGAATAGCAAGCTACATTACAAGCTCCAGTAATTACAATTTGCTCAATTGAATGGTGGCCTACGTATGTAAAACAGTTTCACAAAGCTCCACATACTCCGGTATTATGCAGGAGTTTATGACAGCAGAGGAGTAAACAATCTTGTCTCTGTCTCACTCTAACTTCAGTTTTTTTGTAGACTACAATTTCATATAAAATAAAAACATTTGTAATATTTAAAACATTATTAAGTAAATGATAGAGCATGTATAACTACAAAGTCACTTTAATGGAGGATCACCTGGGACTGGTACTAGGTAGGGACATTGTTGAACACATTTTAGTATCTTGAGTTAGGTATTGGTTGCTGTGTTGTACACACCATTTATTTGGCTCTTCCTGTTATTGAACATGTTAAACTTTTAAATTTGTGATGAAGACAGTTATGATGACTTTGCTCATATTACTGACATATCCTAGCTATTGTTTTAACAATGAAAGATATAGACAGTTAATTAGTTTGGTAAAATAGCTGGTCATCAAAGTTCTACTTGTTAGATCTTAAAGTAAGCACTCTATTGTTGCACTGAAGGGCATGTGATGTGATGGGTTTACTAGCATTCAATTAATTTTCTTATGCCCTCATTGTTTATATTTTTCAAACAAAGGGGATATACACTTTTTCAGGTTTGAAAGCTAGAAAAATGCAAGTGAAGCCATAAGCTGCATATGAATTATTATCCAGATGTAATGAAAACAGATGCTCATATTTCCATAGGGAAACCATATGCCACTTGTATTTATGCTCTGGCCTGCGTAATTTAAGGAATAAAAGCAGTGGCCTTGTCCTGTATTGAAAGTCAGACAGTGTAATGAAAGACAAATACACATATCTAAGACGCTGCCTAAGCTCTCAAAATTATTGTTTTCAGTGTCTTTTAGATACGATGAACACCAGGTACTCTCCAGTGGTTTGGACCGTTCAGAATGTAATTTCCAAAAATACATATTTTCTTTACTATCAAAATGTGCTAATACACTATATCTTAAAGTTAATGTGTTGCTTATTATAGAAGCATGGTATATATATGTGTGTGTGTGTTTAGTCATTCCTTTATGCCACTTTTCCGTGACCCTATGGACTGCAGCACGCCAGGAACATCTTGTGTCCATAAGGTTTTCATGGCAAAGATATGAGAGTGGATTGCCAGTTCCTTATCCAGTGGACCGCAATTTGTCTGACCTCTCTGCCAGGCCTGGCCATATTGGTTGACTTTACATGGTATAGCTCACAGCTTCATTGAAGTACACAAGCCCCTTCACTACAACAAGGTAGGGATACAGAAGGGGATGGAATTACATATATAGTTGTCGTACTGCAAGTTGTCATCATGCATTGTAAGCCTCGCAAATGGAGGCGAGCAGTTGAGGCACAAGGGACTTAGGCTGCAATGAACGCCGAAGGTGCTCATTGCAGGGGTAGACACGTTAGATATAGCTGGCGCTCATCCTAAGAAGCACTGATCTTAGCTTCAATGAGGCCTCATCACAAGGCCCCTGGACTTAGCGGCAGACGCAAAATTATCGCCTGTATGATTTAGGATTCAAAGCGCGTAGATGGACTGTGTGGCTCGCAAAAATACGACTTTAATAGGCGAACCACCAAACTGGAAAAACCTGCAAAAACACATAAATATGTCTCAAATTATCTTACACAATAACACACAGCACAGGGGAGAGCCAGGGAGCCTGTGAGTGAGATTGCAAGCTAATTTGAGGCATATTTTGTCTTTCTTAAAGATCGAAAATTGTCAAAGAGGGAAAAAAATGGCTGTCAAAAAAACATAAACATACTGAAACAGGATGAAAACAAGGCTGAGCAACACCAGGCACGTGAGACTTACAAAATACAGAACGTCGCAAAAAGAAACACACACGAACAACGCCAGGACTTTGACAAAAAAAACAACGCCAGTAACCGCGCGCCATGCAAAGATTAGGCAGACACATAGAGGAGAAACACACAGGGAAGGGACAGGGGGGAGATGCTAGAAAGACACATGGCACTCCCAAGCACAAAACTTGCAGGTTAATGAACCCTGAAATGAGTGGCCCATACAGTAGGCAGGAAGAAAGGTGTGCAAGCCATGTAATGAGCGCCAAAGGTGCTCATCGTGGGGCTCCCGATGAGCACCGTGAACGGGAGAGGGTTGCAATGATCGCCAATGGTGCTCATTGCAAAGCAGCAATGTTGAAGTACACGGGTGGAGAGGCTGGTATTGAGCATCAAAGGCGCTCATCGCGGGGCTCGCAAAGGTGCTCAGAGGAGAAAAAGCCTCACATTGTGTGGCAAACAGCATTGCCAGCCTTACAAATTTATTCCCATCATTTTTGACGGGCAATTTCCTAGTTTATATATATATATATATATATATATATATATATATATATATATATATATATATATACTGTATATATACAGTGTGTATATAAATAAATATATATATATATATATATATATATATATATATATATATATATATACTAGCGACTTGCCCGTCAAAAATGACGGCAATAAAAACTGAAGCCTGGCAATGCTGTTTGCCACACAATGTAAGCCTCTCCCCCTCTACTTTACTGGCCTTGTGATGAGCGCCATTGGCGCTCATCACAGGCCTTGCAATGAGCCCCTTTGGAGCTCATTGCGAGTCTCTCCCTCTGTCTACTTCCTCCCTTGTGTCTTATTTCCCCCTCCTCTCCCTCCCTTGTGTCTCCTTCCGCCTCATCTACCTCCCTTGTATCTCCTGCCCCCCTGTATTTTTACCTCCCTCTCCCTCCCATGTCTCTAAACCCCTCCCCTGTGTCTCTTTCCCCCTTCTCCCTCCCATGCATCTCTCCCCCCCCCCCCCTGTGTCTCCCCCAACCCTCCCCTGTGTCTGTTCCCCCCTGGCCTGTGTCTCTTTCCCCCTCCCCCTGTGTCTGTTCCCGCCTTCCTCGTGTCTCCATTTCCCTCCCTTGTGTATCTTCCCCCCTGCACTCTCTCCCCTGTGTCTCTTCCCCCTCCTCTCACTCCCCTGTGTCTCTTCCCCCTCCTCTTTCTGTGCCTCTTCCTCCCTGTCTCTTCCCCCTCTCCCTCTGTGCCTCTTCCCCCGCCTCTCTCTGTGTCTCTCGCCACTGTGTCTCTTCACCCCTTCCTCTGTGTCTCCCCCCTCTGTGCCTCTTTCCCCCCTCTCTCTGTACCTCTTCCCCCCTTTCCCTCTGTGTCTCTTCCCCCCTCACCCTCTGTATCTCTCCCCCCTGTGTCTCTGTCCCCTCTCCCTCTGTGCCTCTTCCCCCGCCTCTCTCTGTGTCTCTCGCCACTGTGTCTCTTCACCCCTTCCTTTGTGTCTTCCCCCTCTGTGCCTCTTTCCCCCTCTCTTTGTACCTCTTCCCCCCTTTCCCTTTGTGTCTCTTCCCCCCTCACCCTCTGTATCTCTCCCCCTGTGTCTCTTCCCCCTCTCCCTCTGTGCCTCTTCCCCCCTCTCCCTCTGTGCCTGTTCCCCCCTGGCCTGTGTCTCTTTCCCCCTTCCCCCTGTGTCTGTTCCCCTCTCCCCCCCATTTCCCTCCCATGTGTATCTTCCCCCTGTTCTCCCTCCCCTGTGTTTCTTCCCCCTTCTCTCACTCCCTTGTGTCTTTTCCCCCTCCTCTACCTCCCCTGTGTCTCTTTCCCACCTATCCCTCTGTGTCTCTCCCCCCTCCCTCTGTGTCTCTTCCCCACTCTCCCTCTGTGCCTCTTCCCCACTCTCACTCTGTGCCTCTCACCCCCCTCTTCCCCACTCTCCCATCTGCTCGCATATCGCGCCGCGCTGTGCGCATGCGCAGCTTGCGCCGCGCTGTGCGCATGCGCGTCTTGTGCCACGCTGAATCGCAGTTTGACAATTATATTATGTGATATATATATATATATATATATAGTTCAGTCATTCAGTTGAGTCTGAGTCACTTATGGACAAAAGCACACCAGGCACATCTGTCAACCACTTGAGAGTCCCACACCTCTGAGTCCCATCAAGCTCATGTTCATTGCTTCAATGATCAAAATTGGAATATTCATATTTTGATGTTTGGACCACTTTAAATATGTGTATAATATGTTCTGAAGAAGAACAGTATGAAGTCATACATATTGTCACATTTTCGGTTACTTTATTTGAGCACTATATCTTAGATCTAAAGTATATATAAAATGAAACATCTTGTTTTCCAGTTTACAAAGACAAGAATAGAAATCCTATTAGCAACAGCAATGAACACTTACAATATATATAATAATTGCTATTTTACACATTAAAGTAAAGGATAAGTCTAAATATTCAGTACATGGCTATACCTATCATACTAAGCTCATTATGATACTATTTCTATTGTTTTGAACAATCCTGTCTTTCAAACCAGGTCACATAAACATCAGTTAATCAATATGCTAATCCTGTTTTGTTTTTGTATTCTTTATTGTAGTTTTTTGATAGTATCTGCAATGAGTCACTGAAATAAGAACACTGAGAAGAAAACAATAGGCTTTTCACAATTTCTAGATATTGCAGAAACTATTACATGAAAACATTTCTGCCATTACACTGTATATAAGTACAGTTTTGTCAGATGCTGCTAAAATGCATGATGACATGCTTATTACTGGGACTGGATGCTCACCCAGCAACTTCAACCTCTATTAGCTGGGATATGTTTTATAGTGGTGTAGAAGGCACGAGCGATGAGTTGACACAGTAAGTGCAGTACAAGAATATTTTGCATATATATTGAATTTTGTTCAAAAGGACAACAATTTTTTACACTGCTTTTATAATATTCTGAATGTTGACAGCTAACATGAACATAAGGGTTAAATGACAAATATGTTCACTGTAATAGATAAGTATTGGTTTTGTCACATGTTAAAATATACATTTTATATATTAGACAAGGAGACAGTTATATTAATATAGTTGCATGCACATATACAGAATACAGGGACCTACCCTACACGCACGGGAAGCACGCCGCTGACATTCAGATGTAGCTGTCTCTAAGTGGCCGGTAAGTGGTTAGGGGTTTTCGGATTAGGTTTAGAGGGTTAGGGATTTAGGGTTAGGCGCTTAGGGTTAGGTACTTACTTTTAGGGGGTGACGGTTAGTCTAAAAGAGATAGGAGGTTAGGGTTAGGACTGGAAAGGGATGTAGGGGCTTAGTGTTAGGGGATTAGTGGGTTAGGTTTAGGGTTAGGTCCAGTAAGTGGTGTAGGGGGTTAGGGGTAGGGCTGGCAAGGGGTGTATGGGCTTAGGGTTAGGAATAGGGGGCTAGATTTAGGGCTAGAGCCAGTAACTGGTGTAGGGGGTTATGGTTAGGGGCTTAGGGAGTACATCGGGACTCGAGCACGCCCGGCACCAGGAGGCTTCCCGAATGTGTGCATATAACAGGATAGATCCAAATACAGTAATGTCTTATTTTGTGCTATCAAAGTAAATGCTCTGCAGAATTTAGAAATGTATCATTTATTATTAGTATTATTATAATAAACGTTCATCTATAATTGTAGCTATATTATTGGACACTTCCGTTGATGATGCATAATATTTAAAGTTCTCAGTTTCTTTAACTTTAAGACTTTGAACTGAGGTTTCATGGTACAATTCAGTTGTTTTAGTTTTCATTTAGTCCCTTATTCACAGATATCTTTTACTTACAGTATATTGACATCTTTGAGAGTTAAAACTGACAGTCGGTAACTGTGATTAATGTGGTCAACATATCCATATCAACAGTCAAGAGAATAAAGATTAGTGGACTATTGTATAGGGATTGAGTTTAAAACTGAAAAGTGATTGTTCCAATCTGTTTACAGATATATAAATAATATATTACAGCAATATGTAGAATGTACAATAATATGGCCCACATAATCTGCCCATATTATATATGGTAAAGCCTCTAACATTACTTAGTTTTCTTTCTGTTCAACCTATGCATCATATTTTAATTTCCTTATAGTTTTTGACTGTATTATCGCTTTGGAAATTGATTCTTTAGAAGTCCCGTTTTCTCACATTGCTTGTCATGCATCCATGCTCCGGTTTCAGCATATCATCTTTAGTCCAGACATTTTTCTCTGAAATATGTTTGAATAGTATATTTTGATTCATCATTCAGTTGATGATCAATCTTCCACAAAGCATGCATGTTTAGGGTGGAATGTCAAAAAAGGCATACATTTGTGCAGCATTATACCTCTTTAACCTAATCAAGCATTTATGCAACAATATAATGTGGCTTTGCAATTTGAATTCAGTGTTAAGCTTCACTTGAAGCAATGATACTGATTAACAAATAGAAGCAGTACAAATTGCCATAAAGATCTCCACGCCATAATAAACTAAACCAACACAATCTGTGCCGAGTATCAATACTCTTTAGATCATAACCATAGCAGGAAATTAATAAAACATTATATGCAAGTTAATAACTATCATGTTACTTAGCTTTATTATACCCTTGGTAGACGAGGAGGTAAGTACTGTCTATTATTTGCGATTATCCCATGAATTCAACAAATTCAACATGATCTAGTTTTACAAAACTGGGTAGAACCACATTTTATATAAATAAGGAAAATGACTTGTAAGTTAAGGAGGGATTTTTTTCTGCAAATTTATCAGTGTAATATGTTTATTGGATTTATTAGATTGTTACTGCCAGGAACTGGGTACTAGAAATTCAAATTCTTCAGGGGTGAGGTTGCAAAAATAATTTAATGAATACATCCCAGGATATACAAAGCTTGGTCTATATACCTTTTAATCAAAAGTCCAATGCTTGTATAAATCTACATGCACAAACAATAGCAAAATGATTATTATTATTATCATTTATTTGTAATGCGCCAACAAATTTCGAAGCGCTATACATAAGTTGTGATCAAGGCAAAACAATATTAACACATTACAAAGATGGAGGGCCCTGTCTTTGAGCCTCGAATCCAGTGTCCATGGTGCTTTCCCCAAAGCACTGTGCAAGATTGAAAACCCGCAGACTTACAATCTAAAGGTTGTGGGTGTGGTACAGGAGTGTGAGAAATGCAGTGTGCATGTTAAGGAGGGAGATTATAGGCTTCTTTAAACAGGCGTGTTTTTAGTGAGGTTTTGAAACAAGAGGATAGTCTAGTGTTGCGAGGCAAGGAATTCCAGAGAGTAGGGGCAGCACAAAAAAAATCCTGAAGGCGGGAGTGAGAGTAGGTGATGAAAGAGGATGAAAGAAGAAGGTCATTAGCAGAGTGAAGAGGGTGGGTGGGGGAGTATTTGGAGATGGGAGCAAAGATATAAGGGGGTGCAGTGTTGATGAGGGCTTTGTGAGCTAGGGAAGAGATTTTAAATTTTATTCTGGAGGCCAAGGGAATCCAGTGGAGTGATTGAGAGAGAGGTGCTGCAGACATGGAGCGTTTAGTACGGTAGATGAGTCTAGCAGATGCATTCAATATGGATTGAAGGGGCAAAAGATGGGTGGTGGGTAGGCCAACCAGAAAGGAGTTGCAGTAGTCAAACCAGGATATGATGAGGGAATGTATTAGAGTCTTAGTTGTGTCTTGTGTAAGGTAATGACGTATTTTGGAAATGTTTAAGTTGAAAAGACAAGATTTTGTCAGTGACTGTATGTGAGAAATGAGAGGGCAGGGTCCAGTTGAACCCCAAGACAACGGGCTTTGGAGGTAGGAGTGATGATGGCGTTGTTGACAGTGAGAGAGATGTGAGGAATTGATCCTGTAGTAGATGGTGGGAAGATTAAGAGTTCGGTCTTAGACAAGTTGAGTTTGAGATGGTGGCCAGACATCCAGGAAAATATGTTTGAGAGGCAGTTGGAAACACGTGCTAGAAGAGAGGGGGATAAATCAGGTGCCGAGAGGTAAGTTTGCTTGTCATCTGCATAGAGATGATATTGAAGTCCAAAAGATTTTATTAGGATGCCAAATGAGGATGTGTAGATGGAGAATAGGAGGGGCCCTAGGACTGAACCTTGAGGTACACCAACAGACAGAGAGTGATGAAAATAAGAGGTGCCAGAGAAAGAGACACTAAATGTTCGATCTTGTAGGTATGTGAACCATGAGAGAGCAGTATCTCTGATTTCAAGGTAGTGGAGAAACTGGATTAGTAGAGGGTGATCAACTGTGTCAAAGGCAGCAGAGAGATCCAGGAGAAGTAGAATAGAAAAGTGACTGTTTGACTTGGCAGTGAGCAAATCATTAGTGACTTTTGTGAGAGCTGTCTCAGTGGAGTGTTGGGGTTGGACGCTGATTTGGAAGGGGTCAAGAAGGGAGTTGGAGGAGACAAAATGGTTAAGGCGATTGTAGACAAGCCGCTCAAGCAGTTTGAAAGCCAGAGGAAATAGGGACATAGGGCGGTAGTTAGTTGCAGAATCAGTGTCAGATTAGTTTTTTTTACGAATGGGTGTAATTATGGCATGTTTTAGAGATGATGGAAATATGCCAGTGTTTAAGGAAAGGTTGAAGAGGTGTGTGAGAGCAGGGGTAAGTGTGGTGGAGAGGGGAAGGATAAGCTTTGATGGAATAGGTAGTAATGCGAGAGGTTATTAGTAAGCTGGATACTTCATCCTCTGTTACAAGGTCAAAGGAATGCATAATGGCTGTGGGCTTAGGGAAGGGTAAAGGCTGGGTGTTATCAAATAGTTGGGAGGAGGGAGTGTGTGGTCCGTGTTGAGAGGAGAGTTTGTTATGAATGATTTCAATTTTAAGTTTAAAATGGCTGGCAAAGTATTCAGCTGTGAAACAGGAAGGGACTGGAGGTGGTGGTGGGCGGAGGAGAGTGTTGAATGTAGCAAACAAACGTTTGTGGTTAGAGGACAGTGTAGATATTAAAGGCATAAAATAGTGCTGTTTGGCAAGGTTGAGGGCAGAGAAGTAGGAGCGCAATATAAACTTGCAGTGGAGGAGGTCTGCTGAAGTGCGTGATTTCCTCCACAGCAGTGTCTGCGTAGTGTTTTTTTCGGGTTGGAAGTAAGAGTCATGTTGTACTGTGAGGTGGCAATGTCAGGACATGTGAGATCACTAAGGGGACTGAGAAGGGGTTGTAACACAGTGGAAAGGTGATGTGAGTCAAGTGATTGCAGGTTTCTGTGGGTGATGGTGACCGGGATAGAAGAAGGGCAGGGAGAGAGAGATTTGTTGTGCAAAGATGGGTGAAGATAAGGTCTACGGAGTGTCCATCATGGTGAGTTGGGGAATCTGTCAATTGTGAGAAGCCGAGGGAAGAGTTGAGTGTAAGTAGTTTAGCAGCGGTAGGGGTGATGAGAGTGTCAGTGGCAATGTTGAAGTCACGAAGAACGAGTGAAGGAACGTTGAAGGAGAGAAAGTGAGGGAGCCAGGCAGCAAGGCGATCAAGAAATTGAGAGGCTGGTCCGGGAGGGCGATAGATCACAGCAACACATAAATAGATAGATGAGAAAAGGCTGATGGTGTGAACTTCAAATGATGAAAATTGGAAGGAAGGAATAGTGGGTATGGAGTGAAATGTGCACCGAGACAAAAGTAATATGCCAACATCACCACCATGTTGGTTCCCAGGTCGGGGTGTGTGACTGAAGTGAAAACCACCATGGGAGAGTGCAGCAGGGGAGGCAGTGTCTGAAGGAGAGAGACAGGTTTCTGTGAGAGCCAGTAGATTGAGGGAGTTTGAAGTGAATCGGTCATGGATGAAAGAGAGTTTATTGCAGATAGATTTTGCATTTCAAAGTGCACAGGAGAAGGGCAAAGAGGATGGTTTGTGATGATTAAGTTATGAGGATTTGGGGTATTTGCAATCCTGGGGGCAGTGCGTGGTAATTAGAGAGGGACCTGGATTAGGAGATATATATCCAGCTGCTAGCAGGAGGAGGAGTGAAAGGGATAGGAGATGGGAGTTATAGAAGCATTTTTGCTTGTGAGCTGTAGGAGATGGAGGAGATAGTGACTGGAGGAAGGAGAGGAGCTTGTGGGAGCAAAAAAAAAAAGGGGAGGAGATGAGAGAAGGTGAAATTGTTACAGTCAAACACTGTAAGCAAACTGGCAATGCTGCAGGAAGTTATACAGCAGCAAAAAATATTAAATGGGGTAGCTGAAGGCAGGAACCAGCTCACAGGTGGAGGTGGTAGCAGGAACAGAAAAGAGAAGAAAGTGCAGGCAGAACTCATGCTAGCCATGAAGCAGCAGTACGCAGACAGAACTCCAACCAGAAAGGAACAATAGCAGCACCGGATACCGCAGCAGTATCAGTAAATCAAGCAGGAGAAAGACTCTGGAGTGATCTTAAAAAGCTAACTAGATGCAGACTGGGTGAGCCCTGTCACCTGCTACGGACTATGAGGAGGAGTAATGACCAACAGGAGCATACCCATCTTTCCTATGTCTTGCTTGTGCCTACTCAGCCTGTGGATTGACCGGAGCAACCAGTAAGGCCTCTACCTATGCCTACCAGTGGAGGCACTACTGATAGTAGCATTGTAATACCAAAAGCACAGATTTATACCTTGATCATATTACTATTGGCAAAGTACTTGCTAAGTTTAAATGTGTGGGTGCTTCACATTGGTTTTTAAATATTGATAAAAGTACAGATAAAGACATAACTGTTTAGCAAGTGGACTCCCAGAAGATGACCAAATACAGTGGATATAACAAGTCTACACACCCCTGTTAAAGTGTCAGGTTTCTGTGTAAATTACCTAAATTTTGACTTTATTGAATCTGGGCTTCTTTTTCATTAAACCGATAAAGGCAATAAAAGTGCCTCTGCAACTTTTCTTTTTTTTAAACATTTTTTTTATAGTTTTACATACATTGCATATACAGTAGAGTTGTTAAGTTAAGTTTTATAATGAAAATAATTCAATTACTTTCATTGTAATCTAAGGAAATTAAAGAAAGAACCTTATTTTTACCATATGATCATGTGTTACATTTACCACCCTTACCAGCTGTCTTTAGATATACTATAACTTTGTTAGTCTTCATTTGAAAAGGTACTTTTGAGATTGAAGTTGAACCAAACATTTCTTAAAAAGAAAGAGACAATAGAGAAATAGTAGAGAAATGTATCAACAGATCCAATATGATTGAATATAATATATTATATGATTCAATAATATATTATTCAATAATATATTGAATTAGGTGTGTCAAATCACACATTATGTTATCATTAATCTAGTTTACATAAAAAAGTAGCAGGCAACAAGACAAAACTATTGGAAATTGACCTCATGGCATGCAACTGATATGACAGAAATATTACACTGTATATATTAATATAGTTTGTTAAAATATTTCAATGTATAGATTAATTATGTTTGAGGATCAATTTATGGAAAAGTATACGCTGTGTGTAGAAATAGCATTTATTTGTATAATAGTAATATCAAGGACTAATTTTAACTCTACTATAAATAATTAGTCTTACAAGTTTATACATTACCATGTATATGATTTAAGGATAACACCTGTCTCATTTTAGGATCCCTTCTCAAGATAGTCTGAAGTAACCCCTTTTTATGTTATTGGTTTGTTAGAAGAGTTGTAGAGGTAGGATATAATTTACATATAGGCAGATATAGTAAGATATCTTAGAGAAGATAATAAGGGGGCATAGTTTTATGCCAAATAATGACAGTCAGAGGTGTTCACAGACATGACTGTAAGGACAAACAGAAAAGACCAGCAAGACCAGAAAGAACGGCAAAGACCAGTCAGAAAATAGAACAGAACAAGGAAAGACCACGATCCTCCTCTCTGAATTTTAGATAAACTATTTCTTCCTCATCGTCACAAGGTTGGTTTCCACCAATCACAATAGGTTACTCCTTGTTCGTATGTATAGTGTGACCAGGATGGCCGTGTAGAGCTGTGCTTTCTTGAGTTAGAAACTGATACCTTCTGGTGAGGCAGCAGACGTGTTTATTATGAAATAACAAAAACAAACAGGAGCAGTATCTCTGCTTAAATAACAAAAATAAACATCTACGTATACTGACTGACTGTGACACAGGAACGCCCTGACTATACCTGTGCATCTTACCTGCAACAGGGAAAAACAGACAACACCCTGGTGTCTTCAGGACGGAGCTCCCACGCCGTTGTACTCGGGAAGGAGTAATTTCGTAGGAATAGCGCCACCTAGTGGCAAGGACACAGACCGTCTTTTAATAATTAGTCACCTTGTGGCCAGGATACAAATAGTCTCCGACTATTGCGATATTGCCACCTTGTGGCCAGGATACAAACAGTCTCTTGTATATCAGTAGCCTCTCTCCCGTATGCTTCACCCCAGGGACCCTTTGATACAGCAGTATTAAATTATTGCATATGTACAGGTCAAACACTCAGCAACTTTCCTGGGGCATAATCAGTATGGTACCTTCAAACAGGGCCTCTGTCAGTTCCACAATTAGCCTGCAGGGCTGGCTTTGAACCAACAGCAGCTTTACCTTGATATCTGTGTGAGCAAACTTTCACACAAGCTTCTCTTATAGCAGTCCAACCAGCTGACAATGTTCTATTGTTAGCTGCAACTCCCAGACTCCTCACTAGCATATACCTTGTCTCTTTTAGGCTACTCTGCCTGGGAATCCTACTCAGTCTGTCATTCACTTACTTGGTGCCTTTTGTAGCTTCACCTCCTGACGGTGTAGTTGCTCTGACCGCTCTGTTAGTCCAACGACTTCAAGACAGCACACACTTCTTTCTGTCATCCAAATCTGGCAGCCACAGTAAAACAAGATTTCCTCCAGGTTTGTTTTCCAAAGTTCAAACGGTAGATCCACACAGGATCAGCCAGCAAGCTCCACTCTTGTGCCTTGCTCTGGCTGCTAGCAGCAGCAGTACACAACTTAGGCTAGAGCCTAATCAGCCTCCCCTTTCAATGTCTGCTTTCCAGGCTTTAAAGAGAAACTGCACCTGCACCAATTCGTAGGTCTTCAGGAGTTAACTCCGTCACTCCTGTCAAGCACTCTTTACTCTTTTTTACATGGCACCATCCTCTAGGGGGCAAACGATCACAATAGGTATAATTATAATGTGTATGCACTATATGTCTTAAATGTTTTAACTCTTCATATGGTATACTATAAGTGTATGTAGGCAGTAGATGTATGTGGTATTCTTTTTACCCTCAAAACCCAGGACAATCATTTAGATCTCTTTAAAATATGTGAATAGAATTTTTGAATTTTTTAAATTGTCAGCCTATGTAAATATTGTTTTAGATGACAAATACATGACACTCTATAATCCTAATAGTGATATTTCTGTGTACATGCACGTTAAAACAATTTATTCTGTGCAATAAATTTCACTTGCTGTTCCTTATGACCTGCAGAAAAAGTTCCTATGTAGACACAGACAGAAACATATAGAGCAAGTTGATTATATGGATCTATAAGCAGGTTCATAACATGCTGTAAGGAACAGAAGTTGAAGCATTCTACTTCCTCAAATCAGTCTGAGTCCAGCAGTGACATCACCACTGTTTTGAACATACAGGGAGGGTCTATCTGACAGAACTGTTAGTCATAGTCAGCCCCATAGACTCCAATGCACTACGCCATACATAGCCTATTGGCTCATTACTAATGCAGGGCACTGGATGATGGCTTTAAGGAGCATGAGAAGTCCATATAAGGACAAAGATTAATGAGTGAAAAAAACAACATAACAAAAAAAAACTGTAAGTGCATTTTTACTTTACTTTCACTGTTCTATCTGAAGAGCAGTTTGGATGACTTCAATGACCCTTTAAATTGAGGTAGAGATAGAAAAAAATAATTAAGGTAGAGATAGATAAGTAATGTTAATATTGAAAATGCCTGAGAATAGGCCCCTTCAAAAAAAATAAACATTACACTTAAAAAAGTTAAAATAGTATAAAACACACCCATTCCATCATAAAAATTAACTATTTCCTTATTTTATACATTAAATACCACTCTAACCAGCCTTTGTTGGTACAGGTATGGGTATCAATACAAAGAAGTTTCTCATGCTACTCATATGCCCTCTCTAACTATTTTTAAACTATCATAGGTAGTATCAGCATATGAAACTTTATATCTGCATTGTAGTAGTATATCAATTAGCCATGACCATTTTAGAAATCAAAGAACATGTTTAAAATACCATTATAATTAACTTAAACCATGTTCAAGCCATGGAAAAGCAATGCCCCTAAAACCTAATATACCTCTATTAAAATTCTATGCAGAGTTTACGTCACTCCAGAACGACTTTCTAAATGGAAGACTTAGGAGAATCCAAATTGCTTTTGAGGTTGTTCTGTAGTAGGTTGCTTTATTCATATCTGTTGGGATTGTCCAAAAGTCCAATACATTTGGCAAAATACAATGCACCTTGATTCAGAAATATTTAAAGTTCAACTTAAACCGAATATTGATACGTGCCTCTTAGGAATATCTTGTCTAGCCTTATCTACCTCACAAAATAAATTGCTGCAATTTCTAATATTGGCTACTAAAAGCCATATAGCCGGTAAATGGAAATCTGATGCACTTAATTTATAAACAATAAAAAATAAATGAAATTATATCCTAATAAACAATAGAATCACCCATCTCTTAGCAGATTCTACCCCCATATTTTTAAAAACCTGGGATCCCTGGTTGAGATCTATTTATTTCATCTCATTGGAATGAATCCAAATAATTATTATCAAATATGGACTGGAAGAGGTCTGGGACCTGGGCATGACTTTTGGAAACTTCACCAGAAGGTACATTTTCTCGTTCATACTTTAATATTAAGTGTAAGATGGAGGGCTGCTGTTAAATTACCCCTTTCCCTCGTTTTTAATGCTATATTAATAGCTTATAAACAATTACTTCAAATGTAACACACCTGTCTTCACTAAGTTTGCATTCCTGAAAATGAAAAAAACACTGAAAGAAAAAGGAAAAAAAAGTAAAGGAGAGAGAGACATAATAACTAACATAAACTAACACCTATCCAAGACTTTTCTAACCAATGAAATGTAACGTTAAAATGCTTGTGACTTTCATATTATATAACTGTACTGTAACATTTCTAAAAATTGAACTTATATAGCATAATATAGATATGTGTACCATGTCATGTCTCTCTCTACTCCTAATAAAAATATACTGAAAAAAACAAAAAACGTAATCTTGATGAAATTATCTATTTAAAAATAAGCAATAGAAATTGCAACTATTAAAACAAAATGCTGGCGTCTCTAGGATATATCAGCCTCAAAACACTTCACAAGAGACTCAACTGTGAATATATACAGAAAAAAGTCAATGGGCAACACTGCTTTACCAACAACCACCCTTCAGGGTGTTCAGCCAATCAACCATTTTTAAGAAGGTAACTTTCTTTTCTTCTTTTTTAGTGTTGTATCAAGTCTTTCTAGCTATAAGGCAAAATAAAAAGGCAGAGAAAAGTCAAAGAAACAGTTTTAATAAAAAAATTCTTGTGATATCTCTTCTGGACCCGGGAAGCCTCCTTGATTCTCTGTAGATGGTTCTTTGTGTGAAAGGCCCAAATACACTTTTGGAGAGTAGGGTTGGCATCTCCCACTTCTCTCAGTCCCTGACAATATTTCCACTGATAAATTAAAAACACATCCACATACTCTAACCTCTCAAGAAGTCATGAAACAAAATTGTATGATAGTACTTGCTAAAAGCTTTCAATTGAACCAAAGACAGTAAATTCTTCCTCTAACATATAGCCTTACAAAGTTCCATAAAATCTTGGAATGCAAAGAGAGTGTCTACAATTTATAAACAAAAAAGGTAAAGTAGCCCAGAAACTGAAGTTTATCCTGTTAGTATTCAGGAAGACTGCTGGGCACAATTTTTCGGTAGCCGGTTGCTGTTGTCTTTTTAGAAAGAGGGAGCATGCACTTATTAAAATCTTTTATGACACTACGGAGCAGTATGCCAAAAGGTTATAAAGATCTTGTCATAATCCATGCATCCATTTACAGAGTGCACTATAATATGTTTGCAGTCTGGTCTGATTTCAGATGTTCGTAAAAATGTTTTATGTTTAAGGATTACACAGCTTCTAAAAATGATTAGGTTGGAACATACCTAACAAGTGTCTTTTTTCTTGAGCTGCAGTGGTCCTTTAATACAAAAGAAACACATGTTTAGGTGAAACTTAGCATTTAAAACTGAAACAATGCTTCTCATTATTGCAGTCAGGTATGTTATGGTTAGCACTGAGCTATCCTTCTACAAAATGGTGTGGATGGAAAAGCCATACATCTACAATGTTCCAATGTTCCTGTTGGTACAGCCTCATTAGATAAGCAGCTGTTTCTGGGAAGGGTTCAGGTACTTTGTAATAGCTAAATAAAATACCTTGAAAACTCTAACTAAAATTTTGCATAAGCAACTGTTACTTGGAGGAGATCAGATACTAACTAATCATTCCTATAACCCTAACTCAAGCTCTACACAAGCAGTTGTTTATTGGAGGGGCTTGTATACTACGGCCCTCATTCAATTGCAATTTGGCCAATTGAATAGGGCTCTAAATAAGAACATAACATATTTTTTTAAAGACGTTTTTCGTTAGTAAACATCTATCCAAAAGCAAGCTTTTCACTGACTAAAAACTGATTTTAAAAAAGATGCTATGTGCTTATTTAGAGCCCTATTCAATTGGCCAAATTGCAATTGAATGAGACCCTATGTAATTAAAATTGCCTCTAACCATAAACTGACTAATAACACATAATACATTGATTCACATGATCTCTCCATTAACTTCTTTATTCCACATTTTAAACTGCAAACTGAATAAAGTATACTAAAACTAAGCTCTGACACTGACATTTCAAAGTAACTTTTAAAAGCTTTATACATCTGCAGAGTGTACCTAGCTCAGCCATTTCAAACAATGAAAGAATTGTAAAAAGACCAGTAGGGGATGTTAACCTTTGATTCTTGACATAGCATTCACAACATTATATCCCAGAGACTCATACAATTCTACAGAATTGGAAATTATGTGTTGGTAGGAGACTGGGAAATAAGATCAATGCAGTTATCATTTATGTGATATGAACCATCCAGAAATAGAATAAGACAGCGAAAGATGAAAAGTGTGAATGGTATTGTTGCCCTTAGCAATTTGGAAAATTGTTTGTAGTCTGCAGACTGAGATCATTTTGTGGTTATACAACTTACAGATTCAGAAAGAAAGAAAAGTCTGTTTTAAGATGCCAGTTTAACATGGCACGGAAGACATGAAGTTACTACAACTTTTTGATAACTCTTAAGCATTCACAATAATTCATGACATAATTCATGACATAATTCATAGCACATCCACAAGAAATATGCACTGGTGCATTATTCAGTTTCCTAATAGGAAAAGTATGTGAAAATAAGTTGCTGAGTTTGATGCATTGTAAAATAATTAACCCATTGTTCCTTATTATGTTGTTTAAGTAAGATCAGAATTAAGAGTGATATAAACCTAGCATAGGGTCTTACTGTATGGGTGTCAAAAAGTTTCTCAAAACATAAAACATTTTTGACCAGTGCAAATTGATAGAGGTGAGCCTCTCTATATTCACAATGCGTTGCTATATAATACAGTATATACAGAGGATGGGGTTTCAATAACTTTTTTCCTGCCTATTCATACTTATTTGGTTTGAGTATTCTCTACCCTCATTTCACAGTTGCTAGAACCAACCTCACACTAATGAGCCCATGAAAAGGTGAACGTGCAGACTATGGGCCTCATTCAATTGCTACTTACTTGAGATCGGGGCTGCAAGTATAGATTGCAATTGCTATTCAAATGCCTCCTACTTGCATGTCCCGTTCGGGTTCCTTACTATCGCTTACTTTTCTCATAATGGAAAGTTACTTCCATCAAAGCCTTTGATCTTTAAAGCCGCAAGAGTTGCGGCTGCAAAAAACACAAATCGCTATTCAATTACCCCTTCTGACAAGCACTTAAACGGCAAAAAAGCCAACTTCAGCCTACTTGACCCAAGGAGGTCTCGCAAGTGTCTTACTTACAAATCGCAGCACTAATTAAGCAAATAAAAAAGCAATCCTGTACTTTTATTAGAAGTGAAAGTGATGTTTGGTCTTAGAATTAATAGCACAACATTCTCAAGCTCGCAAATCAGCAAAAATAAATACCTTCTTTCATGTTCAGTTTTTGTCACAAAGTCCTACGGCTTCAACCTCCATATTTCATTGAAGTCCTATGGGCTTCAATAAAGAGTTATGGGCTTGGAGGTCATTCAAGCCCGTAGGACTTTGGACAGAAATTAAACATGAAATAAAGTATTTGATTTTGGCAATGTGCAAGCTTGAGAATATTGTGTCTTTAATTCTAATGTCACCTATTGTGTTCCCCACCATTTACAGTGCTTGACAGTTGAATTTATATTTGCATTTACAGTGCTCTGAGTTTGCGGGCTTGAAACACGAGTTACAGGCTTGTGGGCGCAATCATTTTCAAGCATACAGATGCTTACTGCCGATAGCATGGTTTGCAATAATCGGGAAGGGGGACTAACTTGTGCGCCCGGCCAATTGAATAGGTAAGTAAAAATAGAGCTACTGTAGCAAGTAGCCCAAGTAGCTGTTACTTGCAAGTAACTTTCCGATTTGCTGCTTTAGGGCTACTTGCTCCAGTAGCTCCATTTTAACTTACCTATTTAATTGACCAGGCGCACAAGTTAGCTCACCTTCCCAAGAATAGTAAACCATGCTATCGGCAGTAAGCATTTGCGTGCTTGAACATGATCGATGCCGCAAGCCAGTAACTCATGTTTCAAGCCCGCAAACTCGGAGCACTGTAAATGCAAATATAAATTCAATCCAGCACTGTAAAGCACTGTAAATGATGAGGAACACAATGGGTGACATGAGAATTAAAAGCACAACAATCTCACACATGACCAAAATCAAACACTTTATTTCATGTTTAACTTCCCTTCAAAGTCCTACGGGCTTGAATGACCTCCAAGCCCGTAACTCATTATTCGGCTTAGAGGTTGGAGCCCGTAGGACGTTATAACGAAAATTGAACATGAAATAAAGTATTTATTTTTGCCGATTTGCGAGCTTGAGAATGTTGTGCTATTAATTCTAAGTCTAAACATAACTTTCACTTCTAATAAAAGTACAGGATTGCTTTTTTTATTTGCCTAATTAGTACTACCTTTGCGGGACCTCCTTGGTACAAGTTACCTGTTGGTGTTTAGCCATTTACGGGCTTGATGGGAGGGTAAAGCGGAGCAATTGAATAGCAATGTGTGTTTTTTGCGCCCGCAACTCTTGCGGCCGTTTAAGATCAAAGGCTTTGATGGGAATAACTTGTGATTATGAGTAAGTAAGGGATAGTAAGTATCCCTTGCTGGAATAACTTGCAATTATGAGTAAGTAAGGGATAGTAGCGTGCAGTAAGTAACCCGAACGGGTCACGCAAGTAGGAGGCAAATTAATAGCTAATTAACTTGCTATGTCTACTTGCGGCCCCGATCTCAAGTAAGTAGAAATTGAATGAGACCCATAGTCCTAAATGGTCCCTATGTTAAGTAGGATAAAGGCAAAATGGTAATAATACATTTAGAACCTAATTTGCACATCTCTACGCAGAATCCTTAAAAGCAATGGGAGCAGTTATTGGGGATGTTCAGTGGGAAACAGGCCTTATGATTGATTTAAGATATGCAGTTGTTCTCAGAAATGTTTGAATCTTGAGAGACATGACAGTAAGCGTTTCCAGCTAAAAAATGCTTTCATGATTATATCTATAAGATCCATATACAGTAGACTCTCAGTTATCCAGCACCCACGGGGATTGGTTGATGCCGGATAAATGTCGTTTCTGGTTGCTTGAGAGTCACTAGTAAAAGAGGCTTGGTTTAGCTGCACATAGGATGTATATTTGTCAGTGAGGGCTGTTCTAGCAGCAGCAGCTTTCACTCCTCACTTAAACACAGGTACGTTTGGCAGGAGGGTGCGGTGCTGGGAATGTAACGCCAACACTGCACGGGCTCAGTCACTCCTGCCTGTCTGCTTCCAGGTAACACTGAATTGCAGAGACGTACAATGGATTAAATATAGGTGTCTGTAAGCATTTTGTGGCATGACAATCTGGCTCCTGGCATTTGTTGAGCCCTGTAAATTTATTTTTAATTTAAAGTTCAGTATTCAATCTTTTTTTTCTGGTTGCTTGAGAGTTATGGTTGCTTGAGTTCTGGTTAACTGAGTCTACTGTATGAGGATTAGATTATAATGAAAAGGATGTGCGCAATTCATTTGTCCTAATAATGGTAGTATATTAGTTAAAATAATATATGAATCCGTATAAATATTCTAGATTAAAGTGTTGATTTTATGAAACTCAAATCATATATTAATATTCATTAAGTCAGTGATTTGCATTATAATGCAAAGCTTGAATGTACTCAACAAATTTCATTATAATGAGAAAAACCTTAGCAAATTTAGTGAACTCAACTGGCACAACATAAATTACCTACATTTTGACTTTATTGAATCTGGGCTTCGTTTTCGTTAAACTGATCAAGGCAATGAAAGTGCCTCTGCCACTTTTCTTTTTTAAATATTTTTTTTCAGTTCTACATACATTGCATATAAGTAGCATATCATAGGAAAAATATTTAATAATAATAATTTTATAACAATAAATATTTAATCATTTCTATTATTATTATCATTTATTTATAAAGCGCCAACATATTCTGTAGTGCTGTACATAAGTTAAGTTCAGACAAAGATAAATACAAATTAACATATAGCATCCAATGTCCATGGTGCATTCCCAAAGTACTTAGGATAGAAACTCGCAGACTTACAATCTAAGGTATAGTGAGTGGTAACAGAGGGAGAGAGAGGTGATAAACGTGTTAGGGTGGAAGGTGATACGCTTCTTTAAAGAGATGCGCTTTTAGTGAGGTTTTGAATGTTTTGAGGCAGGAGGACAATTCTGTGGAGCGAGGCAAGGAGTTCCAGAGGATAGGGGCAGCATGAGAAATGCCCTGAAGGCTAGAGTGAGAGGAGGTGACAAGAGTTGTAGAAAGAAGAAGGTCATTAGCCGAATGAAGAGGGCGGTGGGGGAGTATTTGGAGATGAGAGCAGAGATGTATGAGAAAGCGTTATTATTGAGGGCTTTGTAAGTTAGGGTCATGATTTTAAATGTTATTCTAGAGGCTAAGGGAAGCCAGTGGAGTGATTGACAGAGGTGATGCTGAGACTGAACGTTGTGTATGGAAGATGAGTCTAGCAGAGGCATTCATAATGGATTGAATCCAGTAGAACCCCAAGACAACGGGCTTGGGAGGTGGGAGTGATTATGTTGTGGTTTACAGTGAGAGAAATGTGAGGAATTGATGCTGTGGAAGATGGAGGGAAAATTAGGAGTTCAGTCTTAGACATTTTGAGTTTGAGATGGTGGGTGGACATCCAAGAGGATATACTAGAGAGGCAGTTGGAGACGTGTGTTAGAAGAGAATGGGATAGATCTGGTGTGGAGAGGTAGATTTGGGTGTCATCTGCATAGAGATTGAAGCCCAAAAGAGTTTGTTAGGGTACCAAGTGAGGAAGTGTAGATGGAGAAGAGCAGGGGGCATAGGACTGATCCTTGGGGTACGCCAACAGGCAGAGGGTGAGGGAAAGAAGAAGTGTTGGAAAAGGAGACACTGAATGATCGATTTTGTAGGTATGATGAGAACCATGAGAGAGCAGCGTCACAAATACAGAGGGAGGAGAGGATATGGAGTAGCTCAAATTGTTCAGAAGCAGGAATAGCATAAAGCAACTATTTTAGGCAA
This sequence comes from Discoglossus pictus, assembly GCA_027410445.1. Taxonomy (NCBI): domain Eukaryota; kingdom Metazoa; phylum Chordata; class Amphibia; order Anura; family Alytidae; genus Discoglossus; species Discoglossus pictus. The sequence continues at coordinate 241,679,243 of CM050166.1, read as the reverse complement.
TCTCAGAAAATATATCTGCTTTGAAAAATTATCAGACTTTTAGCTGACAGAATTGATGCTAATACTATAGTCTTTGGTATCAGAAATACATCTAAAATTACTTCTTGAGCGACAAATGCGTGGTCAGACCAATGAGATGTCACAAGATATTACAAATGCATTATGATGTGGATTCGTCTGTGGGACAGAAGCAACGAATCTGGAGTCAATCTTATCTGCTTACTGTGTAAGAGCTGAAATCCTAATTTTTGCATGTTGTGGGTAAACAAACTAAACTATAGTAGTATAATACTATTTGTGGGAGATTGAGACTAGTGTTTCTTCTGCACGCTGAACACCTGGATACTTTAGAAATGTACTAAAAATTTGCAATATGCCAATTAAATCTTTCTTGTATTGTTTGAACAACAGATATAGAAGCAGATGCTGCTTTGTGACATGGAGGATTATATGTCTTGCACATGTTAAATGATTGTTCCTTATGCCATGAGACCAGATCAAACATAATTCTCAAGACATAAGGTCCAATCACAGCAGTTCTCAAAACAGAACAAAATAACAGTTTTTCTGATCAATAAAGGACCTCTGTAGTGCATTTACAAATAAGCAGCCTTATTAAATTGCGATTCGGTAAATTTAAAAGGGCTCTATTTAAGCACACAGCATATTTTATTTACAGAAGTTTTTAGTTAGTGAATACCTTGCTTTTGGATAGAAAGTCGCCAACTAAAAACTTTTGTAAATAAAACATGCTGTGTGCTTAAATAGAGCCCTTTTAAATGTATCGAATCACAATTTAATAAGGCTGAGGTGCATTCACACACCTGGTAGGGAGTCCACGCCCAGGAAGCTGTCAGTATGTGCAGCTAATGGGGCTGTGGCGGCAATCTGCAGCGGTGTCTCATGGTCAGAGCATGGAGGTGCAGTAAAAAGTACCTTCCAAAACGCTAACCCTAACTGCCCGGGGAACCAGCCTCTGGCCTCTAGCAGAAGCAAAGCATGCATCAGAAGGAAGGCAAAACCAGGCATGAGGAGATGTAGCGAGTGAGAGAGCCTGGAGGAAGCTGAGACCAGAGAGAGAGATAAACCCACAGCATTTTTGATCAAGAACAGAGGGGAGGATAAAAGTGCTCTGCAGTGAGTAATTTAACATCCAGCAAGAGCTGAAGCAGGAGAGGAGGCCTGAAGGGTAAGAGAGGGGGAGGGGAGCTCTGCCTTTGTGCACGCTGTAAGTCTAACAGGGAGCCATAGGGAGTGTGGTCTGCCTGGGGAGCTGAGTGCACCAGGAGAGAAAAAGGCAACAAGGAAAGCCCTTCAGAAATTTAAAGAACTGAACTCCTTATATATGAGCTCCCAAAAGTGAAATAGACACCTACCTTCCCCCCTCCATCCCACCTCCCTTTACTTTCTAAAGCTCTGGACTTTTTTCATAATGTGGGTTTTTTATTAGTTTATAACAAAAATATTTTCGGAATATAATCTTGAGGGATTAAGGAGTTGGCTGGAAGATACCTCTTTTATATGGATTATATCGAGAGACAGTAGCTCTTGTTTGGTCCCTCTTGCAGGAGGATCTCTCTAAAGGCCTGAAGGGTAAGAGAGGGGGAGGGGAGCGCTGCCGTTGTGCACGCTGTAAGTCTAACAGGGAGCCATAGGGAGTGTGGTCTACCTGGGGAGCTGAGTGCACCAGGAGAGAAAAAGGCTACAAGGAAAGCCCTTCAGAAATTTAAAGAACTGAACTCCTTATATATGAGCTCCCAAAAGTGAAATAGAGAGCCTGGAAGAAACTGAGACCAGAGAGAGATAAACCCACAGCATTTGTGATCAAGAACAGAGAGGAGGATAAAAGTGCTCCTCAGTGAGTAATTTAACAACCAGCAAGAGCTGAAGCAGGAGAGGAGGCCTGAAGGGTAAGAGAAGGGGAGGGGAGCGCTGCCGTTGTGCACGTTGTAAGTCTAATAGGGAGCCATAGGGAGTGTGGTCTGCCTGGGGAGCTGAGTGCACCGGGAGAGAAAAAGGCAACAAGGAAAGCCCTTCAGAAATTTAAAGAACTGAACTCCTTATATATGAGCTCCCAAAAGTGAAATAGACCCCTACCTTCCCCCCTCCATCCCACCTCCCTTTACTTTCTAAAGTCCTGGACTCTTTTAATAATGTGGGTTTTTTATTAGTTTATATCAAGAATAATCTCAGAATATAATCTTGAGGGATTAAGGAGTTGGCTGGAAGATACCTCTTTTATATGGAGAGACAGTAGATCTTGTTTGGTCCCTCTTGCAGGAAGATCTCTCTAAAGGCCTGAGGAGGCCTGAAGGGTAAGAGAAGGGGAGGGGAGCGCTGCCGTTGTGCACGCTGTAAGTCTAATAGGGAGCCATAGGGAGTGTGGTCTGCCTGGGGAGCTGAGTGCACCGGGAGAAAAAAAGGCTACAAGGAAAGCCCTTACGAAATTTAAAGAACTGAACTCCTTATATATGAGCTCCCAAAAGTGAAATAGACACCTACCTTCCCCCCTTCATCCCACCTCCCTTTACTTTCTAAAGTCCTGGACTCTTTTCATAATGTGGGTTTTTTATTAGTTTATAACAAGAATAATCTCAGAATATAATCTTGAGGGATTAAGGAGTCGGCTGGAAGATACCTCTTTTATATGGATTATATGGAGAGACAGTAGCTCTTGTTTGGTCCCTCTTGCAGGAGGATCTCTCTAATTGTTAAAGAGAACATTATAGGAATATTTTCTCCAAAGTGAAGATCAGAACCTGATTTGTAAATATGGATATGGGCTCACTATAGTCAATCTAAATAAGCTATTGCTGAAAGCTGATTTTTTTATATACAGCTTTAGATATAGACATTTAAGTATCACACAAAACAAATCTTGGAGTAAGAACTTCATATTTGGTGAAACATCTCAAAAACTACAGGCAGAAGTGGAAAAGGGGAGAACAACAGCCTGCAAAATACTTTATTTGGGAGCATCGAAACTGGCAAAGGAACGCCCTTGATAGACACTTTCTCTTTCTTTCTCTGTTTTTCTCTTATTGCCTCAGAGAACCTGACATTTATTAGGTTATGATACTTTTTTATGTAAGAGCAGAAATATAAATAATAGAAGCTTGAAATTTAGGTATCCTTACCTCTGATAAAGAAGGAAGAAAATTCTGTTCTCAAGCAGGTCTAGAGATATTGAGATTTAATAAAAGGGGCTATAAGAAAAAAGGGGAAGGAGAAGGCGGAGGAGAGAAGGAAGAGAGGGTTATAGAGAGACAAGAGGATCAAATAAAGCTCTAGGATAAGAGGGAATAAAAAGGGAAGATAAAAATAGATCCGAAAATGGAAAAGAAAAATTTACAGACGTCCAAGGGAAAAACAAAAGAAAAAAAAAACAATAATACTAAATCAAGGAAAGATTTCTTCTCCCCTGGAACTAAAATAAAAGATCATATTAAATCCCAACTGGGAAGTGATGTCTCAGAGAAACTTGATCTCTCTGTAGATCAATCTAATTTAGGGGAATCTAGAGAAGAAATAGAAAGTTAATTTTCTGATACCCTAGTAACGGAAGCATTGACAGCCTCATCAATGAAGCTCTTGATGAAAGATCTATTAGCAGAATTCAAATCGGATTTAATTTTGGAGCTTACAACAGAAATCTCCAAAAACACTAAGGCAATTAAAGATCTTTCACAAAAAACTGATAACTTAGAGATACAACATCTGTCTATGACCACCGATCAGAAGGAACTAAAAGCTGAACTGATTACTATAAAAGAATAATGAGCAGACCTCAAAAAGAAATATAATAAACTAGAGGATCATTCAAGGAGAGCTAATATTAGAATAAGGGGTATAGAGGAAAAAATTGAACACCAAGATCTAAGTAGTTATGTATTCGCCTTTTTCATCTCTTTAATTAAAATTGATTTCCCTGTGGAACAAGTCATAGAAAGAATCCATATTCCCCTCTCAAAAAAAGCAGAACTAAATTCTCCGAGAGATATAATAATTAGACTACATTTTGCATCACACAGAGAGCAGATTCTCGGAAAATCATTTGAGAACCAACAATTTAGACCCCCCTATGAATCACTTAAAATATTTCCTGACTTATCAGTAGAAACATTAATGAGAAGAAAATAATTCAAGGAGGTCACAAAGGTTTTGAGACTTAAAAATATAAAATACAAATGGGGTTTTCCTACAAAAATCATTATCTCGGTAGAATCTAGGGTCCTCATTCAATTTGAAATTTGTCAATTGAATAGGGCTCTATATAAGCACATAACATATTTTTTGACAGAAGGTTTTAGTTAGTGAAAACGTTGGTTTTGGATAGAGGTTCAGTAACTAAAAAGTTTGTTGAAATTTTTTTGTATGTGCTTGTATAGAGCCCTATTCAATTGGGCAACTCGGAATTGAATGAGGCTCTAGGAAAGTGGTTTTGAACTCTCCTAAGGATGTAGAGAAATTCATTCAAGCAAGAGAAAAGCGAGTTTGAGTGTTTAAAGAAATGGATTCAATAGTTAAAAGTTCCCAAGACGTTACAGAGTAAGATTAGAAACACCTTAAATGACTAAGAGCGTTTTTAGATGTTTTTAAAAGGTTAAAATATATTGTAATATGCACTAAAACTAATGCACTGACACAAGTGTTAAAAAGAACACTAAAATATATATTTTTTTTCATGTAGAATTTAAAAGAAAGTTTTATATGATTTTGGCACATCGACATTAGTGTTGAAAAGAATACAAAAAGATAAACTGAGTGACGTATGACAGATTAGAAGCTGTAATCTGATGTAATTTGGGTATATTGACACAAGGGTTGAAAAGAATATAAAAATGCAAATGGATGCACGTAGTAGTTATTAGAGGTTGTGTTTTTATAAATATTATGTTTTCTAAGTGGTGCAACTATAAGCACATAAAATGGGTATTAGATAGAATTTAAAGGATTCATTAATAAGTGATACACGGAAATATGGGTCTGACACAGGTTGTCAAAATGTTGAATTTGAGTTATGAATTTGCGCAAGGTGTATTAAGTATACACATGACCAAGGTTTTTGATTTATTAAATAAGGGTAAAAAGAAGAAAATTAAGATAGTGAATCTGATGAGAATGTCTTGGGGAAATATTAAATCTATTTGTTTATACTTTATTATGTCCGTATAATATCTGAGAGATAGTGGGTATTTCTTTGAGATTCATCCAGGATGATTATAAACAATTACACTAAGTGAATTTGCTATTTATGTCACTCTGGGTAATGATTTTCTGTCTATTCCTGAAGTAGGGTCCTTTCTGTGCCTCTTTATATCTCATGAAGAGTACATAAGGGTACTAAAAGAGTCTTTTTTTAACACAAAAGCTCTGTCTTATTGACAAGAAAATGATAATAGAATGTAAAATGCTTGCTGCAGAAGTCCGCTTAAGTGGATTCGTTTTAAACTTTTTGTAAAAAGTTTTTGGAATGATTCGACCCCCCGCACAGACCACCTCAATTTTTGGGGGAAAGGAGAGCGGGGAGCTGAACCATTTCTTCTCTAGAGAGAATGAGAGGATGTATGGCAATGTGTTGTGTTTCTTTTTTTTTGTTTGTTTGTTTTTTCTTTTTTCTCTTCCTCTGTTGGCGCGGTTTGGGGGTGGGACTGCGGGGTGGGGGGAGGAGACGGAACTTAATTCTGAGAAATTGTATTGATTTAAAAACAAAAAAAAATGATGAAAGTTGATGATGATGATGTTGAAAGTTGATGTTGATGATGTTAAGTTAGTTTCTCAGAATGCTCAGTGTCTAAACTCTCCCAATAAAAGAGCTATATTTTTCAGTGGGTTCTACAATAGTAAGGCAGATATTATAGCCCTGCAAGAGACCCATTGGCAGACGGGCAAAGCCCCTTTATTTTTTGATGGGCGATACACAAATGTATGCAACTCGACATATGATAAGAAAAAAGCAAAGAGGAGTTCTCTAAAACAGACACTGAGGGCCGCTACTCACTCTGGGTAGGGATGATTAATAAGGATAAAGCAACGATCCTTAATATTTATGCACCGAATAAAGGGCAAATGAAATTTATTAATGGAACACTGAAGAGTTGCAAAAAATACTTTTCGGGATTATTGATGGTCTGTGGCAATTTCAATCTATGTTCAAACCCAGAATTAGATAGAAAACAGTTGAGATTAACTAAGACATCTAACCAAGGCCCAAATGGGTTCAATAAAATGCTTTGGAATTTTGAACTCTTTGACTCATGGAGGTGTCTACACCCCAGAGAATGAGATTTCTAATTTTTTCCACACCGCTACCAATCATACGCAAGAATTGATTATATTCTTGTGAATGAAAGTATGCTTAAGAAAATAGTAAGAGCAGATATTTTACCGATTTGTAAATCGGATCATGGACAAATTACCATAGAATTTGTAAGCGGGAGTGTAAATATAGTTCCTTCAACATGGAAAATTAAAGACTCCATATTAAAAGATCAAGAAATGAGAAACAAAATAAAAAAAGAACTAGAATTTTATTTCCAAACAAATAGAAACACAGTTGTCTCAAGTATAGTAGTGTGGAATGCTCATAAGGCTGTAATTAGATGAATATGCATTAGCCTACAGGCTCAAAAAAAAGAAACAGCAGGGACGCCCGTTGAGAGAGTCCTATATCCAGTTAGCCAAACTGGATAAGATTAACAAAAGTGCCCCTACTAAGAGTATTCAAGAGCAGATAAAGAATCTACAACTTTATATAAAAAAAACAGAACAACAACGGGTGGATAATTCCCTCTGGAAATTGCAAAAATATATGTACCATTTTGGAGAGAAAGCATCTAAATTTCTAGCTACTAAATTTAAGGGTAAAAAAAATAAAAATAGGATAGATGAGTTCATGGTTGATAAAAAAACAATAACTAATCCTTCCAAAATAGTAGAGGCTTTCGCAAAATTCTATGAGAAACTTTATAATCTAGAGGAACACAATGAAGTAACTAAACCAAAAACGGAAGAAATACAACAGTTCCTTGATAAAATACACATCCCTAAAGTACCTCCGGAGGAATTAGAAAAATTAAATAGGGAAATATCGGAAATCGAGATTCAAGAAGCAATATCTAATTTGAAAATATCATCTGCACCTGGGCCTGATGGCTTCACCAATCAATACTTTAAAATATTCCAAAAAGAAATATGTAGAGATTTAAAAACAACATTTAATGAAATCTTTAAGAAAGGCCTCGCGCCTAAAGAAATGCTAGAGGCTTACATCATAAATATTCCTAAACAGGAGAAATCCCATATGGAATGCAGGGACTTTCGTCCAAGTTCTCTTTTAAATGTTAATTTGAAGATCTATGCCAAAGTGTTGGCCAATAGAATGAATACAATTATGAAACTATTGATTGGTGAAGACCAAAGAGGTTTCATAGCAGGACGTCAGGGAACTGACAACATAAGAAAGTTGCTCAATTTGATTTCCATCTCTAAGGCGAACAACCTGCCTACAGTTTTTCTCTCTCTGGATGCGGAAAAGGCCTTCGACAGAGTCGGATGGAGCTACATGGACCAGGTTCTTGACAAATTTGGGTTTGGAGAATTTGGTTCCAAGGCCATTAAGGCTCTATATGTGGCTCCATCCGCCTCTGTCGTTGGCCTAGGGTCTAGGTCACCTAGATTTAAGGTAACCAATGGTACAAGGCAGGGGTGCCTGCTATCTCCCCTGATATTTGCATTTATGATCGAACCATTAGCTATAGGTATTTGAGAATCAAGGAATATCAGGGAGATACAAATTGGAAATATAGATCATAAAATATCACTCTTCGTGGATGATGTGTTACTTTCATTAACCAACCAGCTGAGTCTCTAGGGAACCTACAAGAGCTTATAGATGAATTTTCCAAAATATCAAATTACAAACTCAATATAGCTAAATCGGAAATTCTGCAATTAAATCTACAGGATAACGATATTGCATTATTGAAAAGTAAATACGCATTTAATTGGCAATCCCATATCAAGCATGTAGGCATACATCTCTATGCAGACCGGAAGCAATCAATTTTACAAAACTTTAGAATAGTTCATCAGAATATAATAGAAGCAATCTCACGATGGAAAAAAATTCAGACATCCTGGTCAGGTCGCATAATAGCAGCTAAAATGTTTCTTATACCTAAAATTACATATGTAATGAGGTGTATTCCGAGCCAATTTCCAAGCTTTATGATTAATAAACTTCAAAGTACTCTTGATAAATACATACACAATGGACGCAGAATAAGAATAAAAGCTCATTATATGGTGAATAAATTTAAAAAAGGTGGAATGGTGTATCCTTTGATAGTTAAATATCAAGAAGCTATTCTACTCACTCACCTTGTGAGAAACACTGAAGCTATTATAGATCACCATTGGAGTCAGATAGAAAATGAACAAATAAGGAATGGAGACCTGGGTCTCTTAATATTTCTCCAACCAAAAGACTGGGGAAATTTACCACCTGGAGATAATATAATTAAAAAATACACGAGTGCTTGGGTAAAAATCAATCAAAAATATTCATTAATACCTTCTTTCAGTGGGGTTACACCCATATTATTATTAGACAAAATATATCCAACTTCAATATTAAAATTTATGATAAAAAAGGGAGTGATTTTGCTTAAAGAGCTTTTCCAAAATAATAGGCTATATCCCTTTGAACATTTAGTTTTAAAATTTGGATTGTCATCCAGGTACTGGTTTGAATATCTCAAATTAGAAAAATTCTTAAAATCATTCGGTCTCAATAATCTCAAAAATGAAAATAATTCTGACTTGGAAAAATTTAGACAAATCACATCTAGTGTCCAAGTGTTATAATATAATAAAGAAAAGTAACAACATCAAAAAAACGATGAAAATTAGAGTATGGGAGTCGGAGCTTAAAGGAGAATGGCCAGTTGAAACTTGGATTAAAGCATTTACAATTACTGATAAAATCATTGAAAATGCTCCCTACAGAGAAAATTTATTTAAACTAACTAATAGATGGTAATTAGCTCCGTATAACGTGTACCAAATTACTAGAAATGAATCTCAAAAATTGTGCTGAAGGGAATGCGGCCAAGTGGGGACACATCTACATGTATGGTGGTCCTGTCCGGTCATCAGACAATTGTGGGAAGATTGCTTTCAGCACATTAGACAGGCTTATGAGATTTCAATGAGTTTTTCTCCTGAAATGATTTTGTTTCATATACTTCCTGAAACCTGTTCTAATGAACTCAAGGCATTCTTAATACAGATCTTTATGGCCGTTAATGCGGTATTGCACTTAAATGGAGACAAAAAGAAACCCTCTCTGTTTCAGAAATATTTTCCAAAATTGCTAAAATTCGTGCGTTGGAAATAGAACTTGAGGATATAGGTATTATTATGAGTCCTAGATATAAATGGAAAATATGGGACAATAAGTCTAGTGGGTGAGTGTGACCAAAATTAGCATTGCTCCGCCTCTCCCCCCCCCCCCCCCCCCCCGGCTCCACACGCTCTCTCGCCTCGCGAACAGAGATTAAGAATATCTTATTTTTTTTTTTTTTTTTGGTGGTTTGTTTGTTTGTGTGTTTTTGTTTGTTTCTGAATGTTCATTTATGAATATGAGTAAGATTGTGGTAACATCTAGAGAACTAAGTATAAATCCTCTGGAAGGCCCGCCTATGGTTGCGGGTGTCACCGCTATTGAATGGTCTTTCTAGCAATGAAGATATCTGTAATTTCACCTGTTACATGCTAGGCTGTAAATTTATAATATACAACAAAACTTGCGGAAGGAAAGGGGAAAAAGAAAGGAGAAAAAAGGAAAGGAAAAGGGAAAAGAATAATAAAAGGAGAAAACTCTATTGACAGGTAGGTCCAACTGACCACCTAGAATTTGTGATAAAATGGTATTATAATATACTCTACATATGAATTGTTATGCTTAGGTGTCTTTTTGTACTGATTAAAACATCATGAATGCCAAACAGTACTATCTCTATATTGGATGGAAAAGGTATTACTCTAATGGCTATATATGCCAACCCAATCCCAAATCGCTTTGGAAATTTGTTAAAAATTCTCCTTTTTTTACATGTAACGAATTGGAGGGTATGATTGTGTCAATTTTAAATGTTTTTTTGCTTGCTCTTTCTTTGTGTTTGTATATATGTGAAATTTAAATAAATAATTAAAAATATATATTTTTTTTTAATAAGGCTGAAAGTTTATATATTTGTTTGTTAACTATTAAAAGTATAAATTTAAAAAAAACCTTTTATTTAGTGTAAACTGCATACTGTTTTTAATCGTCTCTGCCCAACAAACAAACTCTCTCTGAGTTTTACTTTCGGTAAGAATATGCTGCTTCATTCAAGTAAATTGTCTTAACACCCTAAAGTGATATTAGCAACTGATTCAATATAACATGAAAATTGCATTCTTGTTTTTCTTCCTTCAGTCACAATAGAATACCATGATCGGGCACTGGCTGAAAATTGCTTTATGTCTATCCAGGTATAGTAGCTTCCTGTGATAGTAATTGATAGTATTAAAGGACCATTGTGTTGATTTTTTTCTGTATGTTTTTTTGTTTAACTAAACATGATAGTGGGCAACATGCTATTACAAAGCAATAAGCTAAACATATTTACATTTGGCAGCTTTTATTTGCAATTTTTCTTTGTTGCAGGTTTTTATTTTGTTTTCTTGCCTGTGCAGCTACAAACTTCGGGCCACATTCAATTGCAAGTCCATAATTACTTCTAAACTGAACTTGCGGGTAAAAAGAAATTCTGAACGTTTAGATGTATTCAATTGTCTCTAATCCTAAATTACAGGCTCACAGCCTGCACACGCAAACCATGAACTTGTAAGTACCATTTCAGGGGGGAATGATCTTGTGATCTGGCAATAAGTAAGCAAGCCCGTAAGTAACTTTTTAGATAGAGCCAATAGTAAGTCATCGCATCAGTAAAACATTGGGGTTACAATTAACCTGCAATTGTAGGCTAAACATTAATACACTCAAATAAGTAATATTTGCTGATCTGGTTGCACTCAAGCAATCTTGAACTACATTAAAGCATTTGTTTAAGTCTGTGTGGGTGGCCAATATTTACTAACCCCTTGATTTCCAGGACTGATATAACATGGAAATAAAAGTTAAAAATATATATTTTGTATTGCAGTTTGCAAGTTGGAGACTGATGTGCAATACATTCTAATGCCTTTCATTACTTTCTCAGTATTTTAAAGTATAGTAGTGTGTTTATTTTCTGCTGCAGTTATATGAACATGTGTTTAACCCACTTGCAAGTCCTATCTAGTACTTTTTTGATACATTTGGCATTTAGTGTTGAAAGCAATTGCAGGCTTGTTGATTCATTGTAATTGAATATACCTTTTGCATCTTTAGCGCTGGTTACATTTACGGGCTTGAAAAATCAATGGGGGAGATAGGACAGAGTTATGTTTTTGACAAGACTGCAGTGCTTTTGGGCCTATAAATAACAATTGGAATGTGAGTTGCTAAATGATGCCAATTGAATATCAGTTACATTTACGGGCTGCATTACATGCTCATGTAATTGCGATTTGGGCAATTGAATAGGGCTCTTTCTGCGTATTTGTCCCATCTTCCTCTGTAATTCTCCTCCCATCTCAGAAAGCTAAGCTACTGAAGGCAGAGTTGAACTTTCCACAGCAGCATAAATGCATATAAAATTGAATAAAGTATATGTTGTATTATTTTTTATTTACATTCTAAAAACATGTTGCAATAGAGTACTTTTTTAAAAATGTACCACAGTGGTCCTTTATTTTGTCAGATTTGTTAGTGAGGGATCCTTGAAAAAAAGGAATAAAAGAGATTTACAATATAATTTATTGGAAGCTCAACTCTCTGTGGAATCACCTGCCTCTCAGGTATCAGACGAACAAGGAGTACACTGGTGGTTTAATATGGAGACTCCTAAATATTTGAAGACTCTGCAAAAATGTAGTTTTCTCTAGAAATGAATTTATGTTTGTTAAATACAAAAAAAAATATTTTTCAAACAGGTCCAGATTTCGCACAATCATCAGAAGGCAACTGTGCTTTATGCTGTCAGAAGCTGGTCTTCATTTTTATGTAATACATACTCTCTTTGCAATATGCGTACTCTTAAATTCCAACCACTTCTTATCACCCAGTTTTAAAACTAAAATCCAGTTTGGCATAAGTCACTGAAACAAAAGAAATGTTTCACTCCTAATATAGATGCCTATCATTTTTTATTAAATATGATGGGAACTTTAGATACACCTTTATAAGAGGTGATATGTTCTTTTTAATGCCATGTTTGTATATATATATTAATGCAAGTGCTTAGATAAAGAGAATGGCATGTGACAGAAAAGGGGCTTGGTATAATTTCTTAGCAAACCATACTGAAGTATTTAGACCTATGAAGGCAGAAATAATTATATTATGTCTAATGTTTCTATCATAATTATAATATTGTGATGGGATTCTAAAATCTTCCTATGTTTTTATTTATTTCCTGGGCCTGTAGTTATAGCGAAATTTGCATTAATGCAGATTAATCTTTCCACCGTATTTCAAAGCATGACTCGTGCATTCTCATGTAAGTTACAAAACTAACCCCCCCACCCCACCACCACCACCTGAAAACAACAAAATTACCACATAGCAGTGAAAAAAAATTATATAAAGCCTTATTTTTGCAGAGAATGGAAATCTATTTTTGCAGAACCAAAAAATTGTTAGCGTGAGAGGCACAAAACTCATTGTATGGAACATCTTGTGATTACTGTTATGAGTAGGCTGGAAACTGGTAGCATAGCTTAAGTCTTGGTTATTATATAGGACCAGTGACTTGCACGTCAAAAAATGACGGTCAATAAAAGAAAGTGTTGAAATGCTGTTTGCCACACAATGTGAGTGTACTGTGTGCCTCAACTATATAGACCCCTCTAACACACTAATGAACGCATGTAATACCAAGTGCCATGAGACTCATCCAGGACCCTCATGACCCAAAGTGTAAGCACTACACCATTTTAACCCGGTCACTTATGGGGGTCTATCCAGACCCTCATAAGCCTCTATTTAACCCCATCAGTCCCATAAGGGTATATTATGACCATTATGGGCCTGTTCCAATCCAACATTAACCACATAAGTGCCATGACGGTCCTCAAGGACCATCATGACACTAAGTATAAACACTACACTGCACTATACACCCCCCAATAAAACATTAAATATCAACTAAACACCCTCTACACTAACCTATTAACACCTACACTACCTACCTACCTACCTACCCCCTAATAACCCCCTCCCCACCACTGTAAGTACAGAAATCGAAAAAACTAAAGTCATCAAAAATCTACATTACATAAAATAAAAAAAACTAAAATCACCAAAAATAAAAAATGTACATTACAGAAAAAAAAAACCTGAGTCACAAAACATAAAAAAATGAACATTACGGAAAATAAAAAAATACATTACAACACCCCCCACTACAGAAAAAAAAAATTACACACCTGAAAAGGAAATACATATAATACATACAATACAATTAAATACAATACAATACAATTAAATACAATACACCCCTATCTAATATACATCCCCCTATCTAATATACATACCCCTATCTAATATACAATACTATCTATCTAATATACATCCCCCTATCTATCTAATATACAATAAATACTATCTATGTACTATACATCCCCCAATCTATCTAATATACAGTACATGCTATCTTTATATAGCAACCCTAATTCTAAGCTACAATAAAAAAATTAAGACCACTTACCTTTGAGATGTTTCTTCAGGTCACCAACCTAGGGTAAAAAAGATTAAAACAATTAATACAACACGTTTACATAAAATAAATAAACATTCTAAATATTCGAAATACTCTACTCACATTTCCAGCATGTCACGTCTTCCATCTTTGCATCTGCGGCGCGGCCCCTGTTAAAAAAAAACATTACATTAGCACACATACATAAACATGAAACTAAGTAAAATCAACACAATCTACATTGAACTTACCTCCCCGCGATGTCTCCGGCCTCCTCGTGTTCTGCCCTGGAAGCATCCGCGCTCTTTAAAAAAACAAACAAAAAAAAAAAAACACACATCCGCCCTGGCGGATGTCCCCGACGCTAATGAGCTTCCTACAGAGTGTTCCAGAATAAAATTGGCAATGGCGGCTTATGATTGGCTAAAAACGCTGTCTATCAAATTCAGCCAATGAGAAGACGCCAATTGTGAACCAATGAGAAAGGGATACACCCCAAAATCCCACACTGATTGGATAACACATCTGTCAATCTTTATTTGAACCAATCCGAAGGCTTTATTGCCATCCGCGAATCACAATAGGATACACCCCCACGTACTGATTGGTGAAGACATCTGCGCCTTCCCATTGGCTGTAATACTGATTGGCATTGACAATAGCCAATGAGAAGGCGCAAATGCCTTCACCAATCAGTACATGGGGGTGTATTCCATTGTGATTGGCTATTGTCAGTGCAACCAATCAGAATGCGCAGATGCCTCCAGCCAATCACACTGTGGGGGTGTATTCCATTGTGATAGGCTGAAGGCATCTGCGCCTTGTGATTGGTTTAAATAAAGATTGACAGGTGCATTATGCAATCAGAGTGGAATTTTAGGGTGTATCCCTTTCTGATTGTCTCACACATTGGCGCCTCCTAATTGGGTGAATTTGATAGACAGCGTTTTCAACCAATCAGAAGGTGCCATTGCTCATTTTCTTCCGGATGTTTTACAGGGCGGGGTAGAAGAGGAGGAGGAGGCTGGAGACATCGCAGGGAGGTAAGTACAATGTAGATTATGTTTATTTTATTTAGTTTTTATGTTTATGTATGTGTATTAATGTTATGTGATTTTTAACAAGTGCCGCACCGGAGAAGGGTAAAAGAATAAGGACGGGACATGCCTGAAAGGTGAGTATAATATTTAGAATGTTTAGAATGTTTATTTATTTACTGTAAATGTGTTGCACTAATTATAATTTTTTTTCCCCTAGGTGGCTGATCTGAATGAACATCTGCAAAGGTAAGTGGCCTTAATTATTTTATTTTAGCTTAGAATTAGATTATCACATATTATAATTGTCCAACTACGATTCATCGTCACGCTGTTTGCGTAGTGTGTACGACTTAGCGATGAGCACCGCGAGCCGTTAAACCGTAGCACTTAGGCAAAGTGCACCGCAGGCGATCATTGCTGGCGAGCCTCGCGTAGCGAGGCGAGACGTTAAATCGCAGTACTTAGGCAATGAGAGGCAATGAGCACCAAAGGCGCTCATTGCTGGCGAGCCTCGCGTTGCGAGGCGAGCCATTAAGCACGTCACATGCACGACTTAGAAAAAAAAAACACCTCGGAACCAACCTTAACGTCCCACACACCATAACACCCACACACACTAAAAATACGACTATAACGGCCGACCCGCGCGCAACTAAAAACAGTGAATACACACCAAATACTCACACAAACTACATAAAAAGCTTACCCATAGCAAGGGGGGGCACCCAGGACCTCTGAAAGTGAAGTTACACCTCCATTTAAGTCCAAATTCCCGAGTTCAGACACACGAAAATCCGCTAAGCAAGAGAAAAAATGGCTGCTGAAAAAAACTAAAATGAGGCTCACAGCCCAGCCACGTACAAATTACACAAGAAGGGATCCGAGATAAGCTCGGAAACCCGCATTAACCCCAGGGGATCCGAGATAAGCAAAATTCTAAAATCCCACGTTACAGGTCCTTAAAGGACCTTAAAGGTCCTAAAGGACCCGTTGTAAAAGGAAAAAATATACACTGTCACCCTGTCAATCATGGGGGTCAATACAGACCCCCATAAACCCCTCATTAACCCTGTCACTCATGGGGGTCAATATTGACCCCCATAAGCCCTTCATTAACCCTGTCACTCATGGGGATCAATACAGACCCCCAAAAACCCCTCATTGACCCTGTCACTCATGGGGGTCAATATAGACCCCCATAAGCCCTTCATTAACCCTGTCACTCATGGGGGTCAATACAGACCCCCATAAGCTCTTCATTAAGCCTGTCACTCATGGGGGTCAATACAGACCCCCATAAGCCCTTCATTAACCCTGTCACTCATGGGGGTCAATACAGACCCCTATAAGCACTTAATTAACCCCTTCACTCATGAGGGTCCATACAGACCCTCAAAAGCCTCTATTTAACCCCATCAGTCCCATAAGGGTATATTAACACCATTATGGGCCTGTTACAACACTACATTAACCACATAAGTGCCATGATGGTCCTCATGGACCATCATGACACTAAGTATAAACACTACACTGCAATATACCCCCCCAATAAAACATTAAATATCAACTAAACACCCTCTACACTAACCTATTAACACCTACACTACCTATCCCCTAATAACCCCCACCACTCTAATTACAGAAAATAAAAAAGCCTAAAGTCCCCCCCCAAAAAAAAATCTACATTACATGAAATAAAAAACCTAACTCACAAAAAAAACAACATTACAGAAAATAAAAAACCTAAGTCACAAAAAATAAAAAAAGGAACATTACAGAAAATAAAAAAAAACATTACACCCCCCCCCACCCTCACTAAAGAAAAAAAAAATTACACACCTGAAAAGGAAATACACACAATACAAATACATAAAATACAAATCGAATACAATACAAATCGAATACAATACAAATCGAATACAATACAAATACAATACAATACAAATACAATACAATACACCCCTATCTAATATACATCACACAATCTATCTAAATAAATACCATACTCTAATATACAATACATTCTATGCTATCTATATAAAACACATACCCCTACCTAACATACAGTAAATGCTATCTATGTATAAACTAATCTAATTCTAAGCTAAAATGAAATAATTAAGACCACTTACCTTTGCAGATGTCCACTGAGATCAGCCACCTACGGAAAAAAAAATAAAAAAAATAGTGCAACACGTTTACACTACATAAAGAAACATTCTATACATTCTAAATATTCTACTCACCTTTCCAGCATGTCCTGTCTTTCTTCTTTTAATCCTTCTTCTGAGCGGCACCTGTTAAATAAAACATAACATTAATACATATACATAAAATTAAAATAAACATAATCTACATTCTACTTACCTCCCCGCGATGTCTCTGCCCTCCTCCGGATCCTATTCTGCCCCACCCTGTACAAAAAATAAATAAAAAATAAAATATACTTACATCTGCACTCACAGACATCCCCAAAGCTAATGAGGCTCCAGGAGACTTTTCCGAAAGAAAATAAGCAATGGCGCCTTCTGATTGGTTGAAAACGCTGTCTATCAAATTCCCCCAATCAGGAGGCGCCAATGTGTGAACCAATCAGAAAGGGATACACCCTAAAATCGCACTCTGATTGGATAATGCACCTGTTAATCTTTATTTAAACCAAATCACAAGGCACGGATGCCTTCAGCCAATCACAATGGAATTGGTTGGAGCATCTGCGCATTCTGATTGGTTGCACTGATAATAGCCAATCACAATGGAATACAC
Organism: Discoglossus pictus; assembly: GCA_027410445.1. NCBI lineage: Eukaryota > Metazoa > Chordata > Amphibia > Anura > Alytidae > Discoglossus > Discoglossus pictus. The sequence goes on along the minus strand of CM050166.1, from coordinate 241,661,587 downwards.
CCCCACGTACTGATTGGTGAAGGATTTGCGCATTCTCATTGGCTACTGATAATATCAATCAATATTACAGCCAATGGGAAGGCGCAGATGTCTTCACCAATCAGTATGTGGTGGTATATTCAATTGTGATTGGCAGATGGCAATAAAGCCTTAGGATTGGTTCAAATACAGATTGACAGGTGTTTTATCCAATCAGCGTTGTATTTTGGGGTGTATACTTTTTTCATTGGTTCACAACTGGGGTCTTCTCATTGGCTGAATTTGATAGCCAATCAGAAGCCGCCATTGGCAATTCTATTCTGGGACACTCCGTAGGAAGCTCATTAGCGTCAGAGACATCCGCCAGGAGGCCGGAGACATCGCGGGGAGGTAAGTATAATGTACATTGTGTTTATTTCACTTTGTTTTATGTTTATGTATGTTTACTAATGTAATGTATTTTTTTAACAGGAGCAGCGCCGGAGAAGACGCAAAGATGGAGGACGTGACAGGCTGGAACGTGGCATGCTGGGACGGGACATGCTGGAAAGGTGAGTATAATATTTAGTATATTTAAAATGTTTAGAATGTTTAGTTATTTCATGTAAACATGTTGTATTTATTTTTTTAATCTTTTTTACCGTAGGTTGCTGATCTGAAGAAACATCTCAAAGGTAAGTGGTCCTAATTATTTTATTGTAGCTTAGAATTAGGGTTGCTATATATAGAGATAGCATGTATTGTATATTAGATAGATAGGGGGATGTATTATTAGATAGTATTTTATATTACATTGTGGGATGTATATTACATTATATAGTGGGATGTATATTACATAGTGGGATGTATATTAGATAGTGGCATGTATATTAGATAGGGGTGTATTGTATTTAATTGTATTGTATTGTATTTAATTGTATTGTATTTAATTTAATTGTATTATATTGTATTTAATTGTATTGTATTGTATGTATTGTATGTATTATATGTATTTCCTTTTCAGGTATGTAATTTAAAAAAAAAATGTTGTAGTGGGCGGGGGGGGGGATTTGTAATGTATTTTTTTATTTTCTGTAATGTTCCTTTTTTTATTTTTTGTGACTTAGGTTTTTTTTTGTTCTGTAATGTACATTTTTTATTTTTGGTGATTTTAGTTTTTATTATTTTATGTAATGTAGATTTCTGCTTTTTGATGAATTTAGTTACTTGAGGCACACAGTACACTCACATTGTGTGACAAACAGCATTTCAACACTTTCTTTTACTGACCATCATTTTTTGACGGGCAAGTCGCTAGTTTTATATATAGATAGCATTTATTGTATGTTAGCTAGGGGTATGTGTTTTATATAGATAGCATAGTTTTGTATATTAGATTGTGTTATTTATTTAGATAGATTGTGTGATGTGTATTATATAGATAGGATGTATATTAGATTATGGTATTTATTTAGATAGATTGGGGGATGTATATTAGATAGGTAGGATGTATTGTATATTAGATAGGGGTGTATTGTATTGTATTGTATTTAATTGTATTGTATTATATTGTATGTATTGTATGTATTTGTATTGTATTGTATTATATTGTATGCATTGTATTGTATGTATTATATGTATTTACTCTTTAGTTGTGTAATTTTTTTTTTCTGTAGTGTGGGGGGGTTTGTAATGTGTTTTTTTATTTTCTGTAAAGTTCCTTTTTTATATTTTTTGTGACTTAGGCTTTTTTATTTTCTGTAATGTAGATTTTTTTTGTGTGACTTTAGGCTTTTTTATTTTCTGTAATTAGAGTGGTGGGGGTTATTAGGGGGTAGGTAGGTAGTGTAGGTAGGTAGTGAAGGTGTTAATAGGTTAGTGTAGAGGCTGTTTAGTTGATATTTAATGTTTTATTGGGGGGGGGTATAGTGCAGTGTAGTGTTTATACTTAGTGTCATGATGGTCCTTGAGGACCGTCATGGCACTTATGTGGTTAATGTTAGGTTGTAACAGGCCCATAATGGTCTTAATATACCTTTATGGGACTGATGGGGTTAAATAGAGGCTTATGAGGGTCTGTATGGACCCCCATGAGTAAAAGGGTTAATTAGCGGTTTATGGGGTTCTGTATTGACCCCCATGAGTGAGGGGGTTTATTAAGGGCTTATGGGGGTCTATATTGACAACCATGGGTGAGGGGGTTAATGAAGTTCTTTAAGAAGTGCTTATGGGGGTCTGTATTGACCCCCATGAGTGACAGAGTTGATGAAGGACTTATGGGGGTCTGTATTGACCCCCATGAGTGACAGTTAATGAAGTGCTTTTGGGGGTCTGTATTGACCCCCATGAGTGACAGGGTTAATGAAGGGCTTATGGGGGTCTGTATTTACCCCATGAGTGACAGGGTTAATGATGGGCTTATGGGTGTCTATATTGACCCCCATGAATGACAGTGTTAATTCTGGGTTTATAGGGGTCTGTATTGACCCCCATGAGTGACAGGGTTAATGAATGGCTTATGGGGGTCTATATTGACCCCCATGAGTGACAGGGTTAATGAAGTGCTTATGGGGGTTTTTATTGACCCCCATGAGTGACAGGGTTAATTAGGGGTTTATGGGGGTCTGTATTGACCCCATTAGTGAGGGGGTAATTAAGTGCTTATGGGGGTCTGTATTGACCCCCATGAGTGACAGGGTTACTTTAGGACTTATGGGGGTCTATATTGACCCCCATGAATGACAGGGTATATATTTTTTTTATAAAGGGTCCTTTAAGGACCTTTACGGTTTTTTAAGGACCCGTAATGCGGTAATTTAGAATTTTTATTGCAGCGGGGGTCCCCGATCGCCTGCAGTTCTCCAAGCTTATCTCGGATCCCGTGGGGTTAATGCGGGTTTCTGAGCTTATCTCGGATCCCTTCTTGGACAAGTTGTACGTGGCTGGGCTTTGAGCCTCGTTTTCGTTTTTTTCGGTGGCCATTTTTTCTCTCGCTTTAGGGGATTTTCGTGTGTCTGAACTCAGGAATTTGGACTTAAATGGATGTGTAACTTCACTTTCAGAGGTCCTGGATGCCCCCCCTTGCTATGGGTAAGCTTTTTATGTATATTTTGTTGTATTTGTTGTATATGAGTATTTGGTGTGTTTTGACTGTTTTTAGGTGTGCGCGGCTCGGCCATTTTGGTCGTATTTTTCGTGCGTGTAGGTGTTTGTGCTGTTAAGGTTGGTTGCGAGGTCATTTTTTTTTCTAAGTCGTGCGTGTGTGTGTGTTTTTAACCGCGTGTGAGGCGCCTTTGAGCCTCCACCTCCGCAAATGCGGACCCTCGCATAGCAAGGGTCTGCATTTGCGGACAAACACAGCCGACGTTGGAGCCTCCACCTTCCGCAAATGCGGACCCTCGCTTCGCGGAGCAAACGGCATCCCTCACATCCAGTAAGGAAGCTGATACAATATCATTGGTTTCAGCCTGCTTCATTGACTGATGACTGCTGAGTGAGCTACAGGAGAATTTTCCACAACCATGTACCAGGATGAAAACTTTGGAAACCTGAACACGAAGCAACCCCAAATGTGTAATCCCCAAGTAGCGCAAGCACTCCCACCACAAGACCAGATTCAATTATTTCTGGTGTCTGCCATAAATAATAGAAAAGGACTGTCTTATCCTTTCCACCAATAAAAAATGAAACAAACTAAAGGCTCCTTTTCGTTCAGGCGAACCTCATCCCTTAAGAAAAACAAGCAATAATTGGTGTTCTCAGTGTCTATGTACATAATAGACAAATGTCTAATGACACAGATACATCATTTTATGAATTTTATTTCTAGCTTTATCCCATTTAACCATATAATTAATTGCCCTCCACGATGAACATAAACCATCTTTATGCACAAATACAGGAATAATCCGTAGTGGTCTCACTTGCAAATATTGAGACGTGGTCAGAAAAGGACAATCTGGACCAAGCATTGGCTATAACATAATAGTTTTCCCTGTATTAAATGTTGTTTGCCAAATCGACATGAAGAACACATGCATTGTGATATTAGTAAATACCATCACCCTGGTGTTACCTTATTAAGACAGACACACTAAAAGCTAAAATAAAAACTGAAATAAAATAGGTGATTGTAACCCAAGAACTTTGATGTTAGAATGACAAACATGATTTAATGTGTTGTATAACTGTTTTAGCACAGAAGATTAAATGGAACCTCCAGTGTCTGTAGATTTCTAACCTATTTTTAAACATTTTAAGGTTTGACAAACTAAAAATGGTTTTAGTGATATCTTCCACGCCTTGAATTTTGGAGGTGTGGAGAATAACAGGCAGTATAAGAGTTACCCTGTGCATAGTAGTGCAACAGAAATGTATTAACTTGATACTGACACCTGTCTCCACTCTTCCCAATCTTTATTTAACATTCCATATCTTAGGTGCCATAGGATTCCGGTAGTTACCACTTACATCCTACCGCCCAAAGATATGGAGGGAGTAACATACCTTGGAAATTAACAGTTGTAGCTGCTTCCTGAAACCGCCATCACTGAAAACAGGAAAGAGCATCAGCTACACAATTTTACCTACAAAACATATTAAACTGTAAATATTTCAAAACCAGTTGATTAAGAAGACAGACCATAAGTGGTAAAGGTGCTGACTTGTTATTAATATCTGTAACTACCCCCAAATAGTCATAATGGAAACATGTGATGGTTACACAGCTTTCTCTATAAAAATAATGTCAAATGTCAGATTCCTAGTCAGTCATAGCTGCTGCAATGTCTGCACACTATTGGACCTGAAAGAGTGCTGCAAAAACAACTGCTGAATCTGACATACAGGTTCAGCTGAGCATTAGTAACTCTGCCTTGTAAAATAAAGAAGTGACCATTAAATGAAGTAATCCTAATGTGATGGTGCATCTGCATAACTCGTGCTGTTCCTAATGCTAGCCTTCTGCATAACATCTGACCCATGGGATTTATAGAGTGAAATTGGGTTTGGCCAATAGTAATTGCAGCACTTTCAACATCAGTTGTTTAGGATGCCTCAACTGATGTTCTCAAGTTTATCATAGATTTTACTATCCTGGGCTCCAAGATCTCTTCAGATGGTGACAGTAGCCATGAAATTAAAAGATGTTTACATCTGGGCAGGGAAGTTATAGCATGCTTGGACAAGCTAGTAAAAGGTAAAGATATTACACTATGCACAAAGGTGTGCATAGTTAGAAGTATGGTATACCCAGCAGTAACATACAGATTAGAGAGCTGGACCATAAAAAAGACTGAGCACCGTAAAATTGCTGCCCTTGTGATGTTGGCGAAAACTGCTTAGACTCTCTTGGACTGCAAGAAGATTAGATAAATCAGTACTTCAGTAAATCAAGACAAACTGTTCACTGGAAAATATGATCATGAGGCTGAAACTGAAATATGTTGTCAATAACATGAGAAGACAGGATTCCATAGAGAAGACTGTGATGCTGGGAAAGATCGAATACACACAAAGAAGGGGAAGACAGAGGCGGAGATTGATAAATGAGGTAATTGAAGCAATGAACATGAACTTGTTGGAGCTTAGAGGAGCAGTGGCTGACAGATGTGCCTGGTGTTCTGCTTTCCATAGGGTAAAGGAAAGTGAGCCACAACTGAATGAGTAAACCACAACAACCCCAATTGTATTCCATATTTTTTATGTGACTAGAATTTCTATGTGTATTTTAGTTCATAATATTTGTTAATATGCTTGATTTTTTAATTAAATTACTTTTAATGAAATTACTTCTTAAAGGATTGATTCAATGTATTCTGAATTTAAGGAGTTCACCATTCACCCTACACTATTAACTGAACAATTATCATTCTATTGCCCACATATTATATGTGATAGTACAAATAATACTTTATACTAGATTTTTTTCACTTTAAGTACAAAGCATTTGGTGGGCTTAGAAAGGATAACAGGAAGTAAAGATACAAAATATGGGCCCTATGTAAATCCCCTCACCATGTTTAGAGCTAAAGTAATTCCCGCTAGCAATGCTATTCCCCAATCTCTAAAACATTGCGAAAGAACTGCTACGAGTGACTGCTGCAGGAAAAAGCCGAAAAGCATGTTAAAAATCTCCATTGATTTTTTCCCTGCTAAAATATTAAGATTTTTACACCAAAACACTATGCTGATCTGATTTTATGGATCACTTGCAAACCTGGGCAGGTTTGAAGGAAAAAGCTGAAGGAAATATTATGTGTACTAAAGACCACTTGCAGAAGCTTTTAAAACCTTTGCTGAGTGTCACAGCAGCAGTTAAAGTGACAGTATAGCACATAAAAACACTACAACATCTCAGGTAACACACAACACAGTATTCAAGGTGTTCGGCTCTCATCGTCCTGCTGTCCTCGCGAACCGAGGCAAGCAGTTGAGGCATTGAAGCACGCGAGACTTAGCCTGCAAGCAGTTAAGAAATGCAGGACTTACTTAGGCTGCAAGCAGTTGAGGAACGCAGGACTTAGAAAAAAAAATCCGACCTCAGAATCTTGCGGGCAAAAAAAAAACGACCTTGCAAAAATACGAGTTTATAGGCCAAACCGAGGAAATCAAAAAACAAGAAAAAAAAAAACACACTCACACACAGCACGGGGGAAAAAAATTCCAACCTCACACACAGCATGGGGGAAACTCACACACAGCAAGGGGGGAACGCTAAGATGCCTGGGAGTGAGGTTGCACATGAATTTAAGCCGAATTTCCCGCGTTTCGGCACTCGAAAATTGACTAAGCAAGAAAAAAAATGGTGGCCGAAAAAAATGAAAATTAGGTTAAGGGAGACTGAGGCGCGCAAATCACCGCCAGGCCCATACAAGTTAGCCAGGAACGTAGGAGATACAAAATATACCATTACAACGGACGGAAAATAGAAAAAAAGCCGCCCTTTTATAACACTAACTTGCAAATAATAACATTACAATTCTAAAATGACGCTTTACCCGACTAAACAAATGTTTTGGCCTCACGTAAGCATCCTATTTACACTACACACTTGGCACATTGCTGACACTTTCTCCTCAGGTGATCAACAGTTCAACTGTTCATTTTCTGATGCAGGAAAATCCAAAGAGATTGTTAGCTCTTTAGGATATTGATTGCTGCATATTAAATATAAATAGGTAAAGTATATTAATTTATTAATTCATATTAAATTATTAATTCACTGTACAATTTTTTTTTTATATTTTACACTGTACTTACCGTATTGGTCCGAATATAAGCCGCACCCACATATAAGCTGCACCTGTAAAAATCAAGGGGATATAAAAAAATAGAAAAAAGATAGTACTCAAATATAAGCCGCACCCTTAAAATTGGAGAGAAAAAGTCTCTCTCCAAGTGATCAGCCATTGCAAGAAACAGGCTTTCTAATTATTACTGTGACTTTTTTTGCAGGTTGCAGGCCTTACAGGATGTTAGAATAACTAAAACCGTAAATCGCTCTTCAAATGCTACAATACCGCAGTCTCAAGCGCGTAAATCGGAACCCTTAACTCGCAATCGCGCAACTAGGCAGAAATTTTATATTTGCGAATAGAAGGTGCACACGCAACTCGTAAGCTTGCAAATCGGCAGAGATTTCTTTTAAGGTCGCGAATATAAGCCGCACCAGTAACTCGCAAACTCAAAAATCGGAAAAAAGGTGCGGCTTATATTCAGACCAATATGGTATATATGTGTATATATCTGTCCTCGTGAGCGCCGAAAATAATCGTTGCAAAGGAGCGCTGAAGGTCCTCCGAGGAGCAAACACCATTGCCATGGCTTCAAATGTTATTGCCGTCATTTTGTGATGGGCAGTTTGCTAGTCATATATATAGTTGTGGATCTTGCGATGTTGGTGACGTTTGCAATGTTGGTAACGCACTTGCGGCCCTCGCGAAGCGAGTCGAGCAGTTGAGGCATCTGGGACTTAGGCTGCAATGAGAGTCACTAAGCGAGGAAAAAAATGGCGGCTGAAAAATTTAAGAATTCTTAAATAGGATGAAAACGAGGCTGAGCAACACCAGGCTCGCTGGACTTAGAAAAAACACGACGCCGCAAACAGGAAAGGATTGCAATGAGCACCGAAGGTGCTCATTGCGAGCCATGCGATGAGCGACAAAGGCGCCCATCGCAGGGCTACCGATGAGCACCGCGAGCGGGAGAGGGTTGCAATGATCGCCAAAGGCACACATTGCGAGACAAGCAATGAGCGCCAAAGGCGCTCATCGTGGGGCTCGCAATGCGTGCCGAAGGTGATCATGGCAAAGCAGGAAAGTTGAAGTACATGGGGGTAGAGACTCACAATGAGCACCGCAGGCACTCAGCAAGGGGCTCGCGATGAACGCCGAAGGTGCTCAGAGGAGAAAAAGCCTCTCGTGTGGCAAACAGCATTGCCAGCCTTACAATTATATTCTCGTTGGGCAATTTCCTAGTTTATATATATATATATATATATATATATTATTATTACAAAATGCACAACATTTTATATATTGAAGCTATAAATACAATTGTCACATCTATTTAATGTCGTAAAATATAAATAATTAAAAGATAATATATATATATATATATATATATATATATATATGTTTTACAGTTTCTTGCTGTAGTTACAGCACTTTTATTACTCATTACTCATTTACTATTGGCTCCTAGAGCCATTTCTCATTTATAAAGCTTGGTTTGGGTCCGTCCCACACTAAAATCTCTTGTGGATAATGCTGGATTTACAGGTGGGCTGAGTGCTGTAAAGTGGGTGAGCTGAAGATTAACATCAAAGTGTAACTTAGGGAAAAATAGCTCCCACAGCCGATTACAGCTATACCTCTATGTTCTTACATTTCTAAGCTCAATATTTTACTTGGTAATGCATTGTGATGGAGCAGGTTTAACTCTCCATCTGTGCACAGTGATCCTTTCTACACCTCACCAGCTGGAGCAGACAGAAAAATGTTGATAGCCTTTCATCAGATGATACAGCATAACACGGAGCTTTAAAATCCCAGTGACCAGGAAAAGAACACAGTTCTACCACTTACAGTATGTCTTATCAGAAATGTATCTTTATTGAACTGGTAACGGCATGTATATTCAAAAACCCTTGAATGATACAGGATGATTCATGACAAAGATTTTTAGGTGTACAATCCATGACAACTACTTTCCTGCATCCAATGATTAACAGGTCTTTGAAAGGGTGAGGGAAAAACTGATGGTCCTGCTGTTCCTTGACATGCATTTTACCTTAATGTACAACAATCTACAACAAATCTCAGTGAAGTGGCAATAGTAATTTTAAAAGTAAATGATACCAAGTGCTATCTTAAGACATTTAGGGAGAAGTCAATCAAGACCAGCTCACCATCCACCTGAAATATACTTTCAGTAATAATTTATCAAGGAAAAAATACAATAGTTCAGTTCAGAAATTGGGTTTTTGCAAAGATAACACATCCATATGATCTGTATTGAAGACAACAATTACTGTATTCACAAAGAAACCTACTCTGAGGTTTTCTCGATTACTTTACAGTTCGCAGGCTATTGGAATGACAAATTCACTCCAGAATCACATGTCCATACACAAATCCCATACAAGTTTATATGAACACTAGCGACTTGCCCATCAAAAAATGACGGTCAATAAAATATTAAGGCTGGGAATGCTGTTTGGCACATAATGTAAAGCTTTTAGTCCTCTGAGCACCTTCGGCACTCATTGCTAACATAAAAATTGCTAAACTAACCCCCCTCTACACTAACCTATTAACTCCTACACTACCTACCTACACTGCCTACCTACCCGACTAATTACAGAAAATAATAAAACCTAACTCACAAAAAATAATAAAAGCTAAGTCACATAAAATAAAAAAGCTACATTACAGAAAAGCGTTTTCAGCCAATCAGAAGGCACCATTGCCAATTTTTTTCCGGAGCACTAATTCTTCCAGGGCCCAGACGGGGCAGAAGAGGAAAAGGCCGGGGACATTGCGGGGAGGTAAGTTCAATGTATAATATTCTTATTTTACTTTATTTTGTTTGTGTGTATATTGTATTAATGTAATGTTTATTTTTAACCGGGGCCGCGCCGGAGAAGAAAATAAGTAGGATGGGGAGATGCTGGAAAGGTGAGTAGAATATTTAGAATATTTAGAATGTTTATTTATTGCATGTAAATGTGTTGTACTAATTTGTTTTGCTTTTTTCCCTTAGGTTGGTGATCTGAAGGGACATCTGCAAATGTAGGACATCTGCAAAGGTAAGTGGTCTTACTTATTTTATTTTAGCTTACAATTAGGGTTTGTATCAGGAGATAGGATTTATTGTATATTAAATAGGGGGGATATATTTTAGATAGATAAGGGGGTATGTACAGTGCCTTGCAAAAGTATTGACCCCCTTTGGCATTTTTCAAATTTTTCGTGTTTTGTTGCGTCACAACCTGGAATTAACATGGATTGTTTGAGGATTTGCATAATTTAATTTACAGAACATGCCCACAACTTTGAAGATGTTTTTTTTTTATTGTGAAGCAAACAACCAATAGGACAAAATAACAGAAAAAGTCAATGTGCATAACTATTCACCCCCATAAAGTCAATACTTTTTAGAGCCACCTTTTGTGGCAATCACAGCTCCAAGTCATTTTGGTTAAGTCTCTATCAGCTTGCCACATCCTACCACTGGGAGTTTTGCCCATTCCTCCTTGCAAAACTCCTCCAGCTCCTTCAAGTTTGATGGTTTGCTCTTGTGAACCGCAATCTTTAAAGTCTGACAACAGATTTTCTATTGGATTGAGGTCTGGGCTTTGACTCGGCCATTCCAACATATTTACATGTTTACCCTTAAACCACTCAAGTGTTGATTGGTCATTGTCCTGCTGGAAAGTCAACCTCCGTCCTAGCCTCAAATCACGCACAGAGTGGTACAGGTTTTGCTCAAGAATATCCCTGTATTTAGCACCATCCATCTTTCCCTCATCTCTGACCAGTTTCCCAGCACCGGCTGTTGAAAAACATCCCCACAGCATGATGCTGCCATCACCATGTTTCACTGTGGATAGTATTCTTTGGGTGATGTGATGTGTTGGGTTTTCACCAGACAAAAAGTTCAATTTTAGTCTCATCAGACCAGAGCACCTTCCTATATACATTTTGGGATTCTCCCACATGCCTTTTCGCAAACTCAAAACGTGCCATTTTGTTTTTTGCTGAAGTTAATGGCTTTCTTCTGGCCACTCTGTCATAAAGCCCAACTCTATGGAGAGCATGGCTTATTGTCGTCTTATGTACAGATACTCCAGTCTCTGCTGTGGAACTCTGCAGCTCCTCCAGTGTTACCTTAGGTCACTATGATGCCTCTCTGATGAATGCCCTCCTTGCCCAGTCTGTGAGTTTTGGTGGGTTTCCGTCTCTTGGCAGGTTTGCTGTTGTGCCATGTTCTTTCTATTTGTTTATGATAGATTTGATGGTGCTCCTGGGGATCATCAAATATTTGGATATTTTTTTTAACCTAACCCTGACTCGTATTTCTCAACAACATTATCCCTTACTTGTTTGGAGAGTTCCTTGGTCTTCATGGCAGTGTTTGGTTAGTGGTGCCTCTTGCTTAGGTGTTGCAGCCCCCTGGGGCCTTTCAAAAAAGGTGTGTATATATAAGGACAGATCATGTGACACTTAGATTGCGTACAGGTGGACATCATTTCACTAATTATGTAACTTCTGAAGGTAATTGGTTGCATCAGAGTTTTTTATGGGCTTCATAACAAACGTGGTGAATACATATGCGCATGCCAATTTTTTGTTTTCTATTTCTAAAAAATAGTTTTATGTATATATTTTTCTCATTTCACTTCACCATCTTAGACTATTATGTTCTGATCCATCACATAAAATTCAGATTAACAAAACATTGAACTTAAGGCTGTAATGTAACAAAATAGGTAAAAAGCCAAGGGGGGTGAATACTTTTGCAAGGCATTGTATGTATGTTAAATAGTATTTAATGTATTTTAGATAGTGTGGTATGTGTGTATTTTAGATAGGATTTAATGTATTTTAGATAGTGGGGTAATGTATTTTATTTGTATTGTATTGTAATGTACTGTATGTATTCTGTATAAATTTCCTTTTCAGGTGTGTATTTTTTTATTTTTTTCTGTAGTGGGGGGGTGTTGTAATGTAATTTTTTTTATTTTATGTAATGTACATTTTTTATTTTTTTGTGACTTAGGTTTTTTTATTTTCTGTAATGTAGATTTTTTTTCTGTGACTTTTAGTAAGTTTTGTGAGTTAGGTTTTATTATTTTCTGTAATTAGTGTGGTGGGGGGTTATTAGGTGGTAGGTAGGTAGTGTGGGTGTTAATAGGTTAGTGTAGAGGGGGGAGTTAGTTTAGATTTAATGGTTTATTGGGGGTTATAGTGCAGTGTAGTGTTTGTAGTTAGTGTCATGAGGGTCCTTGAGGACCATCATGGCACTTATGTGGTTAATGTTAGGGTTGTAACTGCCCCATAAGGGTCTTTATATACCCTTATGGGACTGATGTGGTTAAATAAAGGCTTATGAGGGTCTGTATTGACCCCCATGAGTGACAGGGTTAATTAATGGCTTATGGGGGTCTGTATTGACCCCCATGAGTGAGAGGGTTAATTATTGGTTTATGGGGGTGTGTATTGACCCCCATGAGTGACAGGGTTAATTAAGGCTTATGGGGCTCTGTATTGAACCCATGAGTGACAGGGATAATTAAGGGCTTATGGAGGTCTGTATTGACCCCCATGAGTGACAGGATTTATTAAGAGGTTATGGGTGACTTCATTGACCCCCATGTGTGACAGGGTAATTAAGTGCTTATGGGGGTCTGTATTGACCCCCATGAGTGACAGGGTTAATTGAGGGCTGATGAGCGTCTGTATTGATCCCAATGAGTGACAGGGTTAATTAAGGGATTATGGGGGTCTGTATTTACTATGAGTGACATGGTTATTTAGGGGCTCATGGTGCTCTGTATAGAGCCCCATGAGTGATAGGTTTAATTTTTTTTTTTCGCAGGTCCTTTAAGGACCTTTACAGTCTTTTAAGGACCCACAAAGCAGGACATTTGAATTTTGATTTTAGCAGGGGTCCCCGATTGCATGCAAGGGTTAATGTGGGGGTTAATGTGGGGTTAATGGGGGGACCCCACGGGAGTCCCAATGGGGACCCCCATCACTGGGGAGTTAATGTTGGGTGTTGGTGGGGGTACCCCCACTGCCGGCCTTAAGTTTCTGTGTGCCGCAGGCCCTGTAAGGAGCAACAGGGAATTTAGAGCTTTTAAATGGAGGGGTGGGGCACGATCGTGCAAGGGTCAATGTCGGGAAATTGCAGGGTTCCCCATATGGAGCCCCAGCATGGGCTTAATGTGGGCACAGTTAGGGGCTCCGATCGGACCCCTGCTGCAAGGGGTTAATGTGGGGTCTTATCTCAGATCTCTGGGTAAACTTGTACGTGTTTAGCAGTGTTTTTTTGGCGCTCCTGGGTCGTGTAGCCTCGCTTTCATTTTTTTCGGCCAACATATTTCTCGCTTAGTCGATTTTTGAGTGGTGAAACTGGGGAAATTGGGGTTAAATATGCCTTCAACCTCACTTCCAGATGTCAAGGCTGTCCCCCGTGCTGTCGGTGAGTGTTTTTTTTATTATTGTTGTGTTTTTGTGTTGTTGCGTTTGCTCGGTTACGTGTTTGTTTTACTACCTCGTGCCGCGGGTCGTAATTTTTGGTCACAGGCAGCAGGCAATGAGGGAGAGGAGAAAGGGAAGAGAGACACTAGGGAAGAGAGACACAGGGTAAGGACAAGAGGAGGGGAAGAGAGACCAGGGGGAAGAGAGGAGGAGGGGAAGAGACAAACAGGGGAAAAGAGGAGGAAGGGAAGAGACACATAGGGGAAGGAGAGGAAGAGAGACACAGGGGAAGGAGAGGACAGGGGGAAGAGAGACACGGGGAAGATAGGAGGAGGGGAAGAGACACACAAGGGAAAGAGAGGAAGAGGGACACAGGGGAAGGAGAGGAGGAGGAGGAAAAGAGAGACACAGGGGAAAGAGAGGAGGAGGGGAAGAGACACACAGGGGAAGGAGAGGAAAAGCGACACAGGGGAAGGAGAAGAGGAGGGGAAGAGAGACACCGGCTAAGGACAGGAAGAGAGACACAGAGTAAGGAGAGGAGAAGGGGAAGAGAGACACAGTGTAAGGAGAGGTGGAGGGGAAGAGGTTTGCGGGGTCATAGGCTAGCGCAGTGAGCGACTTCAGCACTCCCTGCCGAAGTTGTACAGGGTCGTAGGGATGATGCCTACAGCGCTCATCTCCATCAGCGCAAGGAGCACCTTTGGCGCTCCTTGCCAGTAACTGCGGCGGGCTCGCTATTCAAACCCACATTAGGCAGGCTCGCTATGCGAACCTGCAAGCGTTGGCAACAACCTGTATTGCTCACAACTATATATGTTATAACCAAAGATACCACAAATAGTTAGTGTTAATTTAGACATGATGATATTTCAGCTTTTATACAAAGCACCCAGAAATGTCAAGGTTCATAAAAAGTGCAAAAAGAGTGAAAATAGATCTTTCAGGATATCAGAATGAGCAAGATAAAAGTGATTGACCCTATGTGCATCTCCAAGAAGGTCCAGTACAAATTTAAAGGCCAGTGCCACCCTTCACCCACACAATATTGTCTCACCAATTTTCAGCCCCTCTCATAACCTCCGTTCATATAAAATGTATAACCACTAAGAAATTATCATTATTTGTTACCATATTCTACATTTTTAATATTGTTTTGCCAAAAGAATATCATTACAAACACATGCAGACACACCTCAATGGTAAAAACATAATGGTTTTGATGAAGAAATAATTCCATTGCACACTATAGATCCGGGCCATTACATCTCCAATGTATTCAAAATCATTCTCTTATTTTGGCATTAGAAGTAGTTCCCTCTTTAATTAAATTTGAATTAAATTCCTTAAAGTACAACGGATGCGTTATTTATTTAAAGGGATTCTGTCACCACAAAATCAAGTTGTTTTTCAGTTATTATTTGTTTCTAAAGTAAACCATTCCTGAGTTTATGTTGTATTCATATGGAAATGAATGGCTTCTGAAAACCAAGTGGCTGATTGACATGCTAATTAGGATTACAGTGGTGCCTCCCTAAAGTTATCATGCAGTTAGATTTCTCCATACCCTTATCAAGCATAAATGAGCCACACTTTCAATGCTGATTATCTCAAGAATAATATACTGTAGAGAAATACATATGGTTCAGTGTATAGACAGTGTAGGGGTGACAGTGTAGATTTAATTAAGGTATAACTATTATCAAATTTGTATCTAATCATTGTTCACAAATTGTGGTAATTTGGTAAAAGGTATGTGTTTAGAAACTTCTAGAAAACAATCTCACTTGCAAGTTGTGCATGATCAGATTTTGCTATTGCTTTTAATTGATGCACAATGTGTTGTGCTACAATATACTTGAGCAATTATCCTTGAGTAGAACAAATGTTTCTTTAAACATAGTTGACCATTTTTTTAGATTTTCTTTATAGCTACTTTTATAAATTATACCCAGTGGTGCCAGCTGTAGCATAATCATTAAGACTATGCCATCTTTTTGCTTTGATGGGTATAATTACATCTTTTGTCTCAATAATTTACACTAATATAAAGAGACCTCTACAGTCTTGACACTGTGTGTAACAAAATAGCTTGGTCCATTAACTTATTTCACAGTCTACAAGGTACATTGCTGTTACTGAGGCCAATGCAGCAATAAACCACCTCTTGTAATTGTAATTGCAGGCCTGTTGTGTTGAGATGTTAAACCCCTCTAATTTACGAGAGGTGTGCAGTATTTGTAATCCAAATGGGGTTAATGTTCTTGGGAAAATTCCAAATTTTTGATTTTTGTTTGAACAGACTCCAGGCAGTTAAAACCAGCAGGTCTTCGTGGACTGACACATAAATTCAATGCCTGCCAGATCTTCTAGTACAACAAGTTTAGTGCTATAACACAGTTCTGAGCTAAACAGAATGTGAACATCTGAGAACACTTAATCCACCTGGCAGGATCTCCAGAACTATATATACTGGTAATTCCTCAGTCAGTGAATTTTGTTATTACACAAGAAAATGGTCATCCTCTCCTCACCAGGTTCTTAATGTTATGGTAGACACAGTAGTCAGAAATTTTAGTTAGTGAAGACCTTGCTATTTGATTAGAAGTTCACTAACTAAAAATTTCTGTAAAAAGAAAATGCAATGTGCTTATATAGAGCCCTATTAAATTGACAATCGCAATTTGATAAGGCTGTATGTTTCCTACAATGTATTTATATATTTGACTATTGCTATACAACCAATTTAACAATGTTTGGTTCTGCAATAAACTATTTAAAAATGTAGATAATTAAAAATAAACAGTATGATTCCTATCAAGTATTAGAAATATAAATAGGTACAGTGATAAAAGTGCTTGTTGCTGTCTCTGTATATCCACATGATGAGATGAGTGCTAACTTCAAAATTGAAGTGTCTACACTGATCCATTCTGGTGTTTGCAATAGATTATTGGATATACAGTACTAGTCACACAATATTACATGTTCATGCACAAATACTATCTATATACTTTTTAGGGAACTAGAAGCGTAATTTTTTTTATATTGTATTTACAAAGAAATTAGAAGGTCGTGCAGGAAGGATGTAAGACCCAAAGATTATTAACCAATGAGTATAACCAATAGAGATAATCCAAATTGTTTGCCAATATGACCAAAGGTGTAACAGTATAAAGAAACAATGAAATAGATTAATTAAAACTGACTGAAAAGCTGCAATAGATCACTGTCTACAATAGATATTCAAGATAGACCTCAACAGTTTATACAAACATTTGTTTATTATAATGGTTTCTGAAAGGCTATTTCTAACTTTCCACCAACTTTCTCATTTAACAGTTCTTTCAGTTGTGCATTTGCTCTGTGTGACAACAAATAGTAGCTGTTAATAGATAAAATATAATATATATATATATATCATTTAAGCACAGTTAATATTTTACTTAACACAGCAGAATGTTATATTCTGCTTATAGTAAATTCGAATTCAGACATATACATTAATTCTATTTGTTATTCCATAAATGATTATTATTATTAAAGTAGATGTAGCAAATTAAAATTATGTATATAATATAATATAATATATATATATATATATATATATATATATATATATATATATATATATATATATATAATATAATAAAGCAAGGAACATTCCTTTGACATTTTAATTCAAATTTGCAGCAAATATACACCAATGATAAAATTAATTTTATTTGTGCATTAGACACATCAGTTTTTCAGGAGTCAAATTGTATAGCAGCATGGCAGTAACTTTAGAGAAGATCATTTCTTAATGAGTACAGTGACGTAAGACACTGAAATTATACTTGAATAGAAAACACGGCTAGTGAATGATTAGGAGGCTATGAAGGGGGTGTGAAGAGGCAGTGCCTCGTTTTTATGCACCGTGGCTGTTCACTTATTCTGGGAAGCTTAGCAAATTGAGATTCATATGAGCAACGAACCACCGAAAACAAAGAAAGAACATTCAAAGGGATCATAAACCAGATAGCAGTTTAAATAAAATGTTAAATTAAATGTAACCTTCAATTAAAATATAGTGAAGAAAAACAATCTATCTGAGTCCTGGGAATGATATAAATATACAAATATTCAACTAAACTTAGTACTGTATGAGGAGAAATTTAAATTTACAAATGTTGCAGAGTCCCAAGTGATTGCAATGTAGGTCACTCTGCAGAGCTCCCTATTACATTGACTCACTTGGAATTTTTATATTTTGGTGAATTTATAATCTACCATTGTAAAGTACTGAAATTATTTGAGCAGTTATGATCACATCCTTTTTGTGAATTAATTTTATGTTGCTGTTATGTTTTACATATTTTTATGGATTTCTGTGGTTTATTATTTTTTTTTTGACTAATACATGTTACATTGTATTTGCTCTTTCATTAGGATTAAATTTAGTAAGTAATTCTAGAAGAGGTAGTGTGTATATATGATTTCCCAGAAACCCATGACAATCTCCACTAGACTGTTACTTTCACTTTGTGACTATTACTAGGTCAGCATATCTGATCCACAATATGACCTCCTGTCTATTGGAGCTAATAATGTATGTTTTTGACAAACACAGTAAGCACTTGCTCATTTATGTTGCTGAGTTACTTATTTTTTCAATTTTAAAGAAACCCACAGGAGAATAAACCAATTGCACAGATATGATAGAGTAAAACAGCATCTTACAGACAGGGTGCAGTACAAAATATAATAGTTATATAATAGAATACAAACAGTTTATACTAACATGTCAATTTGAGTTTGTATATTCCAACTCATGAGCTTTGACATTTTTCATTACATAGGGGTAAAGGGAAAAAATTAAAATAGGAGAAGGAAAGGAAATAATGGGATGTGGAGTTAGGAACGCTATAGAGGAACTAAAGAGTATAAATAATAACACAGATAATAATACAGATAGGTGGGATTTAGCCCTAGATTGATTTCTAGTCAGACTGCTATGCAGCAGAGCATAGTGATGTTAAAATATTATAAGGGTTACTCTGTTTCAACTGTGTAAGCACTTTCTCTGTAAAAGTGTACAGTATGTATCGGAAAGATGTCAGAGTGATGTCAGATTACTCTTTATGATGCTAGCCAATTGTAATAAAGTTAAGTATTGAGCTTATAATACAAGCACAACCTATATATAAACTAAAATGTAAGGATTATAATCCACTATTTTAGGTCTCTAAAGTACTCATGTAGCGACTCATCTAGGACCCAAAGACAAGCCACACAGTCGGAAAATAACAGGTTAATGGGAGCATTGAGGTGACATTGCTACATGGCAACATTGCTAAAATCAATATATAGAGGTAAAGGGTCTAATAGAATCCCCAACCATAAATACATATGGTTCTATAACATAACTTTCAATCTGTTAGGAAAAGAAAAACCTTTTCCACTCCTTAAAGTAGTAAGGAAGCAATTAGCCTTAATGTAGTGATATCAGTTTTAAATGCAGTATTCAATAACACAATACAAATAGTTCAGAGAGAAGTTAAATTACACCACGAAGAAGCAGTGACCCTTAGTTGCACATGAATTGCTACAGGAAACAGGGCCACAAAACTCTTGTACAATGGCAAAAACAGTATAGAGAGCACATTGAAAGGTCAACAGCAATGCATTTGAAATAAGTGTCTGATGCAGATAGCATGTGATCATGTGCAAATTAGCAGTCCAGCATCCCTAAAAGCTAGGAAAGGGCAAGTAAAATATTATAGAATTAAGGGCCAAATAACTTTTGTATAATAGTAATAACAGTAATAACAATAATAAATCTAAACAACAGTGAAGTTCAGATAGATGCTTAATGCAGTTAGCAATGAATCCAATATATGATCCAGGTCAAAGTACTGGTCCATTAGCTCCAAGAGCGGTCCATTAGCTCCAATCAGCCAATATCTGCACTGGCTACTGAATACCCTGCTTGCAGGTTCCGATGAGGGTGAAAGTACCAGCAAGAATAGTAAAGCAAGGATCTTGTTTTGGATATGGTACTCCCCTGGTGAAAGGCATAGTAAAAGTTTGCACAGCTAGTTGCATTGTTTGATCCCAGATAATACTGAGGGCACGCTGAGATCTTGAAAAGCGGGAGCACCACTGGCACCCTCAAAGAACAAAGCTGAGCAAAGCTGTGACTGCCACTTCTCAGTGGGGGAGCACAAGCACACATAGCCTTGCAAAGAGCAATCCAGGGCCACTGTTGTAATGGTGAAGTGACCATGTGGCTGACTCTGCTCACAGATAAAGTTAGGAGGTGAGGCTGGATCCAGTGTAAAATCTGCTGCATCATCATCCAGTTGATCTATATTTGCTAATAATATTTAATTCGATTCACTGTTGATATCATCATGGGGCAGCTTGAGCTGATAGTAGGATGTTGCTTCAGATTATCATCAAAGCCGATTGAAAAGCCCTATCTAATGATAGATATACGTGCCACACAGAAGCAACTATCATGATGACTGCTTTCACGATTTGTAGAGCTGCAGCTCATCCAGCAATTGAGGCACTTTATAAATCTTTTTTCTGCCAGATTTCTAGCTAGGCCTCAACTTTTTGACACAGGCTTCTAGGCCAGAACTACCTCTATTTTAAGAAATTCTGGTATGGTTCAGTTTTAGGAAGTGTCAGGAAACTCCCTATGCCAATATTATGGCTGAGGTAGAAGCTGATTTAAGCAGATTATGTGCGTCACTCCTGGAGTTCAGTGAAAGCACAACTTTGCAGCATGGCTGTTGGCTCCACTCCCTGAATTCATTTTTTGAAGGATTGGTAAGTATTCCCATCTTCTGGGGATCTGGTTCAGGGGCCCTGTCTCTAATTGCGTGTTCATGGTAGTTTTGGAAAACTGGGTAGTGCAGTTTGGGATCCCTGAGGATTTGGGGTTAGCTAAGAACATACTGAAATTGGAGTAGAGCCTGGTGAAGCAGAAGGAAAGGTGAGTCAATATTTTTTAAAATGTTCTGAAGAAACTCACTGAGAATTTTAGAGTGATGAGAGGCAGAAGTTGAGGTCTCATAGATTTTCTGCTCCAAGAAGTATATTTTTTAAATGTGTGTGTCTATGTGTATTTTTTAAATAGATGACTCTGTTTTCTATTTTATTCATCAATTCACCAATTTTATTTGAGAGATGTGGAACTATTGTTAAAAATATATTCCATATTCAATTTCAATACAAACAGCAGTCTGTAAATAATAGTTTATAACTAAATATATGAATATCATAGGATGTGTATAGGACAGTCAGTTTGTTTACACTCATACAGTACACACATACACAACGATTATCTCTTTTTACCTTTACAAAAAACCTAAGGAAGTCTGTATGCATTTTATGATGTTCAAAGCAGAACATTTATCATACACTACAAATATTTTTTTCTATTCATATAAAAAAATGTATAAAACAGTAATAATTTGTGATCAAGTTATGGTATGCACTGTGCTGTACCCCGAGTCACAGATGGGTCTACAGACTGAGCTATTAGTTCAAGATATATCTTATCTATTACTAGTGACTTGCCCGTTGCAAAAAATGTGAAGCCATGGCAATGCTGTTTGCCACACAATGTAAAGCTTTTTGTACTCTGCGGACCTTTGTTGCTCATTGCGAGCCTTGCGCTGAGCGCTCATTGTGAGCCTCTCCTCTTGTGTACTTTAGCTCCTCTGAGCACCTTCGGCACTCATCACAAAGACATATATATATATCTATATTTTAAATAATAATTAATTAATTAGTTACTTAATAAATTAATATAATTTACCTATTTCTAATTACCGTAATGTATCCAGCAATCAATAGCCTGAAGAGCTAACAATCTGTTCTTATTTTCCTGCAGCATACAATATACAGTTGTACTGTTGCTGCCCTGCGGAGAAAGTGTCACCAATGTCCGAACTGTGCATTAGAAATAGGCTGCCGTTGGTTTAGTTGTGTAAAGCGCAATTTTAGATTTGTAATGTTTTTAGTTGCAAGTTAGGATTGTAAGATTGTGTAATTTGTCTATGTCCTAAGTGGTTCGCGAGCATTTGCCATCCTTTGTAATAGTATATTTTGTACCTCGTATGTGCCTGTGTGAAAGTGGTACGCGGTTGGCAGTGTTTTGCGCGGTCCGGGGTCGTGTAGCCTCGTTTTCATTTTTTGGGGCGGCTCTCTTTTTGCTCGCTTAGGCGATTTTCAAGTGACGAAACTCGGCTAAATCAACTTAAATTTGCGTTACACCTCACTCACAGACGTCCTGGTTTGCAGCCTAAGGTGTTACCACGTATCCTAAGTGTTTGGTGGCTAAGTCCTGCGTGTTTCAATGTGTGATGGACTCGCCTTTGGCGCTCTGTTCTGGCTAAGTCCTGCGTGTTTCATTGCCTTGACTGCTCGCCTCCCTTCGCGAGGCGAGCAGGCAATGAGTGCCTTCGGCTCTCATAGCCTAAGTGCTGCGAGTTTTAGAGCGTTAAGGTACGCACCACACCAAGCGTGACGATGTCTTGTCGTTTGACAACTATTATATGTGATATTCAGCTGCCAAAAAGGTTGATAGAAAATAGTTAATATTACCAGGTTTGAATGGTGTTCATTGGGGTTAATGCTAAATTATGGCAAAGAGGAATAGTACAAATAAAGTATAAAAAAAATAACTCTGATTAGAGAAATTAAATGCTGGAATTACTCCTATAATTAATAAAAGTTAATATACAATAATGTACGTGTTTTAATGCCTTTAAGCTTGAGTTAAATCCCACCCAGCTGACAGGTGTTTCAGTCATGCAGTATCTCTCCCATTTGTTCACTAACTTCTTTGTAGCATCAGAACAATGGTGAATTATGCTCATTGTCATTCCATAACAACCTGGAATAAAGAGCAGCCAGTGACAGCTTTCTGAATTTTCTGAATTCTTACATCATGGATTAAATCACCACAGTATATTCTCATGTTTGTGAAGTTTGCAAAAAACAAGATACGTTTTTGTACAAAGGGGAAAAAGGAATTATCAATTATCAGATCACGAGAGACCTAAGAGACAGGAGCTTTTGGGGGTATCAATAACCTCAATAGTGAAAAAACAGGTTGATACTTTGCAAGTATTCAACCTTTCAAAATATCCACTAAGTGAGATAGAAAAAAGAGTTTTATGTTTAGGCCTTACTTTCTGACCATCAGTGAGATTCAATTTATTTGATCAAGTGAAGGATTTCAATTTATTTGCCCCGAAAACTTGCACTGCACAAGTTTCATTGTTTAGAAGAAGAGAAACAACTAAATCAAATGGGCTTGACGAAAAGTGAAAAAGATGACTATAAACAAATTAAACACTTAATAGTGGAAAAAACTGAAGATAAAAATAAAATAAAAAATCCAAGCAAATTCACCCCTCCATTTTCAATACCACCCCCTGTAGAAATATTTGTGGGACTAGTGACCAAGAAACTCAAGGCACTAGATGAAAGATGTGTCAAAAGAATACCTCAGCAAAATAACGTCAGCACACAAGAACAAAAGCGTTAAAACAACTAAGCGAAAATGTACATATACTGTTCCCATCAAACCCTCAGATAAAGGGGGAAATGTGGTGATGAACACAAGTGACTATGTACAAACAACTCAAAAACTTTTGGATGATGAAAAATGCTATCATAAATTAAAAACTGATCCCACTAACCAATGTATAGAACAACTTAAAAAAATTGTGGAATCAGCAGTTGAAAGTGAATTTGTCACTAAATATGAAGCAAAGTTTCCACTTAACCAGAAGCCGATGATACCAACATTTTATTCCATACCAAAAATACACAAAAATCCATTAAGGCCACCTGGAGGACCAATAATGTTTGGTGTAGAGAGTATTACCCAATATCCAAGTATATTTATTGATGAAGTATTAAAGGAACATGCAGTGAAGGACACAAAATATACAGGATATTAGATGGAATAGCAGTTCCCAAAATGCCAATTTAGAAACAATGGATGTTACAAACGAGGTTTATTTAAAGAGGTTATTTAAAGAACGTTCTAAAAAAAGCTCATCATAGAGCTTTAAATGAGCAAAGACCACAACTTTTAAGAGAAAAAAGAATAATAAAAGAGAAACAACCTATTAGATTAGTAACAAACTTTTCTAATCAGTCACAAGAAATACGGACTATTATGAATAAATATTGGAAAAACTTAAAATTGGATGAAGATATATGAGATACAATAGCATCAACAGAAAATAGAACATATAGAAGAGCTAAAATATTATTATTTTTTTTAATTTATTGAATTTACAATTAATACAGCATATCTTCCAAAATAACAAACCCCCTCCCTACATTGGTAACCAGAGCAGTTATTTACAGGGAGACATAAACATACATAACTATAACTCAAATTGTGTTACCATTCATACATTATACATAAAAGTCTAACCTTATTTTAACCCGATGGGTTTCTGCAAGGTGGAGGGCGCAATCCAATTTCCAGAATTTTTTAACATGCAATGGG
This sequence comes from Discoglossus pictus, assembly GCA_027410445.1. NCBI lineage: Eukaryota > Metazoa > Chordata > Amphibia > Anura > Alytidae > Discoglossus > Discoglossus pictus. The sequence goes on along the minus strand of CM050166.1, from coordinate 241,637,398 downwards.
TTTTTGTTACTAATAAGTAATGAGGCTGCATTACGTTCATCCTGATCACAAGACTTCTATTTTTCCCAAATTTTCCAACAAGATTTATTATTTATTATTATGCTCAGATCACACAATTCTGTTTCCATTAAACTATTTTTTTCCATTCTATCTCTAATTTCCATCCATGTTGGTATTGCCTTTTGTTTCCAATTAGAACCAATCAGATCTTTAACTATTATGAGAATTTAAACCAGACAAATTCTCTGGAAAAATATGTAATTAAGTGATGTCAGGGGTCAATTGTATGGTTTCCTTAACAATCTTAGATATTTTGGATGATAACTTCATCCAGAAATTGTAGATTGATGGACAAGCCCACCACAGGTGTAGGAAGGATCCTTCCTCACCACAATCTCTCCAACATACATTAGTCTTTTTAGCTTTGAGGATACCAAATGCCATCCATTGATCACTTTACAGTGTAGCTCTCTTTAGGTCGCATTCTTTATCACTCTCTCTGTAATGTTAAATGCCTTATGCCAACTGTGAATTGAGATTTTTCTAAATTCTTCTTCCCATTTTAACATCATATTGGATTTTTCATTGTCTTTGTTATCTCTTACTATATTATACATTTTAGATAATAAATGACAATAATATCCCATTCTTATCATTTTTTGCATGGGGTCTCCTCCCTAGCCTTTGATACATCAAAGCCAAACAGAACATTTTAGGCATAAAACCCTGTAATCTAGCCAATTTCCAGACAACCCAGGGAATTTCATTTTAATTTCCTCAAAGGTTCCAAGTCTGTTTTTAACATATAGATCACTAATAGTAAACCTACTGTATTTATTACATTTGGTCAGCAAATTTGATTTAAAGTAGACGGACAAAACTTTCAGGAGGGTAATAGCACTCGAAAAAGGTATCAATCTATATTTTTTATTATATTTTTCCATAATTTTATATTTTTTTATCAACCTTCCCTCTGGGACAATATCGGGAGTTTTAGGATTTTCCTGGTATAGAATTTTCCTAAGTTCTCCTATCCTTCACCAACCATTTTCTACCTGTACCCACTAATTTTCCTCATTCGATTGATCCCATCTAATCATATGTGAGATGGAAATTGCATCTTGAAATTTTGAAATTATCAGGTACGCCTTCCCCTTTTATTGAATCTTTGCTCCAGTATTGATCTTTTTAACCTTAACTTTTTCCCCATATGAATATAGAGGTCATTGCGGGGCCGGGGATGAGCGCCAAAGGCGCTCATCGCGAGGCCAGTAAAGTAGAGGGGGAGAGGCTCCCATTGTGTGGCAAACAGCATTGTCAGGCTTCAAATTTTATTGCCGTAATTTTTGACTGGCAAGTTGCTAGTCTTATATATAAAGGACAAGAGTAATTAGACTGTGATGGAGTAAATTTTAAACCAGATACTGTATAACAATAACTGGGTATAAAGGATCACATATAATAGTTGTCAAACTAGGAGAAGTCGTCACGCTTTGCGTGCTTGCGAGCCTTGCGTAGCGAGGTAAGCCAATAACTCGGAGCACTGAAGGCAATGAAGGCAATGAAGCGAGGCGGGCAGTGAAGGCAATGAAACACGCAGGATTTAGCTACAAAGGAGCGCCAATCACACATTGAAACACGCAGGAAATAAAACACTTAGTAAACGCTGGATCGCCTTAGGCTGCAAGCAGTTGACCAACTCGGGACTTAGAAAAAAAAATATATGAGACGCGGGACTATGAGATGTTGGATACAAAAATTAAGAAGTTAACGGCCGAACCGCGCAAAGGAAAAAACACAAAATAAAAAAATAAATAAAACATCAAACACAGCACGGGGGAACAGCAAGGACGTCTGTGAGTGAGGTGAAAATCGCCTAAGCAAGAAAAAAAATGGCTGCCAAAAAAAATTAAAACTAAGCTACACGACCCCAGGTTGCGCAAAACACTGACAACCGCATACCACTTCCACACAGGAACGTACGAGGTACAAAATACACTATTACAAATGACGGAAAATGCTTATGAACCACGTAGCACATAGACAGACGACGCCAGTTTACAACACTAACTTGCAACTAATAACATTACAAATCTAAAATGGCGCTTTACACAACTAAACAAACGGTTTGCCCTTGCGCACGCAGCCTATTTATACTGCACACTTTCCACATTGCTGACAGTTACACCTAAGGGCAGCAACACTCCAACTGTACATTGTATGCTGCAGGAAAATAAAAACAGATTGTTAGCTCTTCCGGGTATTGATTGCTGCATATATTAATTAGAAATAGGTAAAGTATATTAATTTATTAAGTAACTAATTAATTAATTATTAGTTAACAAAATATAGATATATATCTGTCTTTGTGATGAGCGCCGAAGGTGCTCAGAGGAGCAAAAGTACACGAGAGGAAAGGCTCGCAATGAGCGCCAAAGGTTCTCAGAGTAGAAAAAGCTTTACATTGTGTGGCAAACAGCATTGCCATGGCTTCAAATTGTCATTTTTGACGGACAAGTCACTAGTAAGAAATATATTGTTATGAAAATTCCAAGCCAACTTCCGAAGCAAGAGGGAGTGCCTCATAAGAGCTCTGTGTAAAGGCTTAAAAAAACAACCAAAATAGGAGTTGAACAACACCAAAATGTGGAGTGGAGACTGCTATTATAACATCAGAGGGCTTTGCAAAAAACCTTACTGGACACCCGAAAAACAAATCAGTGTGGAAAACACCACTATACCAGCGGAGAGACTTGCGCAGAGCCACAGTAACCACCTGACTCCAAACCTGATTTCCGAAATGCGATTGAATATTTTCAGCAGGAATAGGTATGCCTCTCAACCCACAAGCCACACATCACATACTAAAATATAGAGAGCACTGTCTTAATATCCCAGAGATCAACACATAGCTGTGCTAGACTTCCAACCCCAGTTTAACTGCCATCAACCAGGCCAGAACCTGAGCTCTCAAATACTACCAGAATTTACAAATGGCATATGGCATATGGCGGAACTGGGGCCTTCGTATGACGAAGAGCCTAAAGTCACTAAACCGACATAAAGTGATTATATATCCTTTATAGGACTAATAACAAAAAATTAAAGGATTACTTTATGTAGTGAAGGGGCCTGATGTTTAAATAGAAATGAATCAGTAAATACCTTATAGACTTCTAGAACCAAACTAAATCATAAGGAACTTATATACTTCTTTTTATCTCTTACTCAGACCATCACAAAATGTATATACCTTAAAAACTTGCTCCAAGACCATACCGTTACCTCTCCCACCAAAAATCGAACTATTACACTTCATAACAGGTATGCTTTGGATTATAATTCTTGAAAAATGGGGTCTTAAAACCAAAATCCTTTCCAAAACAAAATCACTAAGAGAGCGACAAGCTAGATGCAATGTGGCCTATACATATAGCCAACGGTTCAATATGAAGTGACCCTTCTCCAAATAAAAGATTTACCCAGGAAGTGGTGGCTAACAAGCCAATTTGTTAAAAAAATATACAAAAACCCAGAGACCACAGCACTAAAGGAACAAAAAAGGCATCTAAACAGTCATAAAATCCCTCCAAAGGCGTCCTTCCTCTGCAAATACTTAGAAACTGAGAGATAAATAATGAGGAAAGCGAAGAAAAGCACCTCCTCAAAAGGCATACCAGAATATTTCATAGCGGACCCCGTGAACAATCAGATTCCTCAGGAATGGAGGGAAAGTAAGCTAGGTTCAGAAGGAACAACTTGTGCCTCAGAGGGGTTCCAAGGTGAGTCACTGATTTACTCCCATACATTAAAGCAGTTATTAACACCATCCTCCTAAATCATCCTGATCAAGACCTTGAAATTGAGAGAGCCCATAGGGCACTAAAAGGATCAGCAAACTCAGAACAACCTAAGGACATCGTAATCCGCTTTCTGAGTCAACGCTCTAGAGACTTACTCATTGCAGCTTCAAGGAAGTTGCCTAAAATTGTGGGCCATGAGGGGGCACAGTTGCAAGTTTATGCTTATCTAGCTCCTTCAACCCTGGTGAAATGGAAGGAGATGAAACCCGTCTTGGAGATCTTGATAAAGCATAGAATTTCCTACAGATGGGGATTCCCTGTCAGCCTACTTTTCCACTATAAGGACCAAGCTGATGCTGCAAATTCATTGGAAGATTGCCAGAATCTGTTGTCCACACTGCAATTAATCCCAGAGGGAACTTCTATGGCAGCACAGCCTATACCTAGAAGAAATTGCCCTTCCAGACAATGGACAGATGTACATTTCTGTAAAAATGCTTTTTCAATCCTAACATTGTAGAACAGATTACCAAAGATATGAACTTGTTTTTTGAGACCAACTCAAAACCTGAAACAGGGTGGGTTGGCTATGGGTAACCCACAAAGCCATTGTATGGGGAACCTGTATCAAATTGGTCTCCAGTTTTAGTTCCCCCCCCCCCCCCTTTCCCCTTCTCTCCCACTCCTTTTCTGGCCAGTATTTTTTTACTTTTCTTTTTTATTCTTTTTTTATTCTCTCTATTTTTCTTCTTTGATTACTTTCATTGGAATTTGTCATACAGAGCATTAATGAATAGCCCAAAAACCTGGTCGACTTATAACAACAATAGGACCCCTAAAAGGTCTAAAAGAGTAAAATATCTAAATGCAAGGTCCAATAAGGAATAATGAATAATATGTTTTATATCTGTACCCACGAGTTGGCTGAGAAATACATTTCTTTTATTAGTTTACAGCAAATAATTTTTAATCTCATTGGTCATGGGAATCATGAGTGTTTGGTTTTCTAATCAAGTGTTTCATGTGATTAATCGTTGTATTCATGTATTGTTGTTTTGTATTGTCTGAAAACTTTTAAAATAAAAAAAGAAAAGGGAAGAAAGGGGAAAAAAAAAAATAAATTGGCCTCCAGTTATAAGAAAACACTCAGACAGAAAGAGGGCAAACTTCCCGGAACCCTTGGGAAGTTAGGAAGTATAAACCAACAAAATCCCTCTAGAAAGCTATGTTAGCAAATTGATAACAAGAGTTGAGCTAGATGCTATTCTTTCACATTGCACCGAAAAAGCAATGAGAAAGACTTAACACCTGTATTATTGGAAGGCCAATAAGCTTGACACGTTGTTAGCGAAACAATTTAAATCCAAGTTCTCTCAATCCAGAGAGAGTTACCCAGATGAGGTTACCTAATGGCTTAACCTCATTTTGCCTGAATGAGATTAAAAAGGACTTTAAAACATTTTATAGCCAAATTTACTCCTCCCAATCTACATGCAGGGAAGCGCATTCGGACTCCTTCTTGAATGCGTATGACCTCCCCTGGGTAACTGAGCAACATTTGGCCAGTTTAAACTTGGACGTTACCCAGGAGGAGGTAAAGGCTAATATAAAAAAACTTAAACTAGGCAAATCCCCGGGGCCAGATGGCTTCACAAATTTGTATTCTAAAAAAATTTAAGGCTGCACTCAAAACACATCTCACTCTACTTTTTATTGCAATTTGGAATGGAGAATGAATGCCTCCCGAACTCAATCAGGCAGATTTAGTGGTCTTTCCGAAGGAGGGTAGGGACAACCTTGAGGTTAAGAATTACTGTCCAATCTCGCTAAAAAATGGGAAAATCAAATGGGGAACTTCTATGTACACTGACTAGTCCTCAAACTTCTAACCCGGCAATTATCGCCACCATAGACAGCTTTAGCACAGTATCTGGAGCAAACTTAGAAAATGTAAGGGCTATCTTTAAAATTATCTGGCCCGCACATCATATAAAATACTTTGGGGCTCATATTACACCAAACATCTTGGATCTATCCCCCCATTTACAAAAAACTGGATGACGAAATACAGAGATGGGCTAGGTATCACATTTCTTGGTCAGGTGGTTTTTCATGTCCTAATTTGAGCTTTTACCATAAAGCAGCCCAACTGGCTCACGTAGCACATTCAATTAAGCACCAGCCAGCTTGGGTCTTTATGAAAAATCAACAGATGAGCATGCATACTTGGGACAAACTGATCTGGATCCCAAAAGAATTTGCTCCTTTTAAAACTCATCAGAATTCAATGATCAATTTAACTAAATACTCCTAAAGCTGGGCTAGATCTGAGTGTCAATCTCTACCCTCTGTTGTCGGTTTACTCTTTCACCCATATTAAGGAAGACACTAGTATAACCTCAAGTCACTGGTGGACCTCCAGAAACATAGACATGATAGGCCCTTGGTTTAATAACAACTGACTTCTGATTTATGATCAAAATCGCTATAATCCGCAATATACCCCACACAGAGCTTTATAACTACTTGAAAATCAGAGATTGGGTTAGCAAAACATCTAGATCACGAGGGCTCCCCAGGGCTTCTTGGATATCTACTATCTGCAAAAACCTTTCACTCACAAAAGGCATACTGGGTTCACTATACAATACTTTTCCAAGTAGCAAATCTCAAGTAAAATCTAAATTTATGTTGAGATGGGAAGAGGACATGGGATTGGAGTGGGATGCGGCTAAATGGTCGAAAGCTTGCTCAAATTTAAATAAAGGATCGCTTAACTCCAGCCTCCTGTAAACATTCATTAAGGTTTTTCAAAGAACCTACTGTATCCCAGATAAAATGCAAAAGATTAACCCCAGATAGAGTAATAAATGCTTCAGAGGCTGTCAAACAATAGCGGACCATATCCACACTTGGTGATTATGCCCAATAGCCCAAGGTTTATGGTGGAAATTAATCCAGCTTGCTGCCAAACTCTTTAAGACAGTAATTATAACAAAGATGGAGTCCTGTCTACTGGGGATATATATTGATAACCTAACTTCCTCTCAAAACTAATTATTACAGCTTATGGCTATTGCGGTCAAGTCTCATATAGCCAGTAACTGGAAAACACAAACATTGAATTCTCAGGATGTAATTAGAAAGTGTAATTATTTTCTCATATACGAGCAATCAACCCATACAATTTTAGTTAGAATTCCCCAGTTCCAGAAAATCTGGGACCCTTGGCTAAATTCCCAATTCAGTACCTCTTTGACTTTACTCTTAATTTAAATTCCTCTGACAATGGGGATGCGGCTTGAGGCAGAGGAGACCTGGTTCTGGATCCGTCAGGCAGGCCTGGGGACTTGATATAAGGTACTTACACCCTTAAGTTTTTTTTTTTTTTGCTACTGTCCACATATTGAGTTTTTTTTTATTTAAATGGGGTTTTTTTTCTTGTTTTTTTTTTTTTTTTATCTTACTTCTAATCTATAATTGTTAATCTCAATGATTTTCTCCACTATGGTTTTGATTTTACTTATAATTAAACATTTAAAAATTAAAGACATAGTAGTTAAAATGATAAGGTTTATTGAAGAAGACAATATTAAACCAAGGGCCTATCATGTCTATATTAGAAAACGCTTATATTGTAAAGTACAACACTGAATTATCTTATGTCTTTAATAAAAATCAATGTAAAAAAAACAAAAAACAAAGAGAAATGCATCTTCCCAGCATACTCCACCTTCAGAGGGAGGAGATAAATCTGCAAATACAGGGGTGGAGTAGATTAGGCAATCCGCTATGCAACAAGTAGCTCCTTATCAGAGACAAAACAATGACGTAAAAAAACAACATAAGAAGAAATAAGCTTTGTAGACTTAAATACCTAAAATTTCTTTGGTATATTTAGGGACTTAAAATCTTTGGATTGAGAAATCTAAAGGAGCCGTACAATAGGCCAAATGAATACTAATTGCAAATGTATATCACTGTTTGTTGCTCCCTGAATTAGTGTCATCTGTTTTTGACTTCCTTATTCTAGGGATTCCTAGGAGGAATTAGTCCTCCCTGTCCACAGGCACCTTAGGTGCATGCTTAATTGTTACACAAGAAATTTGATTGAAAGTTCTTTTATTGTTTATGATGTTTTGTTATCAGTTTTTTGTTTACTAACTTATATATCTATTTTCCATCTTGCCAGTATTGCAGGAAAAAGCAACATAAAATCTCCAAAACTAGTCTTCCAAGACCTTCCCTCCGGTCGCTGGCCCCATCCAGCCAGGGACGGGTAAGTGCACCCTCACGTCAGCACATTCATCCAATGGGTAGCTCTGAATATGTATGCCTACTGCACAACATTAAGGGATTTAACTCCCCTTTTAAACAGCTCAAAGAACATAAACCAGCAGTAATTTTCATGCAAGAGACTCATCTTCAAAAAAACAATGTCCCCAAATTCCTACATTAATATTATCTGACCTTCTACACAACAAGCAACCCCTCTAAAAAAGAAGGAGCAGATATTTTACTACACAAAATATTCTGTTGATAGACTCCTCTCTAATGGACTGCACCAGTACAGCAGAAATTGCCCCAGTACTTGGTCAGACCACTCCATAGAGAAAGCTTTCATAAATCTAGGTAATAACCTTAAACCCAAATTCACATGGAGGATTAATGAGTTGCTCCTGACCATCCCAACACTTCGAGACCAAATCTCAAAGGAATTGAATCTCTTTTTTGACACTAATCGAACCCCCAGATGTGGAGATTGGGTGAGTTTGGGCTTCTCATAAGGCCTACATTAGAGGCAAATGTATAAAATTAGTGGCAAGACACAAAAGGGGACAGAAACTTATGGAGATTAAATTGGTGAAGGAATTGAGCGGGCTTGAATTAACCAACCAGAGGAATCCATCACACAAAATTAGACAACAAATTGAAAAAGTAAGGGTTGAATAAGACTCCATTTTGGCACAATGCACGAAAAATGCCATTAGAAGGACCCACAATGCACGAAAAATGCCATTAGAAGGATCCAGCATAAATATTTTTCTAAAGCAAACAAACAGGAAAACTTCATTCGAAATACACATACAACAAAATTTACAAAATTAAGACCTCTTCAGGTGTAGTTACTGCAAGCCCAATGAAAATTCAAGATACCTTCACCAATGTCTATAAAAAAAATTACATGGCTTCAGAGGTCGATTCAAACCATCGTATGCAATCCTTCTTGGATTCCTGCAATCTTTCTGCTCTGACCAGTACAGTAAATTTAGCAAGAGGAAATAAAGAAAGGGATTCAAGATTTGAAAATAGGCAAGGCTCCGGGCCCTGATAGCTTCTCCAATATGTACAATAAAACATTTCTGGAACAACTAACCCCCCATTTAGCTAAACTGTATATATATATTCAGTGAATATGAAGGATATTCGGTGAATATGAAGGATTTGAAGGGTTTTCAGAGTAAGTTTTTTTGGTTTATTTGGCAAGACAAACCCCAAAGAATCACTAAAACTACTATGTTTAAACACAAAACTAAGGGTGGCTTGTCCTGCCCAAAACTGATAAAATACAATAGGGCTGCACAACTTTCTTTCAACCCTATCATACACTCAACCCTCCACCAATTCTTGTGGACGTTTATTGAAAATCAGTCCATGAATCCCTATTTGTGGCCCCGGAGCAGGTCATTGGATTAAAACACCCAGTGATTCTGCACACAATTCACTGCTGGAAGTGGGCCATGAAACACTTCACCTTATTCTCCAATCCGTCACATTTGACATCAATAATTTCCCATCCCAGGGCCCCTAAAGACCTGCGAAGGGAATCCATAATTTGGTGGAAGTTGAGTGGGCTAGATAGACTGGGCACCTGGATAGAAGAGGGACGACCTATTACTTTTGATATAATTAAGGATAAACACAACCTCCCACTAAGCGAACATTACAACCTCTGTAAATTCAGACACTTTCTGAACTCTTAAAAAAAAAAAAAACAGGGCCCTCCTAAGAAAAAATATCTGTCCCTAATCAGTCAGAAACTTCCTCTTTCTAAAGGAATAATAGGGCGGTATTTATGACATCTACAACTCTCCTCTCAGCAACACCAAAGACAAATATGTTAGGGAATGGGAGAAGGATTTGAATCAAATATGGGATATGGAGAAATGGGAAACTGCCTTTAAAGGCATTTATAGAGGGTCCCTTTAATCAAAACCTACTGGAAACTGAAAGTAAAGGTACTGCACTGAACATATATAAAACCTCAAAAGCTTTCCAATTGGAAAACAACAGAAAACCCATACTGCTTTAGGAGCTGCCAGGTTACGGGATCCTTTATCCATATCTGGGGGCTTTGTCCAAAGGTCCAACAGCTATGGAGAGCTGTTTCACAACTAGCCACAGAGTTGCTCTGCACCCCAGTAAGGGGGAATTAGAGGTGTGTCTACTAAAGATTCCAGTGAAAACCCTTACACCCTCAAAACAAGCTCCCACAGTTTAGCCCATTTAGCTACCAAAAGCCATATAGCAAAGAACTGGAAGTCTGATAAAATTGATCTGTCAATGGTTAAAAACAAAATTAACAGCCTTATTAAATTGTGATTCAGTAAATTTAAAAGGGCTCTAAATAAGCACATAGCATATTTTTTTACAGAAGTTTTTAGTTAGTGAACTTCTTTCCAAAAGCAAGGTTTTCACTAACTAAAAACTTCTGTAAAAAAAAATATGCTGTGTGCTTAAATAGAGCCCTTTTAAATTTACCAAATCACAATTTAATAAGGCTGTAACTATATAGCAATAAACAAAAAAATGACCCATACACTGGAAGACTCTATTCCTCAGTACATGGAGGTTTGGGGTCCGTGGCTGGAGAGCAGAGAGAGAAAACACTTGCGTTCACATAACTTAACACTTAACATATCTTGGTGTGCAGGGGGACGGGGCTCGGCAGTCATGATGGGGGCCTGGAACCTGGAAAGGAGACCCTCTATTTCTAGAGGAGAACCTGTTTTGACAAGGTTGGAAGCTTCATTACTAATTTTAATTATATGAATATACATGTGAACAAAATTGTTAATATTTATTTTGTTTGCAGATGTTTAGTTAATTTTGGGGAACCAAAAGGGTTATGCAATCATTACGAAAAAGATAACGTAGTCATACAAATTCAGTTTACATTAATGGAAATGTAACAACTAAGAAAAGGACATTAAGATATACTTACATAATGTCAATATTACAAATAATCACTGTTTAACCCTAAGATAGAAAAAAGAAAATTTGGAGAGGAAGACAGATAACTATAAATATTAGATCATAAAATATCACACTGTGAATTTCTATTCATTTGTTGCCTTAAATATCTGTGATGTTTATATACCTGACTATCTGTCTAATAAAAATGTATTGACGTAGAAATATATTGTTATTACATTATTTATAACATAAAGTGTGACAAAGAAAATAATAAGTATTCAAAGAGACAAAAGGAATCAGTTAGTGCACTTTCATTAAAGTGAATATAGACTATGTGAAATAAGAAAATAAAGAGAAAACAAACGGAAATTGTCAAAAATCGGCATCCAAAAGGAGTAGTACATATGGAGCACAGATACAAGGTGGAGGTGGTAAACACACAATGTTTATTTAAACATTTATCAGCCTTATTAAATTGTGAATCAGCCAATTGAATAGGGCTCTATATAAGCACATAGCATATTTTTTTACAGAAGTTTTTAGTTAGTGAACTTCTATCCAAAAGCAAGGTCTTCACTAACTAAAATCTTCTGTAAACAAAATATGCTGTGTGCTTATATAGAGTCCTATTCAATTGTTCGAATCACAATTTATTAAGGCTGTATGTTATTCATTTTTGTAATCGTATTATTTGTCACTATATAATTAAGGCACAATAAGAGGCTCAAATCTCTATAATATAAGACAATGGAACAATATATTTGTATCTCTATATAGGTTTTTAGTAGTGGTAGTAATAGTGGACTTCTATGAGGTTAAAAAAAATATGCTTTGTGCTTATATAGAACCCTTTTGAATTGGCCGAATTGTGTATAAGGCTTATTACAAGGTTTGCACTGATGGCCTTTTGGCTCACATTGTATGCCTCTCCCCTGGTGTAGTTGTGGTCCTCTAAACACCGTTGGCGCTCCTTGCGAGTCGTGCGCTGATCGCCTTTAGCATTTATTGTGATTCTTTTTTTTCTTTTTTCTGTGTATGTATTTTGTAATGTTAATTAATGAATTTGTAAAGTTATAAATTAATATACTTTACCTATTTGTAATTAATATACTGTATGCAGGAAGCAATGTGCTGAAGAGCTAACAATCTGTTTTGATGTTCCTGCAGCATACAATGTAGATTTGCACTGTTGTTGAGCTGAGGTGTAAGTGGCAACAATGTGTGCAGTGTGTAGTGTAAATAGGCTGTGTGCGAGAGGGGAAACCTTTTGTTTAGCTGTGTAGTTCCGTATTTTGTAATGGTAATGTTTATAGATTGCAGTTCATGTTGTAAAACGGTTGAGGACTGCAACTGCTTCTCGAGCCTGCAGTTTTAACGTTGCGTTAACAACGGATTTTGGCAAGGTTGCGCTGCTGAGAACTATATATGTGATCACATATATAGTTGTGAGCAGGCGGGTTGTTGCTAACGCTGCGGGCTGGCTTAGCGAGCCTGTGGGCCTCACGAAGCGAGGGCATCAGTTGCCGAGACGCAGGACTTACAAAAATAAACATTACGACCTCACAAAAAAACGACCTTACCACCCGAAACCCGCGCACATGAAAACATAAAAAACACAATAAATACACACAACAAATACATAAAAAGCTTACCTACAGCAAGGGGGGGGGGGGGCGGCCCAGGACCTCGAAAACTGAAGTTACACCTCAATTTCACTAGAAATACAAGAGTTTAGACACCCAAAAATCCCCTAAGTGAGAGAAGTAAAATGGCCCCCTTAGAAAACGAGGCTACAGGACTTTAAAGACGCAAAACACCACCAAACACCTACGGAATATTTCGAAAAAGACGGACACGATCCAAGAACAAGGACGCCAAATCAGTCACAGACACGTACCACACATTAGGCGCCAATGAGCGCCGAAGCATCTTGGAACACGAACAAAATTTACAGCCCTTACAATCCTATTGCCGTCATTTTTTGACGGGCAAGTCGCTAGTAATAATAATAATAATAATACTTAAAATGTATTCAATGAAATATTAAATAAAAAATGTTCAATAAAAAATGATGATTCTTACTTGTTATAAACCCCAGTAGGAACCATTCTGTAGGTATACTCTGGTAAATCAATCAATAACACAGCTCCAATAATCTACTTTTTCGGACGGATAGATGGATAAGTTCCTCATAAATATATGCCTCTTAGAAACAGTAAAAACTCTATATGCGGTATCTAAACATACACAAACTGTTAGGTAAGCCACGATTCACAGGACGAGACCTGAATACCTGTAGATATGTGCAAACACAAAGGGAGTTTAAAGATGGGATAGAATATATACTCTTAAACCTAGTCACATCTTTCCTTGAAATGTGTCGATACATCCAAGTAACTCTAACTGAGATACAAATGCATAGGAATACTCCAGCATGGCTTGGATCGAGGATAACACTACCAGTCACTGGGCCCATGATGTCTGCTTGTGAGCCAACCTCTACCTACTCCCAATAGATAGAAATCTGCATACTAGAGGGGAATCAATACTTTCCTAAGGGGGAAACTAGATGTGGATCCCCATACAGTATAGGGATATAAATGGATATCTAAACACGTAATACCTGACATGTCCCCAGAAACATGCCTGAATAAATAAATAAGAATATACAGTAAGCATGAAGCTGATCCAGAAGCTGCACCCTAGCTAACTAATAACAACTCACACCTATCGCGGACTAATAAATTCTACTATCTACCATGTACCTATAGGTCTAGTCTTCCAAAAATGCTGCAAAGTCGATATCACGGTTTAGACCATCCAAAGTATAAAGTTTGTGTATCCAGAAAGTTTCCCTACTTCTCAGGTCCAAGGTACGGTTCCCTTTCCTGATTGTAGATGGTATATGATCAATGGCTTGGATGGTAATTCCCTCCCTATTTTATTGTGTTCCTGTATAACATGAGCGGAAAAGCCATTGGTTAGAACACCCTTATCGATATTATAAAAATGTTCACAAAACCGTCTCTTTAGCATTCTGCTAGTACATCCGGTGTATTGTTTATCACAAGAACATGTGATAACATATATTACAAAATCTGTTTTACACATAGTAAAATGTTTAATTTTGAAATCCGGTCCCAGATTCTTAAATGTAATATTATATTTCGCTTTAGTTTTTATATGTTTGCAGGTGCTACAATTCCTCGTATTACATTTATAACAACCTTTCAATGTGCCCACCCACTTCTCTTTCAAGGGGTCCAACCTCTTCCTTAATGTACTTGGAGCCATGATTTGTTTGAGACTTTGGTTCTTTTTGAATGTAACAACTGTTTTTTTCAGGGAAAATATTGTGGAGAACATTGTCCTCTTGCAGTACAGTACATTGATTCCCTCCTGCCTTGGGTCGTTCCCGAGTAGTATTCACTCGTAACAGGTCTTCTCGTTGTTTCTCCTTTCTGACTTTCTTTTTCATAGTCCACCATCTCTGTATTATTATTATTATTATCCTTTATTTATAAAGCGCCAACATATTCCGCAGCGCAATACAGGGGTTAGGTACAAGTATAAACAATGCCCCACAATGAAAATAATGGAAGACCCTGTTATTGAGCTTTCAATCTGATATACACATTGTGCTTTCCCTAAAGCACCTCACAAGATTAGAACTCGCAAACTTACATTCTAAAGGGTATGCGCAAGGTACAGGAGAGTGAGAGATGGATAGTGAATGAAGAGGCTAAAGATGATAGGCTTTTTTGAATAGATGTGTTTTTAAAGAGATTTTGAAGGATCTGAGGCAGGAAGATAGTCTGGTGGTGCGAGGTAAAGAGTTCCAAAGAATAGGGGCAGCACGTGAAAAATCTTGAAGCCGGGAATGAGAGGAGGTGATGAGAGAGGAGAAGAGAAGAAGGTCATTAGCAGAGCGAAGAGGGCGGGTGGGAGTGTATTTTGGGATGAGAGCAGAGATGTAGGAGGGTGCACTATTGTGGAGGGCTTTATATGTTAGGGTCATGATTTTGAATTGTATTCTAGACGCTATGGGAAGCCAGTGGAGTGCCTGACAGAGAGGTGCTGCAGACACTGATCGTTTAGTATGGTAGATGAGTCTAGCGGATGCATTCAAAATGGATTGGAGTGGAGACAGACGGGTGATAGGAAGGCCAGCAAGAAGAGTGTTGCAGTAATCGAGGCGAGATATGATGAGAGCGTGAATAAGAATTTTAGTTGTGTCTTGTGTGAGGTAGTGGCGTATTTTGGCTATGTTTTTTAGGTGAAAGTGACAAGATTTTGTGAGTGATTGGGTGTGGGGAATGAAAGAGAGGGAAGGGTCCAGTAGGACCCCAAGACAGCGGGCCTGAGAGGTGGGAGTGATGATGGTATTGTCAACAGTGAGAGATATTTGCGGAGTGAAAGCTGTAGTAGAGGGTGGAAAGATAAGGAGCTCTGTCTTAGACATGTTGAGTTTGAGTTGACGGGCAGACATCCAGGAGGATATGCTCGAGAGGCAATTGGCAACATGAGCTAGCAGAGAGGGGGATAGTTCAGGTGCAGAGATGTAGATTTGGGTGTCATCAGCATATAGATGATACTGAAATCCAAAAGATTGTATAAGGGCACCAAGGGAGGATGTATAGATAGAGAAAAGGAGGGGGCCTAGGACTGAGCCTTGGGGTACACCGACAGTTAGAGGGCGAGGTACACCGACTCGTAACAGGTCTTCTCGTTGTTTCTCCTTTCTGACTTTCTTTTTCATAGTCCACCATCTCTGTATAGTTACGTCAAACTCTTTGGAATTGGCCGAAGGGAATATTCTTGATCCATTTCTTCTTATGACCACTCTTCGCATGCAAGTATGAGTTACTATCAGTCAGTTTGGTGTACAAGCAGTAGGGGATGAAACCATTGTCTCCTATCAGGACCACATATAAGAAGGGAATATCTCTGGTGTCCATATTCATAGTAAACTTAAGGTTCATGGTATTAGCATTAACATGTCTATGAAACTCCTCCTTATCGTTTTCATACTCGGACTTCCAAATGATGATCACGTCATCTATATAGCGATGCCAACTGATAATATTTCTCTTGAAAGATGGTCACTCCACACGTACAAATCTTCCCATAAGCCCATATAAATATTGGCAAAGCTAGGTGCGAATCTTGTATACATTGCTGTTCCGGTATGTTGGAGGTAATGTTCTAGGGGTATAAATTGGTGTCTGTGCTGGGGTTCAGAGTACTATATTGCCAGCCTTGCACCATTGTGGTTTTTAACCCCTGAGAGTGCACTAGGGGCAGTCTTAGGGCATTATAAACCTAATAGTGAGATGAACATACCAGTGACACTGTCAAGTCCCCAGGACTATATAGGATGTAGCCCCCATACTCTATTTCAGGATTTATACACCTGGGATCCACATTGCCTCATCTGGACTTGGAATCGAAGGAGAATATAGGTGAAAGTGTGGGAGAAGAACTTCTGTGGAACATTTACATATTGTTGTGTCTGTTCATACCTCTTGTTTTAGAGATCTTATCATGTGAGAGTCCATTTTATTGATTTATTTATCATTGGTCTTATGTGGTAATAAACTGCACTAGGAAGAAGTGTGAGCTCTCTTTAATCCCATGATCATATCTTCCAGTGAACAGTTTGGCTTGATTTCTTGAAGTATTGATTTATTCAATCTTCTTGCAGTCCAGGGGACCTTAAGCAGTTTTCTCTAACATCACAATTCAAAGGCATCAATTCGATGGCCCTCAGACTTCCTTATGGTGCAGCTCTCACATCCATATATTACTACTGGGAATATACCTGTTTTAACAATGCGGCCCTTTGTTGATAGTGTAATGTATTTACTTTTTACTAGCTTGTCCAAGCTTGCCATAGCTTTTCTCTCCAGAAACAAATGTCTTTTATTTTCATGGCTGCAGTCACCATCTGAAGAGATCTTAGATCCCCATTAATTTGCCAGGAATTCAGATTGCTGTTTGCCATGACTTCATCTTTTTAATGTTGAACAGCAGCTTTTGCACTTTCTTCTTTCACCTTCATCAATAGGTCCTTTAGTTCTTCCTCACTTTCAGTCATCAAAGTAGTATAATCCGTATATCTGAGGTTGTTGATATTTCTTCCAGCAATATTGATCTTGGCTTTGGATTCATCCAGCCCAGCCTTAAGCATGATGTACTCTGCATATAAGTTGTATTAATAAGGTGACAATATACAACCTTGTCACATTCCTTTCCAGATTGTCATGCAATTGATACAACATAGATACTACACTGTATAGATTAATATATTTTCTTAAAATATTACAGTGTATAGATTAATTGAGTTTGAGGATCAATTTATCGACAAGTATACATGGTGTGCAGAAATAGCATTTATTAGCAGAGCAATAAATATCAAATATAAACAATTATAAGTGTCTGCACTTGTAAGCTTTGATATTTAGTTGGGTCACAATATACAATCTACCCGATGGCTATTACAATCACTTTTGGATGATTAAATAACAATTAGTCTTAACACACTTTTTTTTTGGTTAGATCAATATATTTGTTTAGATTAATATAGAAATCAATAAACAGTGTATACAAACTTATCAAATGTGGATTAGCAATTTATTTTAATACAATCTATATTTGGTTAGTTCAAGTAAATAAACAGTGTATATCACATATATAGTTGTGAGCAATACGGGTTGTTGCTAATGCTTGCGGGCTCGCATTACGAGCCCACTGCAAACTGCGGCCCTCGACAATTACGACTTGCGGGACTTAGAAAAAAAGAAATACATGAGGTCATAAAACACACGTAACAGAGCAAACACAAAACCACGAAAACTCACAGCCAGGACCTCTAGAAGTTAGGTTGAACGCCAAATAATCCCCAATTTGGCCTGTTTCGCCATTCGAAAATTGCAAGCAATAAATAAAATGTCCGCCGAAAAAATGAAAACGAGGCTTCACGACCCAGGACCCAGAAAACCACTGCTAAACACGTATGAGTGTCCCTCCCTGCATTTAAAACGCAGCTCCTTAAATTGACCGCGGCACACAAACTCTTAGGCATGGCTGCGGGGTTACTGTAATTACCCCCACCGGCACCTAACATTAACCCCACAGTGATGGGGTCCCCATTAGGACCCCAGAAGAGTCCCCACAATAACCCCACATTAACCTTCGCAGTGGGGGTCCCCGATCGCATGCGAACGGGGACCCCCGCTGAAATCCAAATCCAAATTTCCCGCCTTGTGCCCCTAAATAACCATGTCACTCATGGGGGTCAATACAGACCTCCATAAATCCCTTAATTAACCCTTTCACTCATGGGGGTCAATACAGACCCTCATCATACCTTAATTAACCCTGTCACTCTTGGGCTTCAATACAGAACCCCATAAGCCCTTAATTAACCTTCTCACTCATGGGGATCAATGAAGACCCCCATAACCCCTTAATTAACCCTGTCAGTCATGGGGGTTAATACAGACCCCCATAAGTCTTAATTAACCCTGCCACTCATGGAGGTCAATACAGACCCAATAACCCCTTAAATAACCCTGTCACTCATGGGGGTCACTACAGACCCCCATAAGCCCTTCATTAACCCCATCAGTCATGGGGGTCAATGAATACTCCCTTAACCCCTTAATTAACACGGGCACTCATGGGGGTCAATACAGACCCCCATAAGCCCATCATTAACCTTGTCACTCATGGGACTCAATACAGACCCCCATAATCCCTTATTTAAGCTTGTTACTCATGGGGGTCAATACAGAACCACATAACCCCTAATTAACCCTAACTCATGGGGGTCAATGAAGACCCCCATAAGCCCTTAAATAATCCTGTGACTCACAGGGGTCAAAACAGACACCATAAGCCAATAATTAACCCTCTCACACATGGCGGTCAATTCAGAATCCCATAAACCCTTAATTAACCCTGTCACTCATGGGGGTCAATGAAGACCCCCATAACCCCTTAATTAACCCTGTCACTAATGGGGGTCAATACAGACCCCTATAAGCCCTTCATAAACTTTGTCAGTCATGGGGGTCAATACAGACTGCCATAAGTCTTAATTAACCCTGTCACTCATGGAGGTCAATACAGACCACCATAACCTCTTAATTAACCCTGTCACTCATGGTGGTCACTACAGACCCCCATAAGCCCTTCATTAATCCTGTCAGTCATGGCGGTCAATACAGACCCCCATAAGTTTTAATTAACCCTGTCACTCATGGAGGTCAATACAGACTCCCATAGCCCCTTAATTAATACTGTCACTCATGGGGGTCAATGAACACTCCCATAACCCCTTCATTAACCTTGTCACTCGTGGGATTTAATACAGACCCCCATAATCCCTTATTTAAGCATGTCACTCATGGGGTTCAATACAGAACCCCATAACCCCTTAATTAACCCTCTCACTAATGGGGGTCAATGAAGACCCCCATAAGCCAATAATTAACCCTCTCACACAATTAATTAATCCTGTGACTCACGGGAGTCAATACAGACACCATAAGCCAATAATTAACCCTCTCACTCATGGCGGTCAATACAGAATCCCATAACCCCTTAATTAACCCTGCCACTCATGGGGGTCAATGCACCCCCCCATAATCCATTCATTAACCCTGCCACTCATGGGGGTCAATACCGACCCCCATAATCCCTTAATTAACACTGTCACTCATGGGGGTCAATAGAGACACTCATAACCAACTATTTAATCACATTGGTCCCATAATGGTATAGACTGACCCTTATGGGGCAGTTACATCCCAAACATTACCCACATAAGTGCCATGACGGTCCTCAAGGACCCTCATCGCTCTAACTACAAACACTACACTGCACTATAACCCCCAATAAACCATTAAATCTAAAATTATCCCCCTTTAAACTAACCTATGAACACCTACACTACCTACCTACACTAACTACCCACCCCCTAATAAACCCCCCACCCCACTAATTGCCAAAAATAATAAAATTTAACTCACAAAAAAAGTCACAGAAAAAAAAATCTACTTTACACAAAATAAAACAACCTGTCATAAAACATTAAAAAAAATAAAAAAATAAAATAAAACTAAATTAAAAAAAATAAATCACAAAAAATAAAAAAGGAACATTTCAGAAAAAAAAACATTACAACCCCCCCACTACAGAAAATAACAAACAAATTGCACACCTGAAAAGGAAAGACATACACAATACATACAGTACATTACAATACAGTACAAATAAAATAAAGTACAATAATCTAAACTACATTACATCCTATCAAAGCTATACACATACCCCACTATATAAAATACAATAAATACAATCTTAAATACACACATACCCCCTATCTATCTAAAATACATCCCCCTATTTAATATACAATAAATCCTATCTACATATACCAACCCTAATTCTAAACTAAACTAAACTAAAATCATTAAGACCACCTACCTGTGCAGATATCCCTTCAGATCACCAACCTGCAGAAAGAAAAACAAATAGTACAACACATTTACATGCAATAAATAAACATTCTAAATATTCAAAATTTTCTACTCACCTTTCGAGCATGGCCTCCCCATCCTAATCGTATTTTCTTCTCCTGCGCGGCCCCGATAAAAAAATGACATTAATACAATATTCAAACACACACAAAATAAAGTAACATAACAATAATATACATTGAACTTACCTCCCCGAGATGCCCCCGGCCTCCTTCTCTTCTGCCCCAGCAAAAAAAAAAATCATAACAGAGGTCCGCACTCGCGGACCTTCCCGACACTAATAAGCCTCCTACAGACTTTTCCGAAAGAAAAATGGCAATGGAGAATTCTGATTGGTTGAAAATGCTGTCAATCAAATTTCAGCCAATCAGAAGACACCATGGTGTAAGCCAATCACAAAGGGATACACCCCTATATCCTATTCTGATTCTCTAATGCACTTGTCAATCTTTTTTAATCCAATCCAAAGCCTTCATTGCCTTCAGCCAATCACAATGAGATACACCCCAACAGGGTGATTGCCTGGAGGCATCAGTGTATTCTCATTGGCTGCAGTCTAATTGACAGTCACAGCAGCTAATCAAAAGGCACTATTCCCTTCACCCAATCCCAATGGGATATTACCCCATGGTGTGATTGGCTGAAGACATCTGATTGGTGATTCAGCCAGTCACTCCGTGAGGGTGTATCCCATTGTGATTGACTGAAGGGAATAGCACCTTCTGATTGGCTGTTGTCACTACAACCAATCAGAATGCGCTGATGCCTCCAGCCAATCATCCTGAGAGGGTGTATCCCATTGTGATTGGCTGAAGGCAATAAAGCTGATGGTTTAAAAAAAGATTGACAGGTACTTTAGCCAATAAGAATAGGATATGCGGTGTATCCCTTAATGATTGGCTTACACCTTGGTGCCTTCTGAATGGCTGAACTTTGATTGGCAGCATTTTTAGCCAATCAGATGGTGCCATTGCCAGGTTTCTTCAGGAAAAGTCTCTGGGAGGCTCATTAGCATCGGGGAGGACCGGACCTTTGTTATTTTTTTTATTTTTTTTTTCTGGGCAGATTCTTCCAGGGCCCAGCTGGGGCAGAAGAGAAGGAGGCCGAGGACATCGCAGGGTGGTAAGTTCAATGTATATTATTTTTATGTTACTTTATTTTGTGTGTGTATATGTTTTAGTAATGTAATGTTTGTTGTACAATTTTTTTTCTGCAGGTTGGTGATCTGAAGGGACATCTGCAAAGGTAAGTGGTCTTAATTATTTCATTTTAGCTAACAATTAGCGTTTGTATATGGAGATAGGATTTATTGTATATTAAAAAAGATGTGTGACCTGCTTTTCACTCAGAGCAGAGACCCATAGGGGTTCTCTCGCAATGTTTTAGAGATGGGGGATTAACGTAGCTAGGTAGGATTCACTCTGTAGTTAGTGCATTTTCAGGGATTAGCATAGGGCCTATAGTTTATACCTCTCTTTTTGTTCATGGATATAATCATGTCATTATTTTTACATTTTGAACAACTCAAATTAAAGATATCATTGTATATAAAACGGTATGTTTTTATGGTTATTCATTCTATCCAATACAGTGGTGTCACTTATGTAATAATTGTTTCTTCATATACTTTCAAAGATATTCATTAGTTTGTGATATTTAATTTATAAAGTGGTGTCTTAATTATTCAAACTTTACAGATGGTATTTCATTCTTAGAAAATGCTGCTCTTTAATATAACTGATTCGCTAATTCATCACATTTTAAGAAAGAAACAAATTTATTAAATGCTGGTATCTTTTAAAATATTATGTTGACATTTAGGTAAAAAACTCAGAGCAAGTTTTTGTGTTTAGCAGCAATGAAGATGACTAAGTTGTTTATCTTCATGTAACTGCTTTTGCAGGAAATGTTCTGGTTTCTTTTAGTTCATGATATAAAAATAGATACCAATTACAAATACTTCTAGATGTGGCAGATTCACAGCATATTGAACAAGGCCTTAGCATTGTAGCTATGATGGACTGCCTATATCCAAGCATATAAACTGTTGTTAGGGAGTTTTGTACAAGTGATGATAGATTAATCACCTGTGGATTGCATTCACCTCTTACTAGCATACCTTCTATGAATTAATAAAATTGGAATCTACACAGAGAATTGAGTCATTTTACAACATAAATAAAAACATAGATTTGTGCAATCTAACAATTAGTTCAATGAAACTTAAAAACTATGAAAACATGAATTTCTCAAGATCTGTCTCTTGTTATAAAGATAAGACTTTGTAACCATTTATAAACTTAGCTGTATCTCTTTACTGATTGTCAAAGACCAATTACACATGTAATGTAATGCAGAACCAGTATCAATGATGCCAGATTGAAAATTTAACAGTATCTATCATTAAACGGATGCTTATATTTGTGTATAGACTATATTAATTGACTATATAAAGGAAGCAGACACCTCAAACCAATGTAATGTCATTATAAAATAAAAGACTTTGGGTCTGCATTATTATGTTATTATAGTTTATTTATAACGCGCCGACATATTCCGTAGCGCTGTCCATCAAATCTCCATTTCAAAGAAGCTGTGGGTTAGCAAGTAATGTGTCAACAAAGCATATTTTTTTTAGGCAACTGTTTGTTTGCTTGATACATTAGGACAACATTGTCTTGTTTTTCATTTAGTTCTTTATCCTTAAAGGGACATGGAATATTCCCTATTATTAATATAAGCTACCTAAAAGCCTCATTCAATTGCAATTTGGCCAATTGAATAGGGCTCTATATAAGCACATATTTTTCTACAGAAGTTTTTAGTTAGTGAAGACTTTGATATTGGGTAAAAGTTCACTAAGTAAAAACTTCTGTAAACAAAATATGCTGTGTGCTTATATAGAGCCCTATTCAATTGGCCAAATTGCAATTGAATGAGGACCTAAGTGTTTATTTGTATACCGAAACACCATTTTATTAACAAGTGCTTAAACTTTTCAAGCAATACCTGCAACGGTGCACCTCCTGCAGTTCATGCATACAATATTTGTATAGTACTAGATGTATTAGTCAATACAAGACTGTACCTCAGCAGCAATTCTGCATTATGATGCTGAGACAGGGTCTGTGATTGGCAAGTACATTTTTTTCATATTCATAAAAGACAATGAGCTACCTGGAAAGAGGCAACTTCTCCTAGTAAAGGTAACATAACTATACATCATTTCATACAATAAACATTTTTTTCTTCTAAAAATATACCAAAATATTTGCATTAACAATATAGAAAAAATAATACTTAGCTACAAATACTCATAAGATAAATGGTGCTTCTATCCTTGTCCTTAACCAATGCCCACTAAATGTTGCATTTAATTTTGCTGATAAATCAGGCAGCTTTGCAATAGCACAGGGAAAGGGCAAGACCTTACTATCATGTATTTATACCAAACTCACAATCCTCCACACTATTAGAACTAGATACGATACAATTAACATATCAGGAAGGTACATTAACAATAGGTGGCGATTACAACATGACAATAAATGATAATGTAGATAGATTACAGAAACAAAAAAGCCTAATGCACAAATTCTAGGTCGCAAATGTAAAGGATTTGTTAAAAAGTCCAAAGTTCTTCAAACTCATACTTTACAAAAACAGATTTTTTTTTTTTATTAATCATTATTTCAACTTGGTGAAAAGACAAATACACAACACATCCAATCAATTAAGTGATCAGCAACTAAATTTTTGTAATCCTTCAATCTCTATTTAAGAATTAACAATTAACTACCTTAAATTGAGCAAATCTCCTGGATCTGGTAGCAAGACAGCTCTATACTAAAAAATATGTACAAATATATTTTATCTCATCAATTTCTTTTCCTCCTTGTTGGATTCAGAATCAATCCCTAATGAGTTACTGCAAGCAGATATTACAATATTACCTAAACCAGACAGAGACCCTTTAAATGTTAAAGCCCCCTGCCCCCCTAATGAATGTGGATATTAAAATGTTCACAAATTTAAAGGCTAACAGATTTAACACTTTTCTACCAGATCTGACATGCAGCCCTAGTAAATTCCCTCAACGTGTAAAACCGTAGCTGGTAACGTAGCCCGCAAGACTTATGGTTATTAAATTGGCCACATAAAGCAATGACTTGCGGTTTAAGAGCGAAAACATCCTACAGGATGTTGAAATCTGAACTCCGCTACCGCAAATCCGTTGATCTGTCAAGCCCATAACTGTTATGTTCAAAAATCGTTATGAAATTGCTACGAATCCACTGGCATTCAACCCCGTAACCCGCAAATGGAGTCAAAAAGCCAACGGGTACTAGAGAGGACCCGCAAGGAGATTAAAGTTCTATCCACACTGTAAATGCCAATATACAAATACTACTGTACTTATGATTAAAGGGAAAGTGAGTTTAGGTATTAAAATTAATAGCACAACATTCTCAAGCTCGCAAATCTACGATATAAAATAGTTTATTTTATGTTTAATTTCCGTGTTATATCGATCCCGACGATCAACGTGTTAATAGATATAATGGAACTTGCATGGACTAGAATGTCATAATTACTGATTTATTAATGCATTATTTCTGGAATGTGGGTCCGATCGAAACTCGTAATTGAGACCCGTAAAGCTTTGAAATCTAACCTCCATTTTGATAAATACCGATTTAGAAACAGCCAATATTAAATCAGACCGTCATCATGACATCAGTAAAACATGTTGTTTAAATGTCAATCAATTAGTGTTTAGAAGCCCGATATGCAATCGG
The DNA here is from genome assembly GCA_027410445.1 of Discoglossus pictus. Taxonomy (NCBI): domain Eukaryota; kingdom Metazoa; phylum Chordata; class Amphibia; order Anura; family Alytidae; genus Discoglossus; species Discoglossus pictus. The sequence continues at coordinate 241,612,054 of CM050166.1, read as the reverse complement.
ACTCGCAATCCAGCAATGTACAAAATAATAAAAATGAATGACAATAGTGTTCAAGTCCATGTGGGTGGCCTGATATTTATTAACTCCTTGATTACTGAGATTGATAGAACACGGAAATAAAACATAAAATAATATTTTTTTTTTGCAGATTTGAGAGTTTGAGACTGTTGTGCAATTATTTTGAATGTCTATCATCGCTTTCCCCATCTCTTAAAGTGCAGTAGTGATTTTCATTTGCTTTTACAGTGCTACAAGCAGGTGTTTAACCCCCTTGTGAGTCCTCTCTAGTACTCGTAGGATTTTTGGCTTAATTTGTCATTTACAGGTTTGAAGGCAATTGCGGGTTTGAGGAATTGTAGCAATTGAATATCGATTTGGGATTGTAACATTTACGCGCTTGAAAGATCAAAGGCTTAGATGGGTCGGAGTAACAGTTTTGACAACAGCAGGGATTTCCAGCTTCTAACATGGAAGCTGATTGTGGGTAGCTTAAAGACGCCAATTAAATAGCAAATTATTTTACAGGCTCCATTACAGGCTCTTGTAACTACAATTTGCTCCACTGAATGGAGGCCTGTCTGTTCTACTACTAATATACCTTATGTATCCTCCCCACATGTACGGGCAACACTTAAGGCATATAGTTGAGAAAATATATTGCAACTTTGATTGAGGATGAAAAGGAAAATAAACATTAAATATAAAATCTTACCCTTAAAAATTTAGAATAGATTAAAATATAAATATCAATTAATAACTCCCAATTCTACCTTAACACAAATTATACATAAAACACATGCACCTGGTCATTTAGACATTAATAAGTGAGCTCAGCTCTGCTTAGTATGAATTGTACATTTTACAACTAATAGCAAAATGATTCCATTTGAAACACTTCAAGAACAGTGGGGAATTGGCAAACACGCCTGTTACTTTTATTTATAGATAAAACATTTTATGTACGTAGAGCACTTATGATATTTGAGAAGAAATGTTTATACAACCAAATACTAAAGGAGGTATAAATCCTCTTTATACTCAGAGAAATACACCAGACATTGAGCCTCATTCAATTGCAAGCCCATAATTACCTGCAACCCGACATTTTGACTGCAGGTTACAATGTTTTAATGATGTATTTAATTGTCTCTAACTCGCAACTACCCTCTCACAGCTTCCCCAAACCATGCACTTGTAAGAAGGATTTCAGGGGACATGAACATTTGATCTGACAATATTTAAGCAAGCCCATAATTTACTTCTTAAACACTTGCAATACTTGGAGACAGCCAACAGTAAATAAGACCATCATCATGATATGTATTAATTCCTTGATTCCCAGGGTCGATATAACACAGAAATAAAAGTTTAAAAAAATTATTTTTTATTGCAGATTTGCAAGATTGAGACTGTTGTGCAATTGATTATAATGCCTTTCATTGCTTTCCCAGTATTTTAAAATACAGTACTGTGTGTTTATTTTCTGCTGCAGTTATACGAACACGTGTTTAAGCCACTTGTGAGTCCTATCTAGTACTCATATACTTTTTTAAAACATTTGCAATTTACGGGTTTGAAGGCACTGTTAACATTTGCAGGTTTGAAAAATCAATGGAGGTGATAGGACAGATTTATGTTTTAGAAAAGCTTTTGAGCTTGTAACTCGCAATTGGAATGTGAGTAGCTAAATGTAGCCAATTAAATATCGATAACATTTACAGGCTACATTATCGGTTCAATAATTGCAATTGCAATTGCAATTTGGCCAATTGAATGAGGTTCATTGTGTCAATATCTAAACTCAATTGACAATAAGAGTGAAAATAACAATTGATAACAAAGAATGATTTAGAAGATTAAAATTGTTGTAGCTGTAGTAATTACACATTAAAGACTAGTCTTAAAGTGATACACAGAATGTATATTGTTTCCAGATTTGGGGCCCTATTAAATTCCAGCCTCGTAAATAAGAGGCTTCTATTTAAGCCCTATGTACTGCAAAGTTTCTCTAACTTACAATGCTATTACATTAGCCCTGCTGCGAGCAACGCATGAGCTACGCAGCAGGGCCGTACGTATCTACACTGCGTAAATGTACATGGGGAGTGACAGCCTGCGATATAACTCCTCATCAATTGCTGCGGGGGTCCTAAACGGGACCTCCGCGGCAGTCCCCCACATAAGCCCTGCCGGGGGGGTACTCCAACTACCCCCCGGCACCTAAAATTAACCCCACCTCTCTGCGGGGGTCCCCATTTGGACCCCCGAAGTGTCCTCACATTAACACCTTGCTGCAGGGGTCCATAGGGACCCCCGCAGCCCCCACACATTAACCCCTTGCAGCGGGGGTCCCCGATCGGCACCGATCAGGCCCCCCACTGCATTTAAAAGTTTTAAATTCCCCGCCGCGGCTCCTTAAAGGGCCCGCGGCAAACTATTACTGAACCCCGGCCGCGGCACCTAAAATTAACCCCCCCTTTATGCTGGGGGTGCCCATCGGGACCCCCCCAAGTGTCCCCACATTAACCCATTGCAGCGGGGGGTCCCCGATCTGCATAGATCAGGCCCCCGCTGCATTTAAAAGTTTTAAATTCCCCGCCGCAGCTCCTTAAAGGGCCCAAGGCACACTAACGCAGCCGCGGCACCTAAAATTACCCCCCCTTTATGCTGGGGGTCCCCATCGGGACCCCCCAAGTGTCCCCACATTAACCCATTGCAGCGGGGGGGCCCCGATCTGCATAGATCAAGCCCCCCGCTTCATTTAAAAGTTTTAAATTCCACGCCGCGGCTCCTTAAAGGGGCTGCAGCACACTATTACCCAATCCCGGCCGCAGCACCTACAATTAACTCCCCTCTATGCTGGGGGTCCCCATCGGGACCCCCAAAATGTCCCCATATAAACCCCTTGCTGCAGGGGTCCATTGGGACCCCCGCAGCCCCCCCACATTAACCCACTGCAGCGGGGGTCCCCGATCGGCACCGATCGTGACCCTGCTGCATTTCAATTTTTTATTTCCTGCCTTGGGGGTCCTTAAAGGACCGTAAAGGTCCTAAAAGGTCTCGCACTAAAAATATTAACTCCAGGCAACTATAATTAACCCTATAACTCATGAAGGTCAATACAGACCCCCATAAGGCCTTAATTAATCCTATAACTCATGGTGGTCAATACAGACCCCCCATAAGGCCTTAATTAACCCCGTCACTCATGGTGGTCAATACAGACCCCCATAAGGCCTTAATTAACCCTGTCACTCATGGTGGTCAATACAGACCCCCATAAGGCCTTAATTAACCCCGTCACTCATGAAGGTCAATACAGACCCCCATAAGGCCTTAATTAACCCTATAACTAATGGTGGTCAATGCAGACCCCCATAAGGCCTTAATTAACCCTATATATCATGGTGGTCAATACAGACCCCCATAAGGCCTTAATGAACCCTATAACTCATGGTGGTCAATACAGACCCCCATAAGGCCTTAATTAACCCTATAACTCATGGTGGTCAATACAGACCCACATAAGGCCTTAATTAACCCTATAACTCATGGTAGTCAATACAGACCCCCAAAAGGCCTTAATTAATCCCTTCACTCATGGTGGTCAATACAGACCACCATAAGGACTTAATTAACCCTATAACTCATGGTGGTCAATACAGACCCCCATAAGCACTTAATTAACCCCGTCACTCATGAAGGTCAATACAGACCCCCATAAGCACTTAATTAACCCCGTCACTCATGAAGGTCAATACAGACGTTCATAAGCCTCTATTTAACCCCATCAGTCCCATAAGGGTATAACTATATTACAATGTTACAACCCAACATTAACCACATAAGTGCCATGACGGTCCTCAAGGACCATCATGACACTAACTACAAACACTACACTATAACCCCCAATAAACCATTTAATCTAAACTAACACCCCTCTACACTAATCTATTAACACTTACACTACCTACCTATACTACCTACCCGCTAATAAACCTCCCCGCCACTCTAATTACAAAAAATAAAAAAACCTACCTTACAAAAAATAAAAAAACTACCTTACAGAAAAAAAAACCTACAGTACAGAAAAAAAACTACAGTACTGAAAAAAAAACAAATACATTACAACCCCCCCACTACAGAAAATAAAAAAATTACACACCTGAAAAGGAAAGACAGATATACACAATACAATACATATATACATATAATTCATTACATACATTACATATATTACATCTAATACATTACATTACATACATTACATACATTACATATAATACATTACATTACATACATTACATATAATATATTACTATTAAATTATTAATTTTTTGGGCCGCGGCCAGGATTGGCAATTAGTGTGCCGCGGCCCCTTTAAGGAATTTAAAACTTTTAAATGGAGCGGGGGCCTGATTGGTGACGATCGGGGACCCCCGCTGCAAGGGGTTAATGTGGGGGTTCTGCAGGGGTCCCGATAGAGACCCCTGCAGCATGGGGATGTGTGCAGGGAGCAGGGGGGAGCCTCACACTGCTGTCTCCGGGTGCTCCGAGGCAGCACGTAGAGGCTTTAGGATCCCATGCGAGCACTTTTTGTGCCCGTAGGGATCCTTATGAAATGTGATAGTCATGCGTAGATTTAAGGCTGCGTATGACTACGTAGCTCTCTCGGAGCCCATTCTCAGCCATTTTTTCTTAGTCATATCGCAAAGCAGGCAGCGAGAGATTCGGTACTCGCAAACAGCAGAAAAACTGCCTTTTGCGAGCACCGAGAGAACTACGAGGGATAATTTAATAGGGCTCTTGGTGTTTTTGAGGTTGCCAATCTGAAGGATCAAATCTACATACCTGCTGGTCAAACTCCACTACAAAAATGATTTGAGAAAAAATAAATGATTGATCAATAACATGTATGGCAAACATTAACCTTCCTAGCGGTAATCCCGAGCGTGACTCGAGGTTAATTTCCTGTTCCTAAATCGTTAACCGCGAACCACGTTCGGGGTTACTTAAGGAGGATCTGGAGGGGGCCCAGTGAGAGTGAGAGTTTGCCTGGGCCCTCTCAGCATACAATTCCACCTACCCATATTCTTCTTCCCCATCCTCCACCTCCCTCCTCTTCCCCATCCTCCTCTCCCCCCTTCCCATTTCCTCCTTCCTCATTCCAGCTTCCCCCTTCCACCCCTCTCACCTCTTCTTATTAGCCTCTGATCAGCTCCTGCTGCTGATCAGAGTCCCACAGAGCTTACAGTATCTCTGGAACCGGCATATGCTAATGAAGTCACAAGCAATGAGGGGGAGAAGGAGGAGGACGGGGGAGGAGGATGACGGGGGAAAGGAGGAGAAAGAGGGGGGAGGAGGATGAGGGAGGAGGAGGATGAGGGGGATGAGGAGGATAAGGGGGGAAAGGGGGGTAGATTATGGGGGGAGAGGGGGGAAATGTAGGAGGAGGATAAGGGGAAAGGAAGGCAGAGAGGGGGAAGGGGTAATGGTGTCTAAAGGTGGTATGAATATGTCAGTATGTTAGAATGTACCGCTTTAATATTCTAAATACTGACATAATCATACCGCCAGGAAGGTTAAGGCGCCATTTACCTCACTATAAGTGTTCTTTATGGTGTAGAAGAATACAAGATTCTATGTTAAAATGATCTATTGCTTTTTTTTTATTATTATAAATATATAAAACTCTAAGGTGTTTACGAACACACTTACTGACTGTTCTATGATTTACATCTGCTGACACCAGCCCGAAGTAGACTCCGCGAACACAAGATTTACAGTTTTTCACTGAACTTCAGGAATGCAGGAGGAGAAGTTAACCTCCAACTATACTCTTTAGATGATCCCAGCGGTCATTTATCTGCACAGATGAATTTGTTAAGGGTAAAATCTCTTCATGCTTCTGCTTTCTGCACTGAGCTCTTGCTGTGGCTCTCTCTGGTGAATGTCAGAGTCTCATGTAAACAGACACTTCATTTATTACTTTTTTTCTGTGAAAAAGACACTTATTTCAAAAACTTCAAACGTTTTTCAACATGTTTTTAGCAGAACTTTACAGTGGTGTGCTCCAAGTTTTGCTGAATTAACTGTTCCTTTAAACACAGAAGGTAAAAGCCATTTTGTTAATATTAAACTTTACATTGCAACAAAAAGTCAGTTCTTTCATGGCACCAAATCATCACCAAAATTGATGAAATGTCATACTTAGAGAACAATGAAGTAACAATGAAAAACAATCTTAAGGGTGAACATGATACTCTTTATGTAAGATATCTTAGAAACAAATGTAATATCCAATACTTAAATGGTATTATTTGTTAGAAAAAGAGCACAGGTGGGGGTGACGGGGGGGGGGGGGGGTGGAATGTGCTAACACCTATAAATTAAATGAGAGAAATAAAAATGAACCAACTTTATTAACCACTAACAACTCATATATATCTCATTACTGATCCTTGTCCAAAAAAATAAGGAAAAGAGGACTATAGGTGAAATAAAAATAACTTTTATTAATCAGTTTCTAAAAATGATCAAATTAAGAATAATAAACAATGGTGCAATAAAAAAAAGAAAATAAATTTGCATGGGTTTGCATGGGTACATGGGTACACAATGCCTAGGTTGGTATATGAACATAAATACTTTGCACACCAGGTAGTAAGCTACAGCTCACACTATGTACTGGCCCAGATTATCTATTAGGCCATGTAGGCATTAGCCTACAGGTGCATGTCTAAGAGAGGCGCCTCATTATTGCACTAACGAAAAAATTGTAGTTATCCTCACTTGAAGCATGCAGTGTGGTCCTCCAATAATTGCTGCGACTGGTCAGTTCTGCCTCCCCATGTGGGGAGTGTGGAGGAAGGAAGAGGAGCGCAGGAAGAAAGTGACAGGGAAGATTTTACAGTTCCAGATAAACATTATCATTCTATTTATAACTCACCTATATTGACATGTTGAAATGTGGTTAAAACAATATGGATGTTTACTAGGCTTATAACATACCTGTGTATCTATTAATTTTTATGTAGATACTGTGTATCTATTTATTTATTAAGTGCTTTTAAACAAAACAAATTGTCCCTGCATGGGTCTGCCCATAGCAGTGTATGCAAACATAGACTTTGTATTGATGGTTATGAAGTGTAGTGGCATAGCGTATCAAGGACCACATTTCAGCAGCATGTTGCAAATAGATGATCAGGGATTGTTAGAGACTACACTTTCAGTACTACAGAGTCTGTGTCTGAGCTGCAGTGGACAGACCCAAGCAGGTAATATTTTATGTTCTTAGGCATGGGTGTAGGAGCCCAAAAAATCTGGGGGAAATACAGTTTAAAGAGAAAAAATCTGTGACCCTGAGTGGTGCAATTCAATTCTACTCCCAAGAAAGCCAACAGGGTTGGATCTACCACCGGTTTCACCCAATGCAATGCACTGGAGCCCTAAACTGAAGCGCCAGAGATTACCATCGGATTGGAAAAATGCAAGTTCTGGACCGCCTGAAGAATGGGAAGCAGCAAGTTGATATTGGGGCAGATCTGAACTTGTTAACCTCCACCATCTGCCACATTCTCAAAAATAAGGACAAGATAAGCCTTCAGCGACCACCAGCACGACTTCTTCTGCAAAAAGATTACTCGCTACACCCTTGAGAGATGGAGAACAGGCTGCCCACCTAGATAGATGACAAACTAGAGTGTGACATGCCTCTCAGCCAGGCCATCATAATGGAAAAGGCAAGAAGCATTTACAGCCATATCCAGGCCCAAAGCCAGATGTGACAGAAAGTTACGCAGCCAGTAGAGGTTGGTTTGACTAGTTGAAAAAGAGGAACAACATCTACAACCTCAAGATAACTGGAGAATCACTGATACAAAAGCTGCTTTAGGCTTTCCAGCCACTTTGAAGGACATAGTGCAAAGAGGCAACTATCCACCAGAACTGGTGTTTAACTTGGATGAGAGTGGCCTCTTTTTTTTGCTATGCACTTTTATCTCTAGGGAGCAGAAGAGAACAGCAGGCATTAAATCTGCCTTTTTCTGGGTGGGAAAGCCAGTCGTAACTTAAAAATTAAGCCTGCTGGTCTACTACTCCAAGACACCAAGAGCTATGATGGTCATTGCTAAATCCAGTTTGCCAGTGATTTGGCAATTTAATAGGAAGGCAACATGGATCAACATGGACATATTCAATGAGTGGTTCAGCAACCCTTTCTGCCCTTCTGTGCAGTGCTATTGTAGGTGCAAGGGAATGGAGGAGAAAGCGCTCTTGATAATGGACAATGCTCCAAGCAATGCCACCAACTTGGCTGAGCTCCTCTGCTGCATTCTTGTGGAAGTAGTGTTCCTTCAACCCAACACTACGTCGCTCATCCAACCAATGGACCAAGGGGCCATTGCAACCTTTAAGACCTTCTATCTTTGCTGCACATTCTGCCAGCTGATTGACCAGATGGACAGCCTGGACAAACAATCAATGATGGACTTCTGGAAGAAGTACAACATCATACAGGCCATCACAAATATTGATTTGTCCTGGAAGGAGATGACACAGTAATTTTCTAAAAGCTGTGTGGAAGAAAATCTGGCCACAGATGTGTGCAAGCAGAAGAGCACATTATATTGGAGATAGTGGACCTTTTGACCACGGCTGGATTGGGTGATGTGGACACCCAGGACATAGAGGACTTGGTCCAGGCTTCAGGAGAGAGCCTGACCAATGAGGACCTGAAACAACTAGCTCAACAGGGTGTTGAGGAAGCCCAGGATAGCAGTGACTCCGAAATATAGCCACCAAACGAACTGTGAACTGAGTTCCCCAGAAAGGCTTTTCTGCAAATTAATGAGACAATGGACAATGTGGTGGCAAATGATCCAGATGTGTATGAAATGTATGACAGAAACACATTCTACATTCCTATAGTTCAATGTAAAAAAACATACAGCCTTATTAAATTGCAAATCAGCAAATTTAAAAGCGCTCTATTTAAGCACCCCACATATTTTTTTTACAGAAGTTTTTAGTTAGTGAAGACCTTGCTTTTAGATAGAAGTTCACTAACTAAAAACTTCTGTAAAAAAATATGCTGTTTGCTTAAATAGAGCCCTTTTAAATGTGCCAAATCGCAATTTAATAAGGCTGATAATGTCTACAAAAAATGGTGTATTGGCTATTTATAGGTATTAGCATCTACAACCAATGTAACATTTTGTTTGAAACATATATATCATAGAAATGATCATAAATTATCATAAGGGTAATAGCCGAATAACTTTATACATTCACAATCCTTCATGGATATTTACTAAAGTATCACAGGGCCTCTGAGGTGCATCAAGTATTCAATATGCACTATTTCCTGAGGAATACAATTGCCATCACATCCATTCACATACCATTATGCCTCTGTGTTAGCTTAGTAAATACCCACATCCCCCCAGTGATTAAAGCCAGCAAATCTCCAATTCACAATCTTAATATAATAAGTGTTATTTCTAAAATTCCATAGTTATATTAGCCTGACTCAATGAAATATTATTAACCTGTTAATATTAAAAAGTATACAGGTCTGTAGCTCATCTATTTGTAGAATGTGCTTTGTAAATGTAATTCCCCTTAAACAGTATGTAATATATATTTTAATTAAAACGTATTATGAACTCCCAGGAGTTGAAATTTAATTTAGATTTATCGTACTGGTATTAATCTTCACAGTTGTATAGAATTATGGTTACAATATTGCAAAATGATTAATTAAGTCGGCTGCAGTCATATTTACATTGTTGTTACATGACCTTTACACAGAAAAAAAAATGAGTAAAATAAACCAAGTAAATAAAAAGGCTGTACAAAGGTAAAGATTTTAAAATGTATTAATTAAGAATAGCAATAATAAATCACAACTCATTACTAAATGGCAGCAATAGTAGTAATTATTTTACGCTTATTACATACGTATATATTTTTAGAAGTTGCAATACATTATAAACAAAGAACAAAAAATTTAAATGCATGGGCATATGTGGAATTTAAGCTGCCCTAGGCCATTCATATTTGTGCTCCCACTCCTCCCCACTGGCAGCTCATCCATTTCACTTACAGGTATAAATATCACAAAGATATTTAAATGTACTGCACTGGCATCTTCAAGCAGCCTGCTGCCCCCTGGACCTTGTGAGCCTAGGCAGAAAATATATAGAATTTAAAAACTGAATTGAGTAATATGTGATGTAAACTACTGTGTTACAAAGCCAAATACATTTGTATCTCATTTGCATGTAATTGTATGTTATTTTGCAAATGTATTAACTACACTGAATAGCATAAATTGTTGAAGGGACATTGAGTCATCAAAACTGCTGCTCACCATTAGGTAGAGGTTTTAAATTCATGTGTGAAAGCTGGCAGGGCTGAATTTACATTTCTGATGCCCCTAAGCACTGAATGCTAAGCAACACTTTTCACTAGAACCACTGGTATCTTCTCGTGTTAGCATCTAAATTGATAATCTTTGCTAATTACTCCATGAAGTTTTGCACCTACTCTTACAGATCTTAGCAAATGTTAATTTAATCAGTTAGATCATGTAAACCCACAAGGAATCATGCTTAGAAACCAATACAAAGATAAGGAGTAGAGCTTAGTGGATGGCTGGATGGAACCAACAAACTCTCCCGCCACAAAGGAAATATATAATGCATTATTAAAGAGTAATTAATGGTATATGGAGGTGCTTATAAGCTCTGTTCTCACTTACTCAAATCTTCCACCTAGTCCCTGCAAAGGTCTGTCCCCACAGCTCATGCATATACGGTTTCTATTGGTAAGAGATATACTAGCTACTTACAAATTGTTTCTCAGCAGCATTTAAAAAAATATGTGATCTCATGTAAGATATCTTAAGAGAAATGATTGGACAATCAAGGTATATCGTATTGTAATGCAATTCTGGATTGATACGCTCTAATGATAGAATATTTGTTGTATTTTCTTTTTTTTTTTATGTATATTTATTAACAAAACATTTACTAACAAAAGCTATGCCAGTAAAATTTGGATATTATGTGATTTATTTTTATTGTGCTTTCTTTTTAAACCCCATAGCTTATAGATCATGAAAGGATTAGGAAACTCCCCAAAATTGTTAGTTTAAACTGCTTGATGATTAACTGGGTTGTATGAAAACTATTACAAAACTAGGGTATTGCCCGTCAAAAAATGACGGCAATGAAATTGTAAGTGAGCTAATGCTATTTGGTGTATAATAATAAATAATAAAATAACTAATAGATTAATATAGTAATATACTTTACCTATTTTGAAGTAATCATTGTGTTGAAGAGCTGCAATCTGTTTTGATGTTGCTGCAGCATCAGTGGTGTGGAGCTGTTGTGTAAGCGTGATGAATGTGTGCAGTGTAATAGTGTGCGTGCGCGAGACCAAACCGTTAGCGTAGCTGTGTACTTCCGCATTGTTGTAAAATGGCGGCTAATGTGTGGTAGGCGTCTGTAGCGGAATATCCGTAGGTGTTTTGTGGTGTTTTGCGTGTTTCTTGTGGTGTTTTGCGTGTTTAGACTGCTGTAGCCTCGTTTTCGTTTTGTTCGGCGGCCATTTTTTCTCTCGCTTAGAGAATTTTTTAGTGTCTAAACTCTTTTATTATGAGTTAAATGAAGGTGTAACCTCATTTTTTGAGGTCCTGGATGCTCCCTCTTGCTGTAGGTAAGTTTTTTATGTATGTGTTGTGTGTATTTAATGTGTTTTTCATTTTTTCATGTCCGCGGGTTGCAGATGATTTTTGAGAGTCCGTAATGTGTGTTAACGTGTCTCGTATGTTGTTTGCGTTGCGACGTAAAGTTTGCGAGGGTTGCAGTTGCTTCGCGAGGGCCGCAGTATATATACACACACACAATATACACACACATTATATATACACACACACACAATATACACACACATTATATATACACACACAATATACACACACACACAATATACACACACATTATATATACACACACAATACACACACACAATATACACACACATTATATATATATATATATATATATATACACACACAATATACACACACATTATACATACACACAATATATACACACACACAATACACACACACACAATATACACACACACACAATATACACACACACAATATACACACACACACAATATACACACACATTATACACACACACACAATACAGACACATACACAATATACACACAATATACAAATTTTTTCATGTCTGCGGGTTGCAGATGATTTTTGCGAGTCCGTAATGTGTGTTAACGTGTCTCGTATGTTGTTTGCGTTGCGACGTAAAGTTTGCGAGGGTTGCAGTTGCTTCGCGAGGGCCGCAGTATATATACACACACAATATACACACACATTATATATACACACACACAATATACACACACATTATATATACACACACAATATACACACACACAATATACACACACAATACACACACACAATATACACACACATTATATATATATATATATATACACACAATATACACACACATTATACATACACACAATATATACACACACACAATATACACACACACACACACACAATACAGACACATACACAATATACACACAATATACACACACATTATATACATAAAATGGGGTTAATGATCAATGTATAAGTAAGACAATTAGTTTATATGGCAGCTCTCAGTGATTCCACATCTTCCTCAGACCACATTATCTCCCTGTCACTCACAGTCAGCTACCCAGGCCAGGCTCCTCCAGCTCTGAGGCCTGCTCCAGTCCGCGGATCCCCGGTGTTTCCTGTTCCCCAGGCTGGCCTAGCCCCGTCTCCCCAAGGTAGCCGCACTGATCAGAGCTCGGAGCTCCGTGCGTGATCAGAGCTCGGAGCTCCGTGCGCGGCCTGAACCTGCCCCACTACCCGCGCTCTCACCACATTCCCGCGGGATTGCCGGGCTCCGGGATGGTTCAGCTAGTGGCAGTGGCGGCGTCTGGCTCCCCCTCCGGAACCAGAACCGGGGACTGGGCGGCCCTGCGTGGGGCATTGTGGGGAGGAGGTGGCTGCTCCAACCCAGCAACTGAGGCCCTTGATGATTAAATCTGCTTAATTTAAAAAATGTTCAACACTCTCTTTGAGGTCGAGCAGTATTCATAAATTCCATGTCCCTTTAACAGAACATGTAGAGTTTTCTGTATAAATACTCTTAGCAGACTCCCCAGTCAATTTAAAATGGTCTTTGTTTAAAATCTGTAATGGGCTAACCCATTATTAGACTGCTGCACAATCTGTACATTACTTTGACATTTTGCCATATCATATGATCTATGTTATAAAGCTTGTTGGAATTTACAGCTTACATTATTTGTGAAGCCTTCTACTTTCATCGTTGTACTAGATCAGATGTTATGAGCAGGACAGTAATCTGTTTTATGTCATTTATAATCAGATCTATGTTCTATTGCCTGTTGTTGAGTTAGTGTTTACAGCATATTGGGCAACCTTATCTTTCTTTCTAAATAATGGTACAATTTTAAGGAAGTACATTGAGGCTATCGCTTTATGAAGACATGAACAATTATTAATGGAATTTATATAAGAAATGGGTAAAAATTAGAAGAGATTTCAGTATTGAGTAAGCAACACAACAAGCCTACTATACTGCATAAATCACAATGCAAGTGTTTTATTTTAAATATCTTATATATATATTACTATGTACAGTTATTTATCAAACATCAAGGTTAAAACCAATAAGTATATTAAAAAAAATATTCTATATTTATGTATTAAAGCTTGTGTGCAATTGTAAAAAGAATCACAGTATTAAAAACTATCAGCCTTATTAAATTGCGATTCGGCCAATTGAATAGGGCTCTATATAAGCACAGAGCATATTTTTTAGTTTTTAGTTAGTGAACTTCTATCCAAAAGCAAGGTCTTCACTAACTAAAAATGTTTGTAAAAAAAATATGATATATAGAGCCCTATTCAATTGGCCGAATTGTAATTTACTAAAGCTGTATGTGTTCATTTTTATTTTATGTAGGGCAAAGCTCTTAATAAAATATCAAGTCCTATCACGCTTTAATGTTAATATAGCCATTAATATAGAATACTTAACTAATATTATATTGTATCATATGATGACAATGCGTTATTGTGCCAGGTATATGTTAATATTTGTTAGCAAAACTAATTTTTAATATAAATTACCATTTATTTGAGATACTGTACCCTACTATGGTTAAACACTGCAGTTACATGTAAATTATGTATATATATTTTTTCCTTTATTCACATAAAACAAAATACATAAAAAGTTCAATTTACATAAATTAAAGTAAAGTAAATCTTTAAAAAATTTCAATAATTTTACATATTTACATTCGGACCTACATACATACAATGGAAGTCGGCAAATAACTAGAAAATGAATCATCCTATAAATATATTAGTTCTATTATTTTTCCCTTTTTATTTAATATACAGTGCCTTGCAAAAGTATTCACCCCCGTTGACTTTTTACCTATTTTGTTACATTACATCCTTAAATTCAATGTTTTGTTAATCTGAATTTCATGTGATGGATCAGAACATAATAGTCTAAGTTGGTGAAGTGAAATGAGAAAAATACACACATAAACTATTTGTTAGAAATAGAAAACAGAATATTGGCATGTGTCAGACAAGTAAGGGACAATGTTGTTGAGAAGTACAAGTTAGGGTTAGGTTATAAAAAATATCCAAATCTTTAATGATCCCCAGGAGCACCATCAAATCTATCATAACCAAATGGAAAGAACATGGCACAACAGCAAACCTGCCAAGAGACGGCCGCCCACCAAAACTCACGGACCGGGAAAGGAGGGCATTAATCAGAGAGGCATCACAGAGACCTAAGGTAACCTTGGAGGAGCTGCAGAGTTTCACAGCAGAGACTGGAGTATCTTTACACAGGACGACAATAAGCTGTACGCTCCATAGATTTGGGCTTTATGGCAAAATGGCCAGAAGAAAGACATTAATTTCAGCAAAAAACAAAAAGACACATTTTGAGTTTGTGAAAAGGAATGTGGGAGACTCCCAAAATGTATGGAGGACGGTGCTCTGGTCTGATGAGACCAAAATTGAACTTTTCCGCCATCAAAGAAAACGCTATGTCTGGCACAAATCCAACACATCACATCACCCAGAGAACACCATCCACCAGTGAAACATGGTGGTGACAGCATCATGCTGTGGTGATGTTTTTCAGCAGCCGGGATTGGGAAACTGGTCAGAGTTGAGGGAAAGATGGATGGTGCTAAATACAGGGATATTCTTGAGCAAGACCTGTACCACTGTGTGCGTGATTTGAGGCTAGGACGGAGGTTCACCTTCCAGCAGGACAATGACCCCAAACACTCTGCTAAAGCAACACTTGAGTGGTTTAAGGGGAAACATGTAAATGTGTTGGAATGGCCTTGTCAAAGCCCAGACCTCAATCCAATAGAAAATCTGTGGTCAGACTTAAAGATAGCTCTTCAAAAGAGCAAACATCCAACTTGAAGGAGCTGGAGCAGTTTTGCAAGGAGGAATGGGCAAAAATCCCAGTGGTAAGATGTGGCAAGCTCATAGAGACTTATCCAAAATGTCTTAGAGCTGTGATTGCCGCAAAAGGTGGCTCTACAAAGTATTGACTTTAGGGGGGGTGAATAGTTATGCACATTGACTTTTTCAGTTTTTTTGTCCTATTTGTTGTTTGCTTTACAATAAAGAAAAAGAACATCTTCAGTTGTGGGCTTGTTCTGTAAATTAAATTATGCAAATAGTGATGTTGCGAACATCAAATTTTGGGTTCGCGAACAGCGAACGCGAACTTTATCAAATGTTCGCGAATGGGCGAACATCGGCGAACCGCCATAGACTTCAATGGGCAGGCGAATTTCAAAACCCACAGGGACTCTTTCTGGCCACAATAGTGATGGGAAAGTTGTTTCAAGGGGACTAACACCTGGACTGTGGCATGCCGGAGGGGGATCCATGGCAAAACTCCCACGGAAAATTACATAGTTGATGCAGAGTCTGGTTTTAAGCCATAAAGGGCATAAATCCCCTAACATTCCTAAATTGTTTGTAATAACATGCTTTAAAACATCCGGTATGATGTTGTATCGATCAGGTAGTGTAAGGGTTACACCCGCTTCACAGTAACAGACCAATCTCCCCGTTTAATGCACCGCAAACAACCGCAAACTCCCCATTTGCACAAGGTTGGATACCAAGCTAGCCAAGTCCCGTTCCTTGTCCTCACTGATGTCATTGAAGGTCTCTTCTTCCACCCAGCCACCAAGGGTCCCCCCGAAAGGTGACAACAAGCCCCCTGGGACGCCTGCTGTTTTTGGTCTTCCACCTTTCTCAAAGCCACCTTTCTCCTCTGACTCTTCTTCAGACTCCGAGTCTGGAGGCTTCCACTGCCCAGCATGGAAGATTATACACAGGTCAGAGTCTGGGGGCTTCCACTGCCTAGCATGGAAGATTATACACAGGTCAGAGTCTGGGGTCTTCCACTGCCCAGCATGGAAGATTATACACAGGTCAGAGTCTGGGGGCTTCCACTGCACAGCATGGAAGATTATACACAGGTCAGAGTCTGGGGGCTTCCACTGCCCAGCATGAAGATTATACACAGGTCAGAGTCTGGGGGCTTCCACTGCCCAGCATGAAAGTTTATACACAGGTCAGAGTCTGGGGGCTTCCACTGCCCAGCATGGAAGATTATACACAGGTCGGAGTTTGAGGGCTTCCACTGCCCAGCATGGAAGATTATACACAGGTCAGAGTCTGGGGGCTTCCAGTGCCTAGCATGGAAGATTATACACAGGTCAGAGTTTGGGGGCTTCCACTGCCCAGCATGGAAGATTATACACAGGTCAGAGTCTGGGGGCTTCCACTGCCCAGCATGAAAGATTATACACAGGTCAGAGTCTGGGGGCTTCCACTGCCCAGCATGGAAGATTATACACAGGTCAGTCTGGGGGCTTCCACTGCTCAGCATGGAAGATTATACGCGTTGCCTCTGTCTGTGTACTGTTAAGTAGTACTATTCCTATCGGTTTAAACCCTGTTACGTCCACTATCAGGGGACGTGTATATGGCATGGATTATTGGAAGCGGGAGATGGAAAAAGATGCTTGGTCGGTGCTCCCACTTCAAATTTGGTGCACTTCGCGTGCAATCTAAGGTGCCACCAGATATGAGTGTCACTGTGCACTGGCAAAAGTTGGCAGAGTAGATGCAATAGGCTTCACACACACGCCTGTAGGCAGGCAACTGATATTCAATCGATTACAGTCAAAAAAGTGTTGTTTTATGTCACTCTACACTACGGTTGCACCAGATATGACGTATCACTGTACACTGGCAAAAGTTTGCAGAGTAGATGCAATAGGCTTCACACACACGCCTGTAGGCAGGCAATTGCTATTCAATCTATTACAGTCAAAAAAGTGTAGTTTTATGTCACTGTACACTACGGTTGCACCAGATATGACGTATCACTGTGCACTGGCAAAAGTTGTCAGACTAGATGCAATAGGCTTCACACACACGCCTGTAGGCAGGCAATTGCTATTCAATCTATTACAGTCAAAAAAGTGTTGTTTTATGTCACTGTACACTACGGTTGCATCAGATATGACGTATCACTGTGCACTGGCAAAAGTTGGCAGAGTAGATGCAATAGGCTTCACACACACGCCTGTAGGCAGGCAATTGCTATTCAATCTATTACAGTCAAAAAAGTGTTGTTTTATGTCACTGTACACTATGGTTGCACCAGATATGACGTATCACTATGCACTGGCAAAAGTTGGCAGAGTAGATGCAATAGGCTTCACACACACGCCTGTAGGCCAGCAACTGATATTCAATCTATTACAGTCAAAAAAGTGATGTTTTATTTCACTGAGCACAATTAGGTGTTAGCCTGTCACACACACACGCTGGCAGACAGGCATATGCAATTAGAATACATAGAAAAAAATTATAAAATAAAATAAATGATGTTCTAGCCCTAAAAAAGGCTTTTTGGGTTGCTGTCCTTCAGATGGAAGGCTCTGGAAGGGAGTGCATGCTGCTGATTGGCTGGAATGTGTCTGCTGAATGTGAGGTGCAGGGTCAAAGTTTCCTCAATGATAAAGAATCGGGGGCTAACCGAAAAGCGCATATGTTCGCCGTTCGCTACAAGCTTGAACATGCCAAAATCTCTGCGAATTGTCCGCGGGCGAACTGTTCGAGACATCACTAGATGCAAATCCTCAAACAATCCATGTTAATTCCAGGTTGTGAGGCAACAAAACACGAAAAATGCCAAGGGGGGTGAATCATTTTGCAAGGCACTGTACAAATCCCATAAATACCATTTATTATTTAATATTTTTTTATAGATTGTGTTAGTATCACATCTCTCTCTAACTCACGGCTTCTTAAGTCAATACCTTTATCTTCTTCCCAGGTCAGAATTTGTTTATTTTTACAATATTTTACTAAAGTCCATTTGACTACCAACAAGATGTGAATTATTAGATATTTGTTTTTAGGGAACTTAACTTCTATATCCACCTGAAGGATTGCAAATTCAAAAGAGGAAGGAATTTCCTTACCAATTATTGTAGCAATCTGAAGGAGGCAATGTTTCCAAAATGTTTTAATCTTTTCATAGTCCACCACATATGTTTGTGTGTACTCAAATTATTGTATCCTTTCCAGCACAAAGCATCTGTGGTGGAATATATTTTATTTACAGTTAAAGGAAACCATGGTTTAAAAAAATAGTTCTCTTTATGATGAGTAAGGAGTAGAGTGTTTAGTTAGTGTAAAGGCCATATTCCACTTGTCTATAGGCCATGCTCTACCTATATCTTCTTCCCATTTAATCATCCCATAGGATTTATTGACTTCTGTATAAAGTCTTAATATATTCTGACATTTAGAGATAGTATGGGATTCAATATCTTTGAAAATCATAATAGGGAATATTCTCTCAGATTATTTAATGAGAAGCCCCAGTTAGTGAAACTGCTTTGCAATTCCATGTAGTCAAGCCAAGTTATCTTTTTGGTAGGGAATAGAACTTGCAGAAGATAAATGTTTATCAAAGAACCTTTTTCATAAAAATCCCCAATAGGTCTTATACCTCTCTCCTTCCATATCAACAAATTAAAGTCTCTATTTCTATATGATAGTATATTGATCGAGACGGCTGGTGAAAGTTAATTATTCGTCATCCATTTCTTTCTACTTTTATACCAATATTTTAATTACGTTTTAATTCCTCTTGGAATCAATTGTATTCTGTCTATATCCGGAAACCATATGGCTAAATTTAAAGGAGTATCAGACATAAGAACGTGTTCTGTTTCCTTCCAATTTGTTCTACATTGCTCAGAATTCCATATTATTAAATGCAACAGTTGTGACAACCTGTATGTTGAATGGGGTATGATAAGAGCCTATTGGCCAAACCTCTCCCACAGGTGTGCCCAGTTCGTTTTACCTCTGTACAGCAGGAAGAATTGTCAGCCCTTGGGTCAGACTGAGAGATGTCCGTGATCTTGTATAGCATAAAGATCTTTCTAAGTTCTGAAAAGAATAACAAAATCCACACATTAATTGTGTGAACCAGTTATATCACATTTATTACTGAAACAACAGACATATTTTTACCGCACTCTTAGCAACAAAAGGCCAATCAATTCAAATTGGCATCCATGGTTACCCCAATCACCTTCTAGCTCATGTTATCACTCATGCCTGAAATTCGAGAGAATTACCCATTGTTTTCCCTTTCCACCACTGTATTCTTGGTAGGGGGTAATTACACACAATAGGCATAGAGACACCAGGCTTAAGGTAAAAGAGAGAGAGAGTTGTGTTATGTGACTCCTAGGGGTCAGTTATCTCCCTAATCTGGTTAATAAGAAATTAGTCCAGCACTAAGAAATATTGGGCATATACAATATTTCCCTTGTAATTGCTAGCCCCCCCCCCCCAAGCGTAATATACAGTAGACATACATCTCATTACTCCTATCATGTTCTTACTCATACCTCAGCTATAAACATGGGTACCATAGTATGGGCCTTGTGGTACCCAGGCAATTTCCACTATCCTATGCTTTTAACAAGGCATAACAAGGAATAACACACAAATCACAATGTCCCCAATGTTAACCCATATCTCAGTGGAGCCCTTTTCCCTGGCACAATACACCTATCCTATAAGGCTGAGGGCATCAGTCTGAAAGGTATTGCTCAGCTTGTACTTTGGCTTGCTACGGGCATGACAACAGTGCTATGCCATCATGTATGTCCTTTATTGGTGGAGAAGCTAAACCTCCTTTTTCAAAACTCCTTTTAGTTGTTGTAAGATTTATACTAGGTTTTTTTCCTAGATGTAGCGGAACCCATCACTGTTTTACCCTGTTTTATGATTATTATGGTTAAAATATGATCCTACTATATATATGTTGGTTGATGTTCTACAGAATATATTGGCTCAGAATATTAGCCAGACTTTTGCAGACCTAGGCTAATAGATAATCCTGTTACAGAGATTCAAGAGATAAGAAAGTTGTAAAGGATCCTTGCATTTTCCAAAGTGTTTTCATTCTCTGATAAGAATGATCTAATTAATGTCTGATTGTATCCAAGTTGCCAGGGAGGTGTGACTCACCTATTGTCCTATATGTGTATTGTATGGGGGATATGTGCAATGTCTGTGTGTTATGTGTAAAAACATACTTTTACTAACTTTTGAACCCCTGGTCTGATTCATGCCATTTTTGTATATGTTGTTCCCCTGGGTGAGAGATATTGAATGGTGCGGGACTTAAAGGTGTACCCCCTGTATTTGGGGTACATCCAGAATGTAGTTAAAATTGTGTCTGTTTTAATTGTGTTACCTGTTATCTGAGGGGAGGAGACGTGGGGGTTGAACCATGTATATAATTGGCTGTTGTGATAATTATGTGGGTGTAGCCCTTCAGAGGACACCATTGCATAAAAGGAGATTCCCTGTCATTAAAAGATAGTTCTTCTTGACCCTTCAAATGTAGCCTCGTCTCGTTATTTGAGGGGATCGCTATCATACTGGGGATTGCTATGCTTCTGCATACTCCCTTGAGCTGTAACTACTGAACGCTTGTTCCTGATGTACTATCCTTGGAGTCTGTGGTGGTTTTGGTGTCCGGTGCGGTGCTTGTAGGCCTCGACGCAAGCTAGGACGCATCCATCAACGGAGGTACCCGGTCGGGGTGCCAGTAGATCCGTTACATTGGCTGGCAGTGGTGGGATGGCGTCCTAGTAAGAGGAAAAGCAGCACGGAGACACCGGTAACGTTTGGAGTTACAAATTGAGGGCAACGCTAGTATCCGTACAGCACCCCTGGCTACAGCAGGATGGAACCGGCTAGTTTTCAGACAGCGTTTCATGAGGAGGAGGAGGAGGCGGCCGCGGACTACAGGGATGCAGACAGAAAGGAACTCTGGTATGATGCCCTGGAAGATGCCCAATGGCGGCGAGGTGAGAGTCTCCCCAGTGATGAGCAGCGGCTACAGAAGCGTGTGGCGATGCGGATGTATCTATTGGGAGAGCAGCCCCTGGATGAGTGGGTGACAAGACTAGAAACCCTGGTATGGCGAGAGATCTGGCTAGACAACGCATACCAGGCCCTCTGGTGGCATACCGTTAGACTTACCCCCTGGACGTCTGAACACGACTTACCGGAGGGGGATGATTATGATGGCCCGGGTTTATTATGGGATGCCCTGGAGGACGATATTGATCTTGGCAGCATGGAGGGGTCTAGGTTTTGGGACATCTACGACTATCGGATGGGCATGTATGTCTGGGATGACGAAGGCGAGGTGAGCAAAGACATGACCCACCTGGTAACGAGAGAGTGGGAGCTGGAGCAGGACTACCAACACCTGCTCAGCCTTGTGCAGCCCCAACCTACTCGACAAGCAGAACCAGACTTCATTGACTGGTCCTGGGATGACCTCCAGATGGCAGGTAGAAATGGGACCGAGGTCTCTCTACCGGCCCTACAGAGGGCAGAAGGTGTCGTCCTTCCCCTCAAGCAGCAGTGTGAACCCCAAGGGGCAGAAGGTGTTGTCCTTCCTCCCCAGCGGCAGTGTGTTCCTCAGGGAGCCGAAGGTGTCGTCCTTCCTCCCCAGCGGCAGTGTGAACCCCAGGGGGCAGAAGGTGTCGTCCCCCCCCCCCAGCAGCAGTGTGAACCCCAAGGGGCAGAAGGTGTTGTCCTTCCTCCCCAGCGGCAGTGTGTTCCTCAGGGAGCCGAAGGTGTCGTCCTTCCTCCCCAGCGGCAGTGTGTACCCCAGGGGGCCGAAGGTGTCATCCTTCCCCCCCAGCAGCAGTGTGTACCCCAGGGAGCAGAAGGGGCCGTCCTTCCTCCCCAGCGGCAGTGTGAACCCCAGGGGGCAGAAGGTGTCGTCCTTTCCCCCCAGCGGCAGTGTGTACCCCAGGGAGCTGAAGGTGTCATCCTTCCTCCCCAGCGGCAGTGTGTACCCCAGGGAGCTGAAGGTGTCGGCCTTCCCCCCCAGCGGCAGTGTGTACCCCAGGGAGCTGAAGGTGTCGTCCTTCCTCCCCAGCGGCAGTGTGTACCCCAGGGAGCTGAAGGTGTCGGCCTTCTCCCACAGCGGCAGTGTGTACCCCAGGGAGCAGAAGGGGCCGTCCTTCCTCCCCAGCAGCAGTGTGAACCCCAGGGGGCAGAAGGTGTCATCCTTCCCCCCCAGCGGCAGTGTGTACCCCAGGGAGCAGAAGGTGTTGACCTTCCTCCACAGCGGCAGTGGGTACCCCAGGGGGCCAAAGGTGTCGTCCTTCCCCCCCAGCGGCAGTGTGAAACACAGGGGGCAGAAGGTGTCGTCCTTCCCCCTCAGCGACAGTTTACCCTAACCAGGGGAGACACCAATCTCCCAGACAGCGCAGATGGGACCGTGGTCTCTGCGCCCACAGCTTGTCCAGATCCCCAACTACCGTCACTGGGACAACCGGAGGAGGGGGTAAGTACAAATTCCCCTCCCCAGCTAACTTCTAATGTGGCCCCAGGGTTAACAGAGGAAACGTTAACCCCCACTGACCCCCACGTTTCCCTGGCTACTGAGCCGGAATATGTCCCAAGTACCCCAGCAGAAGAGCTGACAGCGGGGCAGAGTGCAGTCGGCCTCTGCCCTCCCTTTGTCCCTTGTACAGAGCAGGATGTCCTGCAGGTTATACCAGCAGAAGAGATGGCATCAGGGCAGAGTGCCGCTGGCCTCTTCCCCTCAAGTCCCCTCAGCATGTTGCCCCATCACCACAGCAAAATATCCAGGTACCTGGTTAGACTTCCCCCCAAAGGAGAGATGTGTGACGAAGTGCCCTTCGCCACTTTGGCTTGGAGAGGACTGTTTGCCAGCCTCCTGACCTGCGACTATGGCCCTGGTACATATTGCCCTTTGGAACCAGTGTTCGGCCATACCAGAGTGTAAGTCACTCATTCTGGCCCTTTACATACAGGGGGGTCATTCTGTACTTGCCCTGTGTGAACCATGATACCCCAGATAACTATGCCATGAAGCCCATTCATATAATGAAAGACTATGGGAAAGACTTTAGCTACATGGCAATTGAACTGTGTGAAGAGGATCTGAGCGCTATTCAGTGGTTTTGTGCGCTCAGATCCCAGCTATCTGGGGATATGGGAAATGTGAGTAAATGTGAATTGCAGTAATGCTGATGGGTTGTCAAACTAGAGAATTGACCAACAAATACTTTTGTCCGGACATCCCCAGGCCGATCCGTTGGGATCAGACCGTGTATGCCGGCTTATGGTCACGGGGGAGGAGTGTAGCGGAACCCATCACTGTTTTACCCTGTTTTATGATTATTATGGTTAAAATATGATCCTACTATATATATGTTGGTTGATGTTCTACAGAATATATTGGCTCAGAATATTAGCCAGACTTTTGCAGACCTAGGCTAATAGATAATCCTGTTACAGAGATTCAAGAGATAAGAAAGTTGTAAAGGATCCTTGCATTTTCCAAAGTGTTTTCATTCTCTGATAAGAATGATCTAATTAATGTCTGATTGTATCCAAGTTGCCAGGGAGGTGTGACTCACCTATTGTCCTATATGTGTATTGTATGGGGGATATGTGCAATGTCTGTGTGTTATGTGTAAAAACATACTTTTACTAACTTTTGAACCCCTGGTCTGATTCATGCCATTTTTGTATATGTTGTTCCCCTGGGTGAGAGATATTGAATGGTGCGGGACTTAAAGGTGTACCCCCTGTATTTGGGGTACATCCAGAATGTAGTTAAAATTGTGTCTGTTTTAATTGTGTTACCTGTTATCTGAGGGGAGGAGACGTGGGGGTTGAACCATGTATATAATTGGCTGTTGTGATAATTATGTGGGTGTAGCCCTTCAGAGGGCACCATTGCATAAAAGGAGATTCCCTGTCATTAAAAGATAGTTCTTCTTGACCCTTCAAAACGTAGCCTCGTCTCGTTATTTGAGGGGATCGCTATCATACTGGGGATTGCTATGCTTCTGCATACTCCCTTGAGCTGTAACTACTGAACGCTTGTTCCTGATGTACTATCCTTGGAGTCTGTGGTGGTTTTGGTGTCCGGTGCGGTGCTTGTAGGCCTCGACGCAAGCTAGGACGCATCCATCAACGGAGGTACCCGGTCGGGGTGCCAGTAGATCCGTTACACTAGATAAATATGATTATCTATCTGTCACGATCTGCTTCTTCAAGGGAGCTTGATATGAACCTAGTTCAAACCTCCCCCAGCAGAATCGTGTAGTTCCTGAAGAGCGCAAGGCCCAAAAGGTACAGGCAGGGAATACTGCATACAGGTTACTAGTGGCCCATGACAAGAAAACTCCCCAAGTCAGGATACAACACAGAAAATAGTCTCACACTGTGGATATGTGAAAACTGTCTCTGAACCTTTATTGAATGACCAAAACAACATATTTATACGCTCCAATACCACACCCTTGTGTACATTTGTGTATGTGTGATGTAGGCCCATCTGGCTTGCAACCTTGGGCTCTCAAAACTCTTGAAATCAAATTCACCAGATATCTATAGCTGGCTAGTGAAAACAACTTGATGTTAAACTCAAGTGTTTGCGTAGAACTGCTTAAAGTACATACACCTGTCTTGTGAAGGTGCAATGATCTGCAGCTAACTTCTGTGCTTAGCATTCTTACCAGTTCCACATATATTCTATAACACATTTTTCCTCTTATAATATATAATAACTAGTATATATAATAACCATTCACAGGTAGCATATAACCACACACAATAACACATAATCCCAATGCAACAATGGCATGCTCCCTTGGCCATATTCATAATTACTGCCAATATGAGTTCTTAAACAATTAAATCATGACAATGTCTCCCCCTTCCTTTCCAGTATAGCATGGGAAGTTTATCCTGTTGGATAAATTCCCATCTATACAGGTGGTTACTGGTCCTCTTGATGTGACAGTCCATCCAGCCTCATTGGCTCTCTGGTTACCCTGTGTCATCCTGTCCAGGGCAAATACTCACTCCTTGCCAGTGGTCTAGTGACCTTCCCAAGCCCCTGGGTAGACTTATAAGACAACTGCCATAGAGGACCCTTCAAGGTAGTCCAGGGGTAACAGTACATCCCAGCTAGTAAGTCCAGCATAAACTTGGGAGGATCCTTACCCAGCAAATCCCTCTCCTTCCAGGCTAGGAGACCTCCTGTCCTGCTGATTTTGGATCAGTACTCAGTCCCATGCATAAAATTAAAGAGTACAAGTTTCCCTTTGTCACGCCTGAGATTTCTCCTGGACACTTCCTCCTCCTCTGTTGCAGACTCTTCATAAGCTGCCATCTTTCTGTGTTTTCTACAGAGATCCCACCACTGCCAGCCAATGCCACCATCTGGTTCTTCAAGGGGGCTGGATATGAACCTAGTTAAAACCTACCCCAGCAGAATTGTGTAGTTCCTGTTCTCTGTGGCACGAAATATGGCTTCTGAAGAGGGCAAGGCCCAAAAAGTACAGACAGAGAATACTGCATACAGGTTACTAATGGCACATTGCAAGACCACTCCCCAAATCATGATACAACACACAGAAATAGTCTCACACTGTGGATATGTGAAAACTATCTGTGAACCTTTATTGAATGATCAAAACAACATATTTATACTCTCCAATACCCCACCCTTGTTTACATTTGGTTATGTATGATGTCAGCACCATCTGGCTTGCAACCTTGGGCTATCAAAGATTTTGAGATCAAATTCACCAGATATCTATAGCTGGCTAGTAAAAAAATCTTGATGTTAAACACAAGTGTTTGCTTAGAACTACTTGAAGTACATGCATCTGTCTTGACTGTGAGGGTGCAATGATCTGCAGCTAACTTCTGTGCAGAGCATTCTTACCAGTTCCACATATATTCTATAACACATTTTTTATCTTATGATATATAATAACTAGTATACATAATAACCATGTACAGGCAACACATAACCATACACAATAACAGATAATCCCAATGCAACAATGTCAGGCTCCCTTGGCCATATTCATAATTACTGCCAACATGAGTCCTTAAACAATTAAATCATGACACTATCTTCCTTTGTTTAATTTGTAATATTGAGTTAGGAACTATTTCAGGGATACTCCTTAATATATAGGTTATCGTTGGTAATATAACCATTTTAACTAGGGGAATTCTACCCATCCAAGATATTTTAAAAGTTTTCCAATCGGACAAAATAATTCTAATTTCTTTAATCACCCGCTCTAGATTTCCTCTAAGTACATTTCGCATATCAGAAGAGAATTCTATACCCAGATGTTTTATAGATTTTTCATTCCAATTATAATGATAATTCTGTTTCAAATTAGTTAATATGTCATGTCTAATTCCTCAATTGATAACATCTGAATTTGTGGGGTTTATTTTGAAATAAGAGACTCGTCCATACTAATCCAAGATAGTATGTAGATGAGCTAAGGAAGACTCTTGATTGGTTAGTAACAATACTACATGGTCCGCAAACATTAAAGTTTTATGTATCAATTTCTCAATTCCTTCAATATTTGAAAAAGGTTCCATCAGTACAACAAAAATTAAAGGGGACAGGGGACACCCCTGTCTTGTACAATTGTTTACTTCAAATTTTACTGTATCGAAGCCTAGACCAGTAAT
Organism: Discoglossus pictus; assembly: GCA_027410445.1. Taxonomy (NCBI): domain Eukaryota; kingdom Metazoa; phylum Chordata; class Amphibia; order Anura; family Alytidae; genus Discoglossus; species Discoglossus pictus. Next base: position 241,584,753 of record CM050166.1, on the reverse strand, counting down.
TAGTGCTTTAGTGTTTAGGGTGTGGTAACAAGTTCAATCTTAGCCAATTATCTTAACAAAGGTTTAACTGTTCCCTCCTTCACCACTCTTCTCTCCACTGATAACCGTTCATGATCCAGCTCTGTAGAAGTGAAGTAACAAACACAAAATAGACTCCTATACTCATAAACAGAGTCTTCATAAATTCAAGTTCTCCTAAAAAAAGTTTTATTTCTATGGCCTACACAGCTGTTAATATTGTTAATTTGGTACAATCTTGCCAAACAAGTGTACTTTTTATTGAACTGCAGTAGTCATTTAAACATGAATTGCAATGGAAATGTATAAATCAATATGCGAAGGAACAAGCATGAAAATATCAATGGTAGTTTCATTGAATAGTCCATTATGTAATTTGGGTATTACCCCTAATAAAATACACTAACAATGGTATATTTCACTTAACAGAGGCAGGTTTTCAATAAAGCACAGTAGGAAGGTGTCTAGTGACTGATAATGTTAAAACTTGAGACAGTGCTCCATGCAGGAAGTGCTTAATATCAAATTTAAATCATAGTAAGTTAAATAATTAATGAAAGCTTAATTTGTGAAGAGAGATTAATTTCAAAGTTCAATAGCACCATCTGAAAAGGCAATCTTTTCTATATAGTCAAGATAAAAAGCAAACATTACTCATCAACACAACTGTTTCAGTTGGGTAAGTCCAAAATAACAATTGAAAAACCAAAATATCTTGTAAATGTGTCTATTTCAGCATACTTTATACAGAGATATTTTAGTAAATAAACTGAATTATTTTGCCTGATCATGAGACACAGATCTGATAAATACATCAACATAGATTATGCTATAAAGTGTTTCTGTTTGAATGTGATGGCAACAAAACTGAGTACACCCCTAAGTGAAAATGTCCAAATTGGGCCCAAAGTGTCAATATTTTGTATGGCTACCATTATTTTCCAGCACTGCCTTAACCCTCATGGGCATGGAGTTCACCAGAGCGTCACAAGGTTGCCACTGGAGTTCTTTTCCACTCCCCCATATTCCGTTTGAGGATGCCCCACAGATGCTCAACAGGGTTTAGGTCTGGTGACATGCTTGGCCAGTCCATTATCTTTACCTTCAGCTTCTTTAGCAAGGCAGTGGTTGTCTTGGAGGCATGTTCGGGGGCATTATCATGTTGGAAAACTGCCTGTGGCCCAGTCTCCGAATGGAGGGGGTCATGCTCTGCTTCGGTATGTCACAGTAAATGTTGGCATTCATGGTTCCCTCAATGAACTGTAGCTTCCCAGTGCCAGCAGCACTCATGCAGGCCCAGACCATGACACTCCCACCACCAAAAATATACATCTATACTAAGGAAAGGTAGTTTAAATAATACCTAAATGACAGATAAACGGATAGGGCACAAAGAACACAAAAACACTGATATGAGATGAAACCCTCGGTTTGAACGTAAATGATGAAGAGAGAGTGGAGGCAGCATTGGACATCATCAGGTAAATGCATATAGGGGGAATCAACACAATATATTATAGAAAACATATATACACATATAGACATATGTGTATATATCTTTGGTCCTGGCCTGTATGAGTGCTGCCAGCACTGGGTAGCTCCAGTTCATTGAGGGAACCATAAATGCCAACATGTACTGTTATCCCCTCCCTTTGGAGATTGGGCTGCAGGGCAGTATTCCAACATGATAACGACCCCAAACATACCTCCAAAATGACCACTGCCTTGCTAAAGAAGCTGTAGGTAAAGGTGAAGGACTGGCCAAGCATGTCTCCAGACCTAAACCATATTGAGCATCTGTGGGGCATCCTAAAATGGAAGGTGGGGGAGTTTAAGGTCTCTAACATCCAGCAGCTCTGTGATGTCATCATGGAGGAGTGGAAGAGGACTCCAGTGGCAACCTGTGAAGCTCCGGTGAACTCCATGTCCATGAGGGTTAAGGCAGTGCTGGAAAATAATGATGGCCACACAAAATATTGATACTTTAGGCCCAATTTAGACATTTCAATTAGAGGTGTACTCACTTTTGTTACCAACGGTTTAGACATTAATAGCTGTGTGTTGAATTATTTTGAGGGGGCAGAACATTTACACTGTTATATATGCTGTACACTTACTACTTTACATTATAGCAGAGTGTCATTTCTTCAGTGTTGTCACATGAAAAGATATAATAAAATATTTACAAAAATGTGAGGGGTGTACTCACTTTTTTGACATACTGTATTTATATATATATATATATATATATATATATATATATATATTTAGGAAATATAATTTACCAATTTGATTTATATGAGGAAAATATATGTTTTTGAGGCTAAAGCTAAAAAAAGATGATTATATATCAGAGTGTGGAGACCATAGCAGAATTACCTATTAGGCCAACTAGGCAGCCTTTCAGAGTTGCATCACCGTCAGGGGTGCCACGTCTTAAAAAAATTCCTGGCTTAAAAAAATTAATGTTGCAGTTCATAGACTGGCTACTAGGGTTTAACCACCTAGAACAAGACAGTTACAACAGGAAAGGGAACTTAGACGTATAGAAAAGGCAAAATGGTTGCGTGCTTACCTTGCGTACTCACTCACAGGGGCTCCTCCACTTCACTGCCTAGGGGCTACAAAAAGGTAGATACGGCCCTGGTGGAAGCCAGATTGACAGTTGGAACTGACAGTTCACGAGCCTCTAAAACACTACAAATAAATCATTGAAATCATTGAAACCGAAAAACTAAAAACATAAAAGCAGATATGTCACACTACCGTACCCTAGGCTGTACACTAGCCTCTTACTTACTTTAATAACTTTCTAGCAATTATACATTTTTTACCAAGGAACAATATTATAAGCAAAGATACTAGCTATACAGACCATAATACATGTTTTTGAGACAAAACTAAGTAAAAAAAAAGCACAAGCTTTAAAAAAATGGAGACGGATAAAAAAACAAACAGAAACAATAAATGAAAAGAAAAAAGTGAATACAATTCTCTTCTAAAAGAGAATTAAATAGCATACATCTTTATATATGAGGAAAAAAGAAAATCTGTCATACTTTCTAGATAATACTTCCCTACAAACATATTAGCTTTGGAGAAACTCAAAAAGCTGAAGTGACAGTATGCATAAATAAATATACTCCCTTGCAAATAGAATTCTCATCAAAAGACACACATGGAAAAATCATAATGCTAGTGGGAAAACTGAATAATTAAACTGTAATAATAGTAAACTGTAAAAATAGTATAACTGTAGCAATAGTAAATGTGTATACACCAAACACAAAATTATTCAATTGACTTTGACAGAAGGTGCAAAAAATTAAGCGAGGATTACGCATTATTGGAAGTGATATTAATGTAGCTATAATTAACAAATTAGACATATCTAGAAACAAAATAAACACCCAATAATAACAGAGTCAGCAGATGTAACATATTTATCACATTGGTTACAATTACTTAATATCTATTGTGATGAAGTGCCACCAGAGGTCAGAAGAGAGCACTTCACGATTTCTCCCCAGGAGTGAGACGGTTTACAAGCAGCTTAAAAGGCATGGGTGTGGCTGCAATAGAGGGCCTCATCCAGGGAGAGATTTGTATGGAAGTTTGAAGCCTGAGCCCATTCTGAACTGGGATAGAGATCATGAGACAGCTCTGTGTGGACACAGACCTAGGAATTGAGCCAGACTGACTGAAGCATACAGCAAAACTGAGAGACACTGGCAAGAGTGTTAAGCGACCTGGTAGGTGAAGGAGACACGGCTCCTCTGCAGACTGAAGGCAGAGACCTAAGAGTGGATTGTCCCTGGCCTAAGAGTGGACTGTCGCAGGAATGTCTTATGTGAATTGGACTGTATTTGTAGACTAATGTAGGGCAGTTAGGGAAATACAGCCAAAGTCTAGTCAGTGCTTCAAGGAGAAGCTAAGTTTTTGTTTTCTTTGTTTATTTCTGTTGTACGTTGACAACTATTTAACTATTTTAAGGTCTCCTGAGTCCTCCATTAAAGTGCCAGAAACTATGGCATGGATCCTGAGTGTGACAGTGGATCTATCTATCTACTGAGAAGGATTTTACTTTCTATTCTCATGTACATTATAACGATTCAAGTATAGATTACATCATTATAGTCCAAAAATGACTACAGTAAGTTTTGAGTACTTACATTATTAATATAACATGTTCATATCATGCTTTTATTAAAGCTTCATTTGCTAACACTCAGCCACCAAGTCAGCCTGGTACTTTGTGCATTATTGTAAATAAATTAAATGCTCCGGATGTTAGAATATTAATTAATAAGGCAATCAAAAACAACAATGATCCCAATCAAGGATTATCTTTCCCCCAGAATGACACTCACACATAGATTATGTAAATCCAAACTGGAAACTGATTTATTGGTCACAATGCAACACATTTATGAATAACATCACCCAAACATAGAAAGCGCCCTTTAACCTGTGGCCCCTACTCCGGGGAACACACATAACATGTTTTATTAAAACCACCAGGAAAAATCTGACAGTTTCACACCAAACATGACCTTGTGCAGCTCTTACTCCAATTAGTACTAAACCATATCATTGAACATAATTAACCATTCAATGCCATCATGGCTGTAAAAATCCCAATGACATCCTCCTTTAGAAAGGGGAAATTATTTGTAGTATTATCCGTTGCCACCCTGGGCCCCATAGTACGTTAACAGTTTGAAAAGTCCAGTGGTGTGCTACCCTTTTACCTTTTTTGTGGTTTCTCATACTCCAGGAGCTTTTCTCTATGAGCATGACTGGTCCTCATTATTTGTGTGACTGTAATACTGGCATTGAATCCTTAGCTGCTAGTGTCTTCCCTAAAGAAAGAGCCACTCACATTCCTAGAAGATAGCTCCAAACCGCAAACAAAATTACTAGAGTGGGAGCTATGTGTTCTTTCAACCCAGGGTCCCTAGTTTAGGAACATTGTAGCTACTTTATAGAGGTTGGTGTGGAGACATTCCTTTCACTATTCATTCAATGCATCTATTCTCTCTATGAATTCCTCACAGAGTTCCCTTTAGTCACAGAGTCTCGTTCCTTTTTCATTAAGTGCTTTTAATTTTTCTAGATCGGTTTCTCTATCAGTATCTCATAAATCATAAATCATGAAAAGCATGAAAGATATGTGTGGCAAACCTCTGGCTTCTTTTCTTTTCCTGCTTAGATAGAATTCCACTCAGTCTGCCTATGACACTGTGTATTTCTATGCCCTTCCTTATTATTTATTCTCCTCAACCCCATGTTATTTATTATAGTAAATAAGAATAACAAATTATATAGTGCTTTTCTTCTCGTTAGATTCAAAGATCTTTATATATCCTCATCAGATGTTGTGTTCCTCAAAGGATTTATACATTTATAAGTCTTGAGCTTCTTTTGAAGAAATCCAGTTATGGCAAATTTCATTCCTTCCATTACATTCATACACTTATCATATACATATACAATGGTGTCAGAGTGAGAAATTACAATCCTATATACACATATACAGTCAGAGTGAAAGATTGATAGATCGTAACAAGTATAATAACATTGCAATCTCAGTGATAGGATATTAAAGTGTATGACAGAGAGACAAGATTCCATAAGATCACTTTTGTGCCTTCCATATACACTTGTCATATATAGTGATGTCGCAAACATAAAATTTTCGGTTTGCGAACCTCGAACGTGAATTCCCGCAAATGTTTGCGAACCGGCGAATCCGGCGAACCGCCATAGACTTCAATGGGCAGGCGGATTTTAAAACCCACAGGGACTCTTTCTGGCCACAATAGTGATGGAAAAGTTGTTTTAAGGGGACTAACACCTGGACTGTGGCATGCCGGAGTGGGATCCATGTCAAAACTCCCACGGAAAATTACATAGTTGATGCAGAGTCTGGTTTTAATCCATAAAGGGCATACATTACCTAACATTCCTAAATTGTTTGGAATAACGTGCTTTAAAACATCAGGTATGATGTTGTATCGAACAGGTAGTGTAAGGGTTAGGCCCGCTTCACAGTGACAGACCAAATTCCCTGTTTAACGCACCGCAAACAACCGCAAACAGTCCATTTGCACAACTGCAAACTCCCCATTTGCACAAGGTTGGATACCAAGCTAGCCATGTCCCGTTCCTGGTCCTCACTGATGTCATTGAAGGTCTCTTCCTCCACCCAGCCACCAAGGGCCCCGAAAGGTGACAACAAGCCCCCTGGGACGCCTGCTGTGTTTGGTCTTCCACCTCCTCAAAGCCACCTTCCTCCTCTGACTCCTCTTCTTCAGACTCCTCTCACTGCGTTGCCTCTCTCTGCATTATTATAAGGTGTGTTAAGTAGTACTACTCTTATCAGTTTAATACCTGTTACGTCACCTATCAGGGGACGTGTATAAGGCCTGGATTTTTGGAACCGGGAGATGGAAAAAGATGCTTGGTTGGTCCTCCCACTTCAATTTTGGGGCATGGCACGGGCAATCTAAGATGCCACCAGATAGGAGTGGTGTGTTTGTAAGTACTGCTCTTATCAGTTTAATACCTGTTACGTCACTTATCAGGGGGCGTGTATAAGGCCTGGATTTTTGGAACCGGTAGATGGAAAAAGATGCTTGGTTGGTCCTCCCACTTCAATTTTGCGGCACGGTGCGAGCAATCTAAGGTGCCACCAGATAGGAGTGGCGTGTTTGTAAGTACTACTCTTATCAGTTTAATACCTGTTACGTCACCTATCAGGGGGCGTGTATAAGGCCTGGATTTTTGAAACCGGGAGATGGAAAAAGATGCTGGGTCGGTCCTCCTACTGTCACAGGGCTGGGGGGGGGGGCGCCCCCTCGTCGGGCTACCTGGTTGATCCTGCCTCAAAGATTAAGCCATGCACGTTTAAATACACACAGCCGGTACAGTGAAACTGCGAATTGCTCATTTAATCAGTTATAGACTGGTTCCTTTGATCGCTCCATCTGTTACTTTGATAACTGTTGGAATTAGAGGGCTGATACATGCCGACGAGCGCTGACTCCCCGGGATGCGTGCACTTATCAAAAATTCGGTATTGTTGCAGCCGCTGCTGCTGCAGCGACCAGAATTGTTTTTGTTTGTTTCCCAGGCAGAAACTGCACTAAAACATTGCGTCTTGAACCCTAGTTGGTGGCGGATAAGTCACGCAAGTCATGCAGCATTCAAAGATGAAATACTGCAGCAACTTGTGGCTCAAGGCAGCTCATCTCATCAGCACTTTTTTAGTCTAATGTATCGCCCAGTGTCAGTCCGTTCGGGATCCATCCCTCATTCATCTTTATAAAAGTGAGGTAATCTAGACTTTTTTGACCTAGGCGACTTCTCTTTTCAGTGACAATACCTCCTGCTGCACTGAAGGTCCTTTCTGACAGGACACTGGAAGCGGGGCAGGCCAGAAGTTCTATGGCAAATTGGGATCAGGCCACAGGTCAAGCCTGCACACCCAGTAGTCAAGGGGTTCATCGCTCCTCAGTGTGTCGATATCTGCAGTTAAAGCGAGGTAGTCTGCCACCTGTCGGTCGAGTCGTTCTCTGAGGGTGGATCCCGAAGCTCTGCATGTCCTCCATCAAAACACGTCTTTTAAACGTCCTGTCCTTGCCGGCGTGGTCATGGGAGGAGGAGGATTACTTTCACCTCTTTCCCTGTTAGATTCCCGTTGTGCTGTGACATCACCCTTATACACTGATCCACCTGTGCGTTCACGGCGGACAGGAGTGCTGGCCCGGTGTGACTCTCTGCTTTCAGGCAAGTCAACCCCAAGACGGCGTGACACTGCCGTATCCGGGATGTGGAATAGTATCTGGGGAGCTGGGGGGGTTCCATTGATGTGGAGCAAGACGCAGCAGCAGAAGAGAACTCAGCTGAGGAGGTTATGGAAGAGGATGGAGTAGGAGGAGTAGAGGAGGTGGCAGCAGGCCTATGTGCAAGTCGTGGCGGTGTCACCAACTCCTCTGCAGAGCCACGCATTCCATGCTTGGCAGGCTTCAGCAGGTTTACCCAATGCGCAGTGTAGGTGATATACCTGCCCTGACCATGCTTTGCAGATAAGGTATCAGTGGTCAGATGGACCCTTGCCCCAACACTGTGTGCCAGACATGCCATTACTTCCTTTTGCACAATTGAGTACAGGTTGGGGATTGCCTTTTGTGAAAAGAAATTTCGGCCGGGTACCTTCCACTGCGGTGTCCCAATAGCTACAAATTTTTTGAACGCCTCAGACTCCACCAACTTTTATGGTAAAAGCTGGCGGGCTAAGAGTTCAGACAAGCCAGCTGTCAGATGCTGGGCAAGGGGGTGACTTTGTGACATTGGCTTCTTATGCTCAAACATGCCCTTGACAGACACCTGACTGTGGGGAGATGAGCAGGAACAGCTAGAGGCGAGAGACGGAGTGGTGGATGGTTGAGAGGGGGCAAGGAGGACAGCAGTGGTTGACGTGGATGAAGATGCTGGACCAGGAGGAGGATGGCGGCTTTGAGTTTGTGTGCTGCTTGTACTCAGGTGTTGACCCCATTGGCGTTTGTGATGTGACATCATGTGCTTTCGCAAAGCAGTTGTACCTAGGTGGGTGTTGGACTTCCCACAACTCAGTTTCTTTTGGCACAGGTTGCAAATGGCATTGCTGTTGTCACAGGCAGACACACAAAAAAAGTGCCACACTGCTGAGCTCTTCAGTGACGGCGTTCTGGTGGTGGCAACAGCATGCGTTGATTGGCGTGCTGTCTGGCTGACCCCGGGTGCCGATGCATGCTGTCTGACTGTGCCACTAGCTCCTTGCGATGACCTCCCTCTGCTTCCAACTCGTCTCCTCCTCCTCTCTGTCTCCCCATCTGAACTTTCCCGCTGTTCTTCTTCTCTTCTAGCGGGCACCCACGTGACATCCACGGACGCATTGTCATCATCATCACCCACTTCACTTGTATCTGACAACTCAACAAAGGAAGCAGCAGCGGGTACATCATCATCATCATCACACCGTACGTACATATGTCTAATGCTGCCTGACTGAGACATATCCCTGTTATCTACATCCTCTGGCAATAATGGTTGCGCATCACTCATTTCTTCAAACTGATGTGTAAATAACTCTTCTGACTGATCAATTGAAGTGGCTGTGGTACAAGTGTTGGTGGTGGCGGCAGGCGGGGGAGTGGTAACTTGAGAGGTGTCCGAAGCTAAGCTGGAGGAGGATGGTGCGTCAATGTTCCGAGCGGAAGCTGTAGAAGATTGGGTGACCTGTGTTAGCCAGTCAACTATGTCCTCAGAAGTTTTTGAGTTCTGGGTAACTGGCCTCTGAACACTGGGCATTATTGTAGGGCCAAAGGGAATCACAGCACCACGACCACGACGGCTCCTGCGGATTGGCCTGCCTCGGCCTGTCATTTTTTTTGCGATTAGTGGTACTATGTGTGCAAGCTACTGTGACAACAGATATGAGTGGCACTGTGCACTTGCAGAAGTTGGCAGAGTAGACTCTGTAGGCCTGACACACACGCTTGCAGACAAGTAACTGCTATTCAATGTATTATAGTCAAAATTGTATTCTTTGTTTAAATGTGGACTACTGACTGTAACACCAGATATGAGTGGTGGCACTGACTGGGCAAGTGGACACAGTATATGCTGTGAGCCTAAGACACACACGCTGGCAGGCAGGCAAATGAAATTAGAAAAAAGTGTTGCTTTTTTTAAATGTAGACTGCTGGTACACCACCAGATTGGATTGGTTGCACTGGGCACAGTATCAGTTGTAAACCTGAGACACACACAGAATAGCGGTCAGGCAAATGAATTTACATTTAACTAAATACAATTTTGGGTTTTTTAAATGTACACTGCTGGTACACCACCTGATTGGATTGGTTGCACTGGGCACAGTATCAGTTGTGAGCCTGAGACACGCACAGACTAGCTGTCAGGCAAATGAACTTAGATTTAACAAAATACAATTTTGTTTTTTTTAAAGGTAGACTGCTGGTACACCACCTGATTGGATTGGTTGCACTGGGCACAGTATCAGTTGTGAGCCTGACACACACACTGGCTAGTAGGCAGGCAAATGAACTTAGATTAGAGAAAATAAAAGTCTTGGTTTTTAAAAGTAGACTGCTGGTACACCAACAGATTGGATTGATTGCACTGGGCACAGTATCAGTTGTGAGCCTGAGAAACACACAGAATAGCGGTCAGGCAAATGAACTTAGATTTAACAAAATACAATTTGGGTTTTTTTAAAAGTAGACTGCTGGTACACTACTTGATTGGATTGGTTGCACTGGGCACAGTATCAGTTGTGAGCCTGACACACACACTGGCTAGTAGGCAGGCAAATGAACTTAGATTAAACAAAATAAAAATTTAGTTTTTTATAAGTAAACTGCTAGTACACCACCAGATTAGATTGGTTGCACTGGACACAGTATAAGTTGTGAGCCTGACACACACACTGGCTAGTAGGCAGGCAAATGAACTTAGATTAGACAGAAAAAAACAAAAAACAGACTGATGTTATAGCCCTAAAAGGGGCTTTTTGGGGTGCTGTCCTTGCAGCAGAGATCAAAAGAGTCCTTCAGGACTATATTGGACACTGTGTACAGTAGCCTAGCTATGGTTTTCCCTATTGAATTAGTATCACCTACACTCAGGCTCCTCTCAGTAAGACTGCAAGTTAGTTATGATTCCAAAATTGCTGCTGTCCATGAGGTTGAAGGGTCTGGAAGGCAGGGTATGATGCTGATTGGCTGTAATGTGTCTGCTGACTTTGAGGTGCAGGGTCAAAGTTTGTTTAATGATAAAGTATAGGGGGCGGATCAAACATTGCATATGTTCGCAGTTCGCCGCGAACGCGAACATGCTATGTTCGCCGGGAACAGTCCGCCTGCGAACTATTCACGACATCTCTAGTCATATACATACATAGTAGAATTCCTATGGCTCTATCGTTAATAGTATGATAATAGTTAATAGTAACAGGCTGCAACTGTAGGTGTCTAACTTTACCTACTACGACAAGACTCTGAGTGAATATCTGCTGAAAATGAACTGATTAATAATACTAATCCTGCTTGAAGTCACAATCTCCAATAGACCCAAATATCCACTGCCCCCACTGCTAAATCTAAATGACAGTATGGGAAAGCAAAATAAAATGGTTATTGGCCAACTAGAGGCCCTGCAGGACAGCCTTTTGACAAGCACCCGATACCTACCCTATCTGCTCTTGCGGTGTGGGGCTGTTCTCCAGTGGGATTAGGTAGTAGGGAGAAAACAATTCTGTAGAGACATCCATGGTCGCACAACCAGCCTAGCAGTCAGCCCGAAGCGCGTTTCTTTGTCCTTCTGACGGATTCCTCAGGGGGAGATGTGTCCAATGAAGGGGACTCACAAACCATTATGGAGAGAGGTCTTCAGAACAGTACCTGCATCACTAAAGGCTCTTTCACAAAATAATTCTAATGGAACTGTTGATACATTTAATTGTGCTGCACTTGCTGAGTGAAGAGTACAGGTGGGAATGTAGAGTGCCACTAATTATTCTGTGTAGCAGGGACCCTCACTGATGAGAGATTTGAAAAACACTAACCCAAAATAGGAAACTAAGGAACACATTTTACCATTTGACAGGCATCAACTGCAAGGAATGAAAGATGGAACATTGGCCAGCAGCCTTGTTGCCACATTCTCTGCCATCTGCAGGCAGAGTATGTGTTTATCTGGTTGTCCCAGGAATTGTGCATTGCAGTAGTCAAGCTGGGCTGTAACAAAAGCCAATGTAAGAGCTTAATTCTGGCTATTCTGTTCTTGATATCTTGGTTGTGGTCCACACCTTAAGTGATAATCCACACCAAGATATACTCACTTGTTCTGAATTATGTCATTTTGATCGTCCATATTTCGGGCCAGACACCTGATCATGCTTCATTCATTCAAAAAGATCTGCAAGACAATAATCTTTAATTCAGGATTATTAATGCCTAGTTTTTGTATAACCATACATATTGTATGCAATTCAAAAGAACAATGTATTGTTAATCAAATTATAGCAATGTTGTTTGTCATATTACCAATGACATTTTTTATGATTAGCCTTTAGCCTCATCTTACTTGATCTACCTAAACTTTTTAATTTCTATTTACTTTATTTTTTTGTTTGTTTGTTAGAAAGATGTGTTTTTTTCTGTGACTTTAAAGGTGGACAAGGAGGAGTCATGGTTAATTCTAATCCAATTGAGTGGGACATTGATAATTTACTAAGAGAAGCTAAAGTTACTTTTGCTAACGCTAAGTTAAATTCTCATATTGAACAATCTCAAGCCTCTGAAGTCTTTAACAATATGCACAAGCGCTTGATAAAACAGATTAGAACAATATGGGAGATTTCCAGTCTCTGGAATGATCAGACAAATGTGATAATCTCTAGAAGGCTACGCATTCAGCTCACCCCTGCAGATCATTTGTTAAATGACATATTTCACAGGAAATGGTTAGATAATTACAGATTGTTCTTTAAAGCTCATTAATTGGATTATAGAGACAGAACAACTCAATTTAACCACCATAAATTAGAAGGTGACACAAACTCGAGATCAACTGTTCAAATATAATTCTGCCCCTGAGTATGAAATATTGAACAATAAAATGAAGATCAATATTGAGAAATTTAAAAAAGAAATAATTATGAAGAAGCAGAAGAAATTTACAAGGGATAAACAGGATTATAAAATGAACAAGTGTTTAAAATTATGAGAGTAAGAATTGATCTAGTTCCTTCTGATATAAGTTCGTCTGAACAAGAAATTTCAGATACTGATGAGTATTGCATGCCTTCTGAAAGTTTCATTGATCGTAGGGGTGACATTACTCTAAGAAATTCTAACAGACCCAGTACACGCTTTAGGCGTGACTCTACTCTAACTAATCCAAATTGACTCTTTCCACAGTTCAGAACTGCTTAGTATTTTTAACAAAGAGTTTTTTTAATTATTCCACTTTCTTGTTTGTTATGTTGTTTGTTATATATCCCCAATGGGGATTTCATTACTATAAGACTGCAATTTTTTGTCTTTTCTTATTTAGTCAATACAGTGGTTTAAGTCTTCACATGATAGTCAAATGTATAGTATATTATATTATTTATCTTATGTCATATTTGACAATTAATCACTTTTTTGCATTTCTCACATGTGTTTTTTGTGTTTTTTTGTTTAGATGTAACATTTCAAGTTCATTCACTTTAAATTTTATATATAATTTATATTTATTTTTATCTAAATCTGAAATTAATGATTTGGCTTTATTATATTAATATCACTTTTATACCTTCACTAGCTTATCAAGCTTCACATCATGAAGTTGCAATTGATGAGGATTTACATTCCTTTAATAGCTGTTGTATTTAGTGCGAGGCTCTCCATTATCACACACTGAGCAGTTCTATATATTTTCAGATCATTCAGTCTATTGAATATGCCCTTTTCTTCTATTTTTGTTTGTAAGTGCCAATTTAGGTCTAATGCACATGTGCGAGCATGCACGTTTCGAGACATCAACACTTTCAAGCGAACGTGCGTGATGTCATGACATGAACGTGCCCTATGGCAGTAATGGCTTTCTCCTCTACTCAGAAGGTATTTAAACATGCTACATTTGCAGCTCCTGCTTCTTAGCAATTTTAGCCTTTGACAAAGCCAGTATATGTTGAAACAGGAGTGTAATTATCGTCAGGTTGTCTTATTATGTCTACCATGTTATCTTTATAGTGATTTAGCAATGTATATTCTGCCCAATTGGGCTTTGCTATGGGGTATAATTTGTATTTACCCTTTAATACATGGTTAGGTATTCTAAAGCCCCAATAGGGGTATAGTAAGGCTAAAACGTGTTTGTTTTTAGCTTTATGCATGTGTTTTATTTTTAACTGCCACTATCTATTGGTACTCTGGGATTAGACACACTCCTTTTTTGCTTTGCCTAGCCCTTTATGAGATTATTACAGGGATTTCAGCCAGCTAGTAGGGCACACCACAGCCCTTCGGATAGGAGGTCCCTGAAATGGGACATAGGGCTGTACTATATGTTTCCTGTTTCATGCTTTGATGCAGTTACTTACATCCATAAGACTGCTGTTGTTTATATATAGCTTTCTAGTGATAGACTAAATTGCTGTTGTGGCATAGCAAAGTAAGTGTTTACCCAGTATATTCAGTCAGTCCAGCTGAGACTAGGATTTTGTGGTTTATTGCAGTGTAGCTGTTATTTTAATAATTGTAAATAAAGTTGCAATTTTAATTTGATTTAGTATCCTAATAGTGTCAAGCACTGGAATGTTAGTAAGACTAAATATATTTGTTTTTTTTGTAAGTCTCTAAAGGTTTCCAGCAATCAGTATAGATATTAGTATATTGATACCAATTATATTAAAAAATAACTAGGGTATATGCTGATTTAGATCACTGCTCCTTTATACACTTTGCACAAAAGAAATCAACTGAGTCTGACATAGTCTCTGACTTAACACGATAAAGTTTATTGTCATGTCAATCAAAAAAAGAAAGAACTAAAGTAAGAAACTATTTTAATATAGCAAAATGATTTCTTACTGATTTCTTTAATTATTCTTAGAGACAAAAGAATCTAATACGAACCAGAAAAACTTGAATTTGTATGTATTAATTATTATTTTTTTCCTTAAATATTTTATTCGTTTTTTCCAGAGTATAAACATTATATTGCAAAGTGATACATACTCCTCCCTGAATTAGTAACATACTAATTATCAACAGGGAGAAATATACAGACATGTCTAAAACCTCAAAGTCATAACTCTCTACATTGCTTTATCTTTCTTGCTGAGTCTATGAACAATAATATAAAAATAATCCATAATTTGGGTTAATATTCATAACTTCAATCTAAACTACTTCATACCTATTAGGCAAGGCAAGATTCTGCCGTGCCGGTCTGCTGACTCATCGGCTCCACACTGGAGGAAGTCAACGTAAAAGTTTTATCTATGGTACTGACCTGGTTGTGGAGTTTGTTATTACCCCTAATTCACTAAATTCAATCTCCATTTGCCATTTTTTCTCCATTTTATCTCTAATTTCAGACCATAAAGGTGTTGTCTTTTTCTTCCAATTGGTTCCTATACGTGCTTTGGCTATAATCAGAATTTGGACTACATATATCGTAATATCCAGACACATACTCTCCAGAAAGATATGTAGGTGAGTAATTTCTGGAGTCTACTTTATTGGTTCATTCATTATATTGGATATATGTCTTGCTAGCACTTTGCAGAATGTCTGAATTACTGGCAACCCCACCATATGTGTAGTAAGAGCCCTCGTCCCTGCATCTTCTCCATCAGAGTTTAGTATTTTCAATTTTGTTCATCTGATGTAATCATTATTAATTATATAACAGTTGTGCTTTATTTTAGTTTAACATGATAAATATCTCTTTAGTAACAGTACAGTATTTTATCATCCAACCTGGTTTTTATAATTATTTTCACAAGGCTACTGCAAATGTGAAACAATAGTTTCATTTGCTCATTTAGTAAATCATAATGAAAAAAAATAATATTTGAAGAAAATAAATTCCATGTAGTTTTTTTTTATTATTACACTTTGTTTAAACTTACTTACGTTTGAACTTTATTGCTTCAGAATCTAGCAGAGTGCTTATTTTTGCTTGCAATTAGCTGCATTTGCGTAAGAGTAGATCTGTCCAGCAGGCTGTCTCAATTTATTTTCTGACCAGTGAAGGTTTGTCTGCAATGTCAACTGCAGGCAAAGTGACAAATAAAGACACTTTCTCATTCTCCTTACACCTGACAGAGGATGGATGGAAAGAATCATAACTGCTGAAGTCTAAGACTCTAGAGGTAAAATGTAAGTTTAAAAAGCCAATAATAATTGTATTGATTACCAGTTATTATTATATACATAATGAGCACTATGGTGGTATTTTAAGGTCTTACCTAACAATACAAAAGCACATTTGCATTAGGATCTGTACTGCTTAATTTATATTAACACTAATTGTATATTTATTGCTATCGTTATTATTATTAGAATTTGTATTATGTTAGTGTTAGAAAAGAGCATGAAATAGTTTACTTAATTAGCCAATTAGATATTGACATGGAATTTTGATTAACCAATCAGAACAGGAAGCAAGAGTCATCTCTGATTGGTTAATGTTGTCTACATTATTCCCACTCTTTGGCCGGAAAGAGACCCTGCTCTAGTGTGCATGTTATATTACCTCCCCATCCAAACATACCAGGGAATGGGGCCCATTTATGGCCGTAGTTACGGTGCTATTCAATTCGGGATGACCACAAGTTATGGCCCGATAGCTTAATTCGGAATGTATGTAGCATTTACGAGCTGAACATGAAGGCTGTAACTCCCGAGTTAGATAGTGATGTGAAAACCCTTTAGACTAACAGACACATTAAATTCCAATTTGATTGTCAGAGGGAGATTATAAATTTGCGTTCCAGCAGCCCATGCGTTAACTGTGTTTTATTTTCTGATGAAGTAGCAAGCAGGTCCAGGAGTTGGAGGTTTTTGTTCATTTATCTTATACTATTTACGATTTTGCACCTAATCCTTGATGACACATATTTACAGACTCCACATAATTGCAATACACATAATTTAAAGAACACACATAGAGACATACAGGTAGTGCAGAATTATTAGGCAAGTTGTATTTTTGAGGATTAATTTTATTATTGAACAACAACCATGTTCTCAATAAACCCAAAAAACTCATTAATATCAAAGCTGAATATTTTTGGAAGTAGTTTTTAGTTTGTTTTTAGTTTTAGCTATTTTAGGGGGATATCTGTGTGTACAGGTGACTATTACTGTGCATAATTATTAGGCAACTTAACAAAAAACAAATATATACCCATTTCAATTATTTATTTTTACCAGTGAAACCAATATAACATCTCAACATTCACAAATATACATTTCTGACATTCAAAAACAAAACAAAAACAAATCAGTGACCAATATAGCCACCTTTCTTTGCAAGGACACTCAAAAGCCTGCCATCCATGGATTCTGTCAGTGTTTTGATCTGTTCACCATCAACATTGCGTGCAGCAGCAACCACAGCCTCCCAGACACTGTTCAGAGAGGTGTACTGTTTTCCCTTCTTGTAAATCTCACATTTGATGATGGACCACAGGTTCTCAATGGTGTTCAGATCAGGTGAACAAGGAGGCCATGTCATTAGATTTTCTTCTTTTATACCCTTTCTTGCCAGCCACGCTGTGGAGTACTTGGACGCGTGTGATGGAGCATTGTCCTGCATGAAAATCATGTTTTTCTTGAAGGATGCAGACTTCTTCCTGTACCACTGCTTGAAGAAGGTGTCTTCCAGGAACTGGCAGTAGGACTGGGAATTGAGCTTGACTCCATCCTCAACCCGAAAAGGCCCCACAAGCTCATCTTTGATGATACCAGCCCAAACCAGTACTCCACCTCCACCTTGCTGGCGTCTGAGTCGTACTGGAGCTTTCTGCCCTTTACCAATCCAGCCACGGACCCATCCATCTGGCCCATCAAGACTCACTCTCATTTCATAAGTCCATAAAACCTTAGAAAAATCAGTCTTGAGATATTTCTTGGCCCAGTCTTGACGTTTCAGCTTGTGTGTCTTGTTCAGTGGTGGTCGTCTTTCAGCCTTTCTTACCTTGGCCATGTCTCTGAGTATTGCACACCTTGTGCTTTTGGGCACTCCAGTGATGTTGCAGCTCTGAAATATGGCCAAACTGGTGGCAAGTGGCATCGTGGCAGCTGCACGCTTAACTTTTCTCAGTTCATGGGCAGTTATTTTGCGCCTTGGTTTTTCCACACGCTTCTTGCGACCCTGTTGACTATTTTGAATGAAACGCTTGATTGTTCGATGATCACGCTTCAGAAGCTTTGCAATTTTAAGAGTGCTGCATCCCTCTGCAAGATATATCACTATTTTTGACATTTCTGAGCCTGTCAAGTCCTTCTTTTGACCCATTTTGCCAAAGGAAAGGAAGTTGCCTAATAATTATGCACACCTGATATAGGGTGTTGATGTCATTAGACCACACCCCTTCTCATTACAGAGATGCACATCACCTAATATGCTTAATTGGTAGTAGGCTTTCGAGCCTATACAGCTTGGAGTAAGACAACATGCATAAAGATGTGGTCAAAATACTCATTTGCCTAATAATTCTGCACTTCCTGTATAGAGCTAGGTCACTCCATATCCCCCCTCTATCCCATCCCCCCCACCCCATCCCCTAACAGTTATTAATTACACATAATACATACTTTTTCCCCCCATCATATTTTTATAGTAACACTTATTTTTATTTATCTTTATATTATTTTTGGGATTGATAAGGAGGGAGGAGTCGAGAGGAGAGTTGGGGAGGAGAGAGAGGAGAGAGAGGTGGCCCTGGGGAGAAGTGGTGGAGAGGAGTGGTGGGGAGGAGGATAGGAGAGGTGGAGAGGAGGAGGAGCAGAGGAGTGGTGGAGAGGAGGAGGTGGGTGGTGTTAGGGTGACGCGAGCACCAGGAACACCTAGGAGAGGGAGAGAGGGCAAGAGGCCTGATCCGAGGAGGGCGGTGATATTTGGGGGCAGGGACAGGCCTCAGGGACAGGTCAGGGAGGTAAGGCTCCCTATCCACAGTCTGGAGGGCAAGAGGCTAAGGGCAAGCACAGGGCTCACAATTACACGCACTGGGAGAATGTGGACCTCCTTATTGCTATCCGTGGCTGCCCAGTTATTCTTGCAGGGGGAGGGAAGTTAGACCAGGGCCTAAGGCTCAGGCATGGAAGGAGGTAGCAGGCTGAGGTTACAGCAGTAAGCACAGCACTAAGGTATGTGAGGTCTGTCAAGCACTGGTGTGACGATTAATGGGTATTTTCCCATATTGCTGATTATCCAGAGACTTAGCTAATAGTTAGTAATGCTTGCAGATGGGTATCAGGTGAGTTACATATTATTACAGTTACGGTATTTAGCACTGAACTGTACATGCATGTGGATTTTTTTTATCCTCCGCCTTTTTTTAATTGACCACTTTTTTCAGATTTTTGTTTTGTCAGCACACTGTATGCGTGAAACTGGATTGGATTACACAGTCCAGAGGTTAAATCATCTCCTTCATTGAGCAGATCTAGACAAATTGTAAGTGCTATGCACATTTATGGTTTCTTCAATTAAATGGAGTGATTTCTGATGATCCTTTTTGGTATCAGATTTAGGTGGCAGTGTTGTAGTGGCCACATGTGACCCTGGTAGGGTGCTATGCATGCTTATTCTAGACTATGATATTACCCCCTGTAGGTATGCCCTCCCCCCCCCCCCCAAGCTTCTTGCTCTCTTGGGATCCGCACACACTACACCCATGATATTATTTGTCTTGATCATGTCTGATAGTGCTTTGTGTATGAAATAAAACTTTGTTATACCTTTCTAACCATGTCAATGTGTTTTCAATGCTTGGGGTTATGGGATATCCACATACATCACATGTGTGTCACATTCCTATATATGTAAACTAATGAGCCCTAGTTACTATGCAATAGATCAATACATATAACAATAATAATAGTCATAATAGTATTAGATATCATATAATAATATATTTAATTTATAATCAAATTAAAGGGTTAATTCACATGTAATGTCCAATTAGTGATACTGTGGAGTATCTACATTCCTCTGAGGGCCTGATAACAATATGACAGGTGATACTGGAGTGGGTTGCCAGTTTCTTCTCTAGTGGACTGCTATTTGTCTGACCTCTCTGCTATGACCTGCCCACCTACAGTGGCCCTACATGTTATAGCTCACAGCTTCATTTAGGTACACAAGCCTCTTCCCTACCACCACTTCAATTCTGAAGGGGACCCAGGGAACATACACCACACTAATCCACTCTATCCCATCAGGAGGGGCCGCAAAAACACATGGAGGCTTTGCAGTGGCACGTGGATCAACAGCCAACTCAGCTAAATTTCTGCTACGCCCCACGCCATTACTGGTGGCCATATGCAAAGATGTATAGCCATTCTCATTTGGTGACCTCCAATTATGTTTTGCTATTCATTACATTTTAATTTACATTACATTATGTTCCCCTGGTTCACTTGTGGATTGCTAAGTCGTGGTGGTGAAGGGGCTTGTGTACCTGAATGAAGCTGTGAGCTATATCATGTAGGGTTACTGTAGGTAGGCAGGTGATAGCAGTGAGGTCAGACAAATCACAGTCCATTAGAGAAGGAACTGGCAACCCAATCCAGTTTCTTTGGCATGCAAACCTGGTGGAACAGCACAGGCAGAGACTTTGCTAAATGTGCTGCAGTCCATAAGGTCACAGAGAGTCAAACACTACTGAAGGACTGAACAACTAATAATAAAATGTTCCCTGGTACTTGATATATGTGATGTGGTGGTGTAATTTGGCCACTATTGGATTTCCCACTGTAGATGTGATGAGCAAGAAGTATATGCAATAATATATATATTCCAGGATCCACAATAGAGCCTCTGTGAGGGAGAAAGGGTTAATGTGGCATCAGTTTCCTGTTTTTGTGTTGCAATTGGATCAGGCAGTGTGCCTATTCTTAATTTGGGGATTGTTGTGCAAGTAATTATAATGTCTTTCCATGCTTTCCCCATATTTTAAAGACCACTGGTGTGTTTATATTGTCTTTTACAGTGTTGAGTAATTGTCTGTAAACCCTTTGCGGGTCCTATTTGAAGACCTTAATATTTTTTCCTCCATTTGCGGGTTACGAGTTTGAACGCCAGTGCATCTTTGGGGATTCATAGCAATTTTATAGTGATTTTCGAACGTAACAGTTACGGGCTTGACAGATCAAATCTTCGCCTGTAATTGTTTGTGGGTAGCTTTAGGAGGCCAGTTTAATAGCCGTAAGTCTTGTGGCTCCGTTGCCCGCTACGGCTTTACACGTTGGGGCTGTAACTATACCAAATGAGCAGATTTCTCCAGGAGAAATAACTTTCGAATATGAGGTATTACCGAAAACATTCTATTTAATGAACTCGCATTTATATGTAACAGACTTATATGAATCTTTTGCTAAACCTTTAACCCCAGGAGAAAATAAAATTGCAAGACTTCACAGGATCCCCTTACCTTTAAATTTTATTAAAGATTCTGCCCAAGACGTCATAGTTAAGCTACACTTTTACTTGTATATAGAAGCAATTTTGAAAATTAATAGAGAGTTAAAGCAATTTGAGGCCCCCTATGGAAAATTAAGTATACACCAGTTTACTAAAATCCTTAGGAGGGAGAATATTGTTTATATATAGGAATTTCCAGTGAAAATTATAATTTTGAAAGATAATCAGAAAATCACAGTAAATTCAATGAGGGAAGCGCAAAAACTATTGATAGAAAGGAAAATTCCTTATAACTTTGATCTAAAAGAATTCTTTCTCTGCAGGAATGGAAAAGAGCATAGAATAGAACCCCTTGCAGGGAGAATTGAAAATGTGGAGGGGGATTGAAATGGGAGAGACATCGGGAAGGGAGGGGGAGGGGAGATAAGAGAGATGGGAGCAGTGGAGGTTTGGGGACATGAGATAGAAACAGGAGAGGATTACATTTATTTTTTTCATACCCCCCCTTTTCTTTTCTCTTCCTTTATTATAATCCATGTGTAAATAAACTTAGATATTGATATTCCTTTTTTTGAACTAGACCTTCTAATTTACTTTATCTTGTTATCAACTAAAGGTTGTATTTCTCTTTCAAACTGAGATAAGTTGTAATTATGTTAAAAAGAAAGAGTAAAGGAGAGGGAAAGGGAGAGAGAGAGGGGAAGAGAAGAGAAGGGAAAAAAATGGGAGGGTAGGAAGAGAAGTAAAGGGAAAGAAAGAAAGCCTATACGTGCTGCCTAGGAGCAGCCCGAAACAGCCGTCTAATGCTCCCCCCTGCTCCCTAGACACATCCCCATGCTGCAGGGATCCCTATAGACATCCATGCAGCCTCCCCACATTAACCCCATGGAGCGGGGGTCCCTGATCGGCATTGATCAGGCCCCCGCTGCATTTAAACATTTTATATTTCTCGACGCCAGTCCTTAAAGGGCCCGCGGCACACTATTATCCAATCCCGGCCGCAGCAACTAATATTAACCCCCTCAATGCTGGAGGTCCCCATCAGGACCCTCAAATTCCCCCCAATATTAACCCCTTGCTGTAGAGTCCATAGGGAACCCCGCAGCCCCCCCCCCCCCACATTAACCCCTTGCTGCGGGGGTCCCAGATCGGCACCGATCCTGACCTCGCTGCATTTAAAAATTCAAATGTCCTGTCTTGCGAGTACTTAAAGGACCGTAAAGGTCCTAAAAGGACCTGCGCTAAAAAGTATTAATCCCTTCCGCCGGGGGTACTATAAGTACCCTCCCAGGCACCTAAAATTAACCCCATCACTCATGGGGCTCTATACAGAGCCCCATGAGCACTTAATTAACCATATAACTCATGGGGCTATATACAGAGCCCCATGGGAACCTAAATTAACCCTATAACTCATGGGGATCTATACAATGCCCCATGAGCTCTTAATTAACTCTATAACTCATGGGGCTGTATACAGAGCACCTGAGACTATAATTACCCCATCAGTCTGATTGACAGTGACAACAGCCAATCAGAAGGTGCAGATGCCTTCAGCCAATCACCCCATGGGGGTGTATACCATTGTGATTGGCTGAATCTAATAGTGCCTTCTGATTGGTTTAAAAAAGATTGACAGTTCCTTCAGCCAATCAGAATGGGGTATAAGGGTTTATCCCATTCTGATTGGGTCATACCTTGGCACCTTCTGATAGGCTGAAAATGTATTGACAGCCTTTTCAGCCAGCCAGAAGGCACCATTGCCAATTTCCTACCGGAAGAGGCTCTGGTGGCCTCATTAGCGTCGGAGAGCTCCACGAGTGCAGAGAACCATTTGGGTTTTTTAGCTCGTGGATTCATCAGGGGCCCATCCGGGGCAGGAGAGGAGAAGGCCGAGAACATCGGGGACAGGTAAGTTTTCAATTTATAATGTTTATTTATTTTTTGTGTTTTATGTGTTATACTAATGGTATGTATCTTTATTCCAGGGGCCGAACCGGAGAACAGAAGAAGATGGACGGGGACATGCTGGAAAGGTAAGTTTAATACTGTATTTGTACTATTTATTTATTATATGTAATGTTTAACTTTTTACTAATTGGAGGTTTCTTTTTTTCTTAGGGGGTGCGAAGGTAAGTGATTTTAGTTATTCTATTTTAGCTTAGGTTTAGGGGGTATTGTATAAATGTTTAGATAGGGGGAAATGTATTGTAGTTAGGGGTATATTTATAATTTATTTATTACTGTAATGTTATGGATATTTGTGTGACTTTTTCTTTGTAGGTGTGTAATTATTTTTTTATTTTATGTAGTTGCGGAGGGGTTTGTTAAGTTTTAATTTTTTTTTGTAGTGAGGGGGGTTGTAATGTCCTTTTTTGTGTACCTTAGGTTTTCTTATTTTATGTACCTTAGTTTTTTTTTATTTTATGTACTTTAGATTTTTTTATTTTATCTACCTTAGGTTTTTTATTTTACGTACCTTAGTTTTTTTTATTTTTGGTAACATAGGTGTTTTTTATTTTGTGTAATTAGTAGGGTGGGGGTTTAATAGGGGGTGAGGTAGGTGGTGTTAGGTAGGTAGGGGTTAAGAGGTTAGGGTAGAGGGGGGTTAGTTTAGATTTAATGATTTATTGGGGGAGACTCGTGTAGTGCAGTGTAGTGTTTGTACTTAGTGTCATGAGGGTCCTGGAGGACCCTCATGGCACTTAAGGGGTTAATAATAGGCTTCTAATTGTCCTATGAGGGTCTTCATAGAACCTTATGGGACTGAATGGTTTAAATAGAGGCTTAGGGGGTCTGTATAGACCCCCATAAGGTAATGGGTTAGATGGAGGCTTATGGGGGCTGTATAGACCCAATAAGTGATGGGATTAAATAGCTTTAGATGGGGTTAAATAGGCCCTGTTAGGGTTATTAGGTCCAGATAGGTTTAAATAGGCCCAATTAGGGTTAGATTGGCCCAGTAAAGGTTAGATAGGCCCAGTTATAGTTAGATAGAGTTTAGTATGGGTTAATGGGTTATAGTTAGGGTTAAGGGGTTAATGGGGTATAGTTAGTGTTCATACTGTAGTGTAGTGCTTAGACTTTGTCATGATGGCCCTGGAGGACCCTCATGGCACTTGTAGGGTTAACCTAGGGGTTAATAGTGTCCTATATGGGTCTATATTAACCCCTTTTGAACTGAGGGGGTTAATTATAGTCTCATGGGACTCTGTATAGAGCCCCATGAGTTATAGAGTTAATTAAGGGCTCATGGGGCTCTGTATAGAGCCCCATGAGTTATAGGGTTAATTACATGCTCATGGGGTTCTGTATAGAGCCCCATGAGTGATAGGGTTAATTAAGGGCTTATGGGGCTCTGTATTGACCCAAATAAGTGATGAGTTTTATGTTAGTCTCATGGGGCTCTGTATAGAGCGCCATGAGTTATAGGGTTAATTATAGTCTCATGGGGCTCTCTATAGAGCCCCATGAGTTATAGGATTAATTAAGTGCTCATGGGGCTCGCTTTAGAGCCCCATGAGGTATGGGTTCATTTTAGGTGCCTTGGGGGGGTACTTATAGTACCCCCCGCAACAGGGATTCATATATTTTAGCGCGGGTCCTTTCAGGACCTTTACGGCGAGGCAGTAAATTTTAATTTTTAGATGCCGATAGGGCACACCAGCTGCAAGGGGTCAATGTGGTGGGCTGCAGGAGTCTTGATGGGGACCCCCAGCATAGAGGGGGGTAATTTTAGATGTTGTGGCCGGGATTGGCTAATAGTGTGCTGCAGGCCCTTAGATTTTTTAATTGGGTACCCCCCGCAATTTTTTTGATTGGGGACCCCCTGCTGCAATGAGTTAATGTGGGGGGCTGTGGGGGTCCCTATGGACCACTGCAGCAAGTGGTTAATGTGGGTCACTTTGGGGGTCCCGATGGGCCGATTTTAGGTGCCGGGGGTACTTGGTACTACCCCCACGGCAGAGCTTGTATGTAGGACTGCCGTGGAGGTCCCGATCAGGACCGCCGTGGCAATTGATGAGGTGGGGGAGCCTGCGAGATCATCGCGCAGGCTGTCACTCCTCATGCACTGTTTCTCCGTATTGACACTTACGACTGTGCTGCGTACCTCATACGTTGCTCGCAGCAGGGCTAATTTAATAGCATTGTAACTTTTCAGAATTTTAAGCACATAGGGTTTAAGTACAAACCTCGTATCTACGAGGCTGGAATTTAATATGGCTCTAAGTATGTATGTAATTGTTATCTGTGAAAATGTCTATGTTATTGTTTCAACTGCTTTTTTTGTAAGATGGATTTGGAACATTTAGGGAACAATCTTCAAGCCAATAATACCATGAAATGTATTGCTATTTTTTGTATATATATGTAAAGAAATAGTTTGGAAATTTGGATGGGTTGCTATGGTAAATACGGGTCAATGATGATGTCAGATTGTCAACCAATCTTTAACGTATAGTGGACTAAAATAATATCACAAAATGTTAAAGGAATGAATGTGCCATTTAAGAGACAAGCAATGTTAGACTTCTTTCATAGAGAAGATGCAGACGATGTCTGCATACCGGAGACCCACTGGATTAAAGATAAGGAGACAAGCTTGCCAAGCCGAAACTTTGACACTAAAATTGATTTTTTTTTTTTTATAGATCAGGCAACAATGGGTAATATAGCCAAGGCTGAAATAGGATCAGATCATGCCTGTGTAAAACTAAATATAAATAAAAAACTTAAGTCCAACCTGAATAAGAATTGTAGAACAGATGCCTCCCTCTTTAGAGAGATACAAGATAAAAATAAAATAGCAAATGAGATCAGCAAATTTCTCAGAATAAATGAGAATTCTGTTAATTCTAATATTACGCTATGAAATACTTTAAAAGCATACTTGAGAGTTTTTTTTTTATTTCTCTTACAGCAAAGAAGGTCAAAGATAGCGGTATACCTCTTAGGGAACTTTACATTAAACTTTTTTTTTTTTCAAAGTATCAAAAATACATAATACCACAACTAAGACATACAAAACAATCTTAAAACATTTAAAACAATTCATACACATTGCAAAACACACAAGGGTAAAACAAAAGAAAAAAAGAATATTAGGAAGTATAAATACATATTCAATATTAAACCTAATAAAATAGAAAATATGAATAAAATCTCCCCCAAGGTTGAGCTATCAAAGGAGATAGTAAGAATCAAAGCCCAGATAAGATAAATTCTACAGCTACAAGTAGACAAAAAAATACTGCTTTGGCAAAAAAAAAATATTATCTCAGAAATAAAGCAAGTAAAATGTTGGCCTACCAAGTTAAGTATAAAACTATTAAGAGAATTCAAACAATGCATTATTCTGATGGAAACCTGTATTGCAAACCTGATGAAATAGCCAATGTGTTTGTCAATTATTATAAATCCCAGTATAATCTGGAAAAATACTTACATTTTATTAAACGTTGAAGCTTACAAATGCCAGAGTTATTGAAATCCTTAAATCTACCAAGATTCTCGGAAGAACAAAGAGTTAAACTAGAGGAAGATATTACAGTTCAAGAAATAGAGGAAGGTATCTTTACTCTTAAAATTAATAAGTACCAGGGTCCTTATGGATTTCCTAACATTTTTTAAAAAACCTTTTCAGGATCTATAACTAAAAATCTTAAAAATACTTTAAATGAAATTAAAAGCTCAGGATCGGCACCAGCAGAAATGCTGGAAGCCTCCATTGTAGCTATTCCTAAGGAAGGAAAAGACCCCTCTTTTTGTACTAACTATACACCAATATCGCTATTAAATATGGATATAAAAATATACTAAAAAATACTGGCATTAAGAATAACCCTTGCTACAAGACTGTCAACACTGACCAATCTGGATTCATAAAGTCTAGGCAGGGGATTTATAACACATGTAAACTTACAGATCTGTTTTCTTATTTGAATGTTAATAAAATCCCTTTAGTGGCCTTGTTGCTTTATGCCGAGAAGGCCTTTGATAGAGTAAATTGGAACTTATGGACTTTGAGAGAATACGGCTTTGGCAAGTTTGGCTCCCACACCATAAAATCGCTATAGACTAATGTTTCAGCACATGTTTCTGGAATGGGTTTTAAATCTCCCAAAATTGCAGTTCATAATGGAACGAGACAGGGATGCCCAATATCACCAATAATTTTTGCACTCATCATTAAACCCCTGGCAGAGAAAATTAAACGCGAAAAAGATATTAGTGGTCTTTCAATAGATAATTTAACAGCCAAAATTAACATGTTCTCAGATGACATAGTAGTCACAACCAATGAACACATAAAATCAATCAAAAACATATTAAAAATGATTGACATATAGTGTTATCATACTACACATTAAATACTTAAAAGACAGAAGTATTGCTGTTAAATATTAATAAAGAAACAAAAAGGGAAACTAGAGGAAAAATAACCTTTTAATTGGAACCAGAAAGGCATTACTAATTTGGGGATTGCTTTTTCCTCTAATGTGAAGTTATTAGTTAAAAATAATTTTGGAAAGCTGCTCACCTATATAAATTCTACCCTAGCAAGTTGGAAGAAACTGAACCTTACTTGGTTGGGCAGAATTGCAGCTATCAAGAGGTTCATCCGGCCCAATATGATTTATTTATCAAGAGATATTCCATTACAAGTTTCATATAAAATATTGAGAAGATTCCAGATAAGAATTGATAATTATGCAAACACTTGGAAAAAAATAGAATTAAAATGGCAACACTTAAGAGAAAATGTAATGGAGGAGGATTAGCTTCTCCTGATATAATTTACTACTCAGAAGCCGTGGCACTCTACCACTTCTTGAAATTTTCTGGAGGTGACTTTAAATTGAAATTCTTACAGATTGAAAAAGCCTTTTCCCAAAAGTTAAATATAGAAAACGTGTTGTGGTATAGTCCTCTGGACAAGAAAACAATCTTTGAATTACCATTGGTTGTTAAAAATTGGTATAGTTTAAATGGAAATTGGAACGTATTACCATTTCTATCTCTTATAACTTCAATACAACTTATTGTAGACTCTATACCACTGTCACAAAAGATCATTTTAATAAATTGTTGTACATTACACAATCCCCAAGAGATTTATGGCTAAATTATAAATTATAACTCACTAAAACATGGGTTGGTCAAGTCAGATTTTAAAGTACTAGAAATAAGAGAGTTGACCTCTTTTGAAAAAGCATGTAAAGATGATCCATGTAAATTTAATGTGTCTAAATGCATGAAAATAATTGAAGCTAAGTCTATATGTCATAAATCCCTTGGAATGATTAGATGAGACAATTAACTAAATATACAACAAAAACCCAGCGATTGGTTTATAGCCCTGGAACCAACTGAAAATAATTTAACCTGTGTTTCCCTGAGAGAGATACATCTTAAGATCTCTCAAAGATGGTGCATGGTTCCGGCAATATTAAACAAAATAGCACCAAAGGAACATACAGGTAATTGCTGGAGAGGCTGTGACCAAGTTGGTACCTATGCCCATATGTGGTGGCATTGCTTAAAAAATCAGAAGCTTTGGACCATATGTATGAATCAGATCTCAGATCTTAGTAAAAATAATTATACAATAACTCCAGAACTAATACTGTTTCACATGTTCCCATTAGACATCGGCTATAAAACAAGAGGAATAGTGATTCACATTTTATGGGTAGAAAAATGCATATTGCATTGTACTGAAAAAAAAAGGCATAATCCCAACCTGGAATGAGATAAAAGAAATAACAAGTAGAAATAGACAGATAGAGTCAGACTATTTGCATTTAAATAGAACCCTGAGTAAAATGTCTAGGGTGAAATGGCTCTTGTGGGATCAATATATTTTTAATATGGTTTGATTTGGTGGGAATATTTCTCTCCATATCCAAATCCATTTCTATGTAATAACTTTGTATGGATGTTTTTGTTTGTCTTATATTTATGTCTTCCTTTTTGTAATGTTGACTTTGTATATTTGAAATAAAAAAAGAGGTTCCCTGGTTTGATGAGACCAAAAATGTAACTTTTTCCTCTTAGCATCATGTAGCATTATCTATTAGGGATGATGTTAATTAGCAGAGATTAGTAAAATGGTCAGAATTGAGAGCAAGTTGGATAAAACCAAATAATGGATGAGTCTAGATGAAAATATTTTTCATTCTGCAAGATACCTGAGACTTTAGTGGTGGACTGTGGTGGATCTTCAGCTTAAAGTAGGGCAATGACTCAACACACAACCTAATCTAGAGTAGTTTTAAATCAATAAACTGAATGTTTTAGAATGGTCCAGAGCTTAGTCAGGGCTACCTTCCACTGAAGCACTACCGAAACCAGTTAGCAGTTCCCTCACTAACCAAAACCCATCTAGCTAAACCTGTGTGGAGAAAAACAAACAGTGCAATAGTTTATAATATCACTAGCCTGTAAAGTCTTCCACTTTGCTCCAAGTAGTCATAAGCTGCATGTTGTTGTCTTACTGTTTGTCTCTCTTCAAATAGGAGGTAACCAGTCTGATTACACCAATACATTTGTTGAAACACTACTAAAGTTCATCCTTACACTCAACTTCTTAGTATTTGATGGCACTGAGATGGGTCTGGGCATCGACATACACTAGTCTATTCCTAGTATGGTGGGAACATGGAAGAAGTTTCACTTTGGAGAATAAGGGTTATATTAAACACATTGAATTATGGATCCAATTTATAGATGGCATTATATTACTGTTGAAAGGCCCTATTATTAAACTGAAGAACTTTGTTTCGATACTCAATAAAAATAAATTACATATCGATATGACCTTAGAACATAAGATTTTGAATTTGGAAATTGAGAAAGGTCATGATGGGATTATTCTTATATGCTTACTAGCGACGTGCCCGTCAAAAAGGACGGGGCAATAAAATTTGAAGGCATGGGAATGCTGTTTGAGACATAATTGAAACCATTTTGTACTGTGAGGACCTTCGGCGCTCATTGCGAGCCTCAGGACCTTCGGCACTCATTGCGAGGCTTGCGCTGAGCACATTCAGCGGTCATCGCATGCCTCTCAATGAACGCCTTAGGCGCTCATTGCGAGCCTCTCCTGTTGTGTACTTTTGGTCCTCTGAGAGAGAGATCTATTTCGATGTATATGTAGTTAAGTAATAATTAATGATTTATTCAATAAATTAATATAGGTTAATTATTTATAATTGATATATGCATCGAGCAATAGGCTGAGGAGCTAACAATCTGTTTGTATTTTGTAGCTGCATAGAATATACAGTGTGAATGTTACTGCCTTGCTTATAAAGTGTAATGAGTATTTGAAGTGTGCATTCTAAATAGGCTGTGGTAAACGTCTCGTGAGCAATTTGCGGCTTTTGTAATAGTGTATCTTAGTTGTTTGTAGTGTGATGTGTAAAGTGCTATGCATTTGGCAGTTTTTTTCCGTGGTTCACGGTCGTGTAGCCTCGTTTAAATTTTTTGGGGCGCCCATTTTTTTCCTCGCTTAGGTGATTTTGGATTGGCTAAAATCGTCTAAATCAAGTTAATTCGGGTTCCACCTCACAGACATCCTGGCTGTTGCCCCATGCTGTCTGTGATGTTTTTGTAATTTTTCGGGGTGTATTTAGTGTGTTTTTATTGTTTTTTGGTTTGTGCGTCTCGGCCGGTAAGTTCGTATTTTTAAGGCTCATTATTATTTTTTCTAAGTCCTGCGATCGTCAAGTGCCTGTGTATTTGTAGTTTAAGTCCAGCATGTTTGATCGGCTAAGTGCTGCGAGTTTTGTTTGGTGGATGTGGCGCGGTAGGAGTAAGTGCTGAGAGTTAAGATTTGTGTGGGGGAGTTTTGTGGGGTGGTTTGAGGCTCCTTAGGAGTAAATAACTTGCGAGTTAAGGTTTGTGTGGGAGTTTTGTATGGTGTTTTGAGACGCCGTAGGAGAAGTGCTGCGAGTTCACGATGCAGGGTTGTGTAGTTAGTGTTTTGAGACGGCGTAGGACAAAGTGCTGCGAGTTAAGGATTATGCAGGGTTATGTTGTTACAAAGTAATTCACTGTAAAGCCTCCACCTTCCGCAAATGCGGCCCCTCACTTCGCATGACGACGATTCATAGTTTGACAACTCGTATATGTGATATGGTAATACTGTGGAGATTGGTATACATGGATATACTTACCTGACTTAGTAAGGTATAATTAGAACTTATGTTGTATAGTTAGAGGGCAAGTAGTGGGTCCTATTCCAAACTCCACTACAACATAGATAAGGGAACTTATTGGCATATTGCCAGGGATTACCCAGTGAATACCTATTATGTTAAGTGTGTAATTTACTTACTAACTATCAGATATCCTTATGTTTATTGATATATATTGATCTACTGCTCCAGAGCGGAGAGTGATTTATGCAAAATGAAATGACTGTTTATCTATATTGTCATGCATTTTGAGGGTAAAAGGATGCCACACCTATCCATTATTTGCATTACATGGTGGTCTGTTGCCACTTACTAATTACCATTATAATTATACCCAAACACAGTATGCCTATTTAACTTGTGAAAGGACTAAATCGTTTTTCTCTTTGTTCAAATTAATTGTCTGAGTTTGCAAATATTTTTCTCTTGGGCAAGAAAGTCATAATGAAACATTCTGAAATGTACTAATTTCTTCAATGTTCCATTGTTCCTTCAAGTCTATTATCGTACAGGTGTAAAATTAGAGTACAACGGTGTATTCTATTTACCAGAAATAATATGGCACGTAATTAATGTCAAGGTCATAATGTTTTAATACAACTAGAACGCTCCCATGTGGCTAGAAGCAGACATTCACAATATATTTATTCATTTATTCAAATATATTCCTATACATAAAAAGGGGAGTGGCTGATTGTCATTGGTGGAAACCAGCCTCATGATTAGGGGACAGAAAGAGTTTATCAAAAGCAGGGAGAGAATATTGTGGTCTTTTGTCTTTTGTCTTTATCTCTTTTTCCGGGGTCTTTCCTGCTACCACCTGAGCCCTACCCTATGCCATTTCAAATCTTATCTGACAGTCCTGTTCTGAGAACAAACTGACCTTTATTCTTGGCATAAACTTATGCCCCCTTCAAATCTTCCTTAAGATATAGTACTACATCTACTATATCAAATTCTATCTCAACTCTCTCTCTAAACAATCCAATCACACAAAGAGGGATTTCTTCACTGAGAATGGATTCTGCAGTAACAAGTGTTATCCTGAAATTCCATACATAGGTAATGTATAAAATGGTATTAACAATCTAGTTTGTAGTAGAGTTAAACTTAGCCCCATATATCACAATCCTTCTGTTACCCTTTTTGGGAGTGGCCACAACCCCAGTCTAATTAGCATCTATATTCCGGACTTAACTAATATGTTAATCTGTGCCTATATCCCCTAAAACAGACCGATTGACTTTATTCAATAATGTAACCATTTTAACTCTCTTACAAAAAACTATTAATAAAACATCCACATAACCAACCATACTTAGCGATAATCTTCATATATAATCTTGTATCACAATCAACAAAACTGTCCTATACCATTATTGAGTTAATTGACCGACACATAAATACAAAGGTCATTTAGCTTGCAACCTCACATATAATATAATCAACTTTTACACATATTTCATTATATGCTTCTGATTCTTACAATACAATATATAAAGTGTCATACTATATAAACTGCTTTCATAGAGTAACAGGTAATATTCCTAATTATTAATATCATCACATATATAGTTGTGAGCGTACGAGTTGTTGCTAACGCTGCGGGCTCGCGTAGCGAGCCCGCGGCCCTCGCGAAGCGAGGGCACTGCCCGAGGGTCTCAGTTGCTGCAAGGAGCGCCTTCGGCGCTCCTTGCCAGCAACTGAGACCCTCGGGCAGTGCCCTCGCGAAGCGAGGGCACTGCCCGAGGGTCTCAGTTGCTGGCATGGAGCGCCGAAGGCGCTCCATGCCAGCAACTGAGGACCCTCGCGAAGCGAGGGCCTCAGTTGCTGGCATGGAGCGCCGTAGGCGCTCCATGCCAGCACCTGAGGACCTCGCAAAGCGAGGGCCGCAGTTGCTGGCATGGAGCGCCGAAGGCGCTCCTTGCCAGCAACTGCGACCCTCGCAAACTTCACGTCGCAACCCAAACAGTACGACACACACATTACGACACTCGCAAACAACATACGACACACGTTCACACACATTACGGACTCGCAACACTCGGACGCAACTCGCGAACATTACAAAATGTCAAACACAATACATACACACACCACATACATAAAAAACTTACCTACACCAAGAGGGAGCACCCAGCACCTCAAAAATACAACTTACACCTCGATTTTACTTCAAATAAAACAGTTTATAGACTAAAAAAAAAACGAAGCGAGAGAAAAAATGGCCGCCGAACAAAACGAAAACGAGGCTACAGCACTCTAAACTCGCAAAACACCACAAGAAACTCGCAAAACACCACAAAACACCTACGGATATTCCGATACAAACGTATAACACACATTACTCGCCATTTCTCGCCAATGCGGAAGTACACCACTACGCTAACGGTTTGGTCTCGCGCACGCACAGTGTTACACTGCACACATTCAGCACGCTTACACAGCAGATCCACACCACTAATGCTGCAGCAACATCAAAACACATTCACAGCTCTTCAACACAATGCTTTAAAATAGGTAAAGTATATTCATTTATTAATGTATTATATATTTCATTATTACACACTAAACAGCATTAGCTACCTTACAATTTCATTGCCGTCATTTTTTGACGGGCAATTCGCTAGTATACCGTATATACTCGAGTATAAGCCGACCTGAGTATAAGCCGAGGCACCTATTTTACCACAAAATACTGGGTAAAAAAGGGACTTGAGTATAAGCCGAGGGTGGGAAATGTGCTGTCCCCTGTGTCCCTCTTGTGCCCTCTGTGTCCCCCCTCTCTCTCCCATGTATATGCTAATGACGTGACGTCACATGCTCGCCACGTCATTAGCATATACCGGGTGCCGGCACCCGGTATATGCTAATGACGTGGCGAGCATGTGACGTCACAGGCGCGCCGGGTCAAGAAGGAGCGGAGGCCGGAGCAGAACCAGGTAAGTGAGGGGAAAGGAAGAGGGGGAGGTATTTAGGGGTGTTTAGAATGAGGAGGGGGTTTAGAATGAGGAGGGGGGGTTTAGAATGAGGAGGGGGTTGAGGATGAGGAGGGGGAGGGAAAGAGACACGGGGGGTTAGAGAGACACGGGGGGTTTAGAGAGATACGGGGGGGGAGAGTGACTCGAGTATAAGCCGAGGGGGCCCTTTTTACCCTTAAAAAAAGAGCTGAAAAACTCAGTTTATAAGATCATATACACTGGTTATATACTCCTATCTTGAACTAACCAAACATAGATATATTAATATAAATTGTTAATTCATATTACATGTTTGTATACATTGCTTATTGATTGATATATTGATCTAACCAAATATAAAGTATTTTAAGACTAACTTTTATCCAATCACCCAAAGAAATTGTAATACACGTCATATAGATTGTATTGTGATCTAACTGAATATCAATCTTACAAGTGTAAACACTTCTAATTGTTTATCCTTGATATCTACTGTTATACCAATAAAAGCAATTTTTGCACAGAGCGAATACTTGTCGATAACTTGATCTTTGAACTTAATCAATCTATACAC
Source organism: Discoglossus pictus (assembly GCA_027410445.1). NCBI lineage: Eukaryota > Metazoa > Chordata > Amphibia > Anura > Alytidae > Discoglossus > Discoglossus pictus. The sequence continues at coordinate 241,549,786 of CM050166.1, read as the reverse complement.
TGTAATATTTTAAGAAACTATATTGATCTATACAGTGTAATATTTACGTCAGATCAATTGCACTGACAATATGTAAAATCTATGCATATATATCAGGAGGGGACCATTGTATAATACATTTTTAAACGTCAAATTTTATGTTCCTTTTTCCCTTTTCTATTTTTTATGTAAATAAAAGCTATGTTTTAAGAGTTTGTTGGGTTTGCAACCTGGAATTTGTGGTTATCAATATAACTCAATGTGACTTGCATACTATCATTGGTTCTAAAAGTGTCCTTTCCTCGGTAATATTAATAATTCAGACTTAAACCTTTCTTTAGTTACTACAAACAAAGAGCACATTGCATTCAGCTAGTCATCATCCCAAGAACCATCTAAAGATCTAAAGAATGCATTTGTGGAAAGATGATATAGCAAATCAATACTTATCAAAGTCTCTAATATATCAGTGATATGTGGAGAAGGCCTTTTTACTGATAAGAAACATGTAAACAAGTAAAATGATCTGATACTTTGAAAACCCTATTAATAAATGGATATAAGTGGATATAACATTTTAAATAAGCATTGGTCTGTATGACCCTGATTTGTCATAAGTTATAGCAGAGCTCCTGGTATAACCAACAGTTTAAGGAATTTTAAAGATATTTGGACCAAGGGCCATTTTGAAAGTGAAAACAAAGAGAACGTATTTGCAATTTCATCCTCTTAAGGTATTTTTTAAATGCCATAACTGCAAGGTCTGCCAATATATATATATACTGGTGACATGCCCATCAAAAATGACGGTGCGATAAAAAAGCGTGGAAATGCTGTTTGTCACACAATGGGAGCCTACTGCGTGCCTCAACTGCTTGCAGTGCAATGAGTGCCTTCTGGGCTCATTGCACGCTAAGTCCTGTGTGTCACCTCATTTTGCTTTGCAGTGCAAGCCTAATTCCTGCATGTCGCCTTGCTTTGCGAGGCTCGTAGTTGCAGCCCTATGGGCCACTAATGGCATTCACTGCATGCCTCAACTGCTCCTTTTGCGATCATTGCATCCTAAGTCCTGCATGTCGCATCGCTTTGCAAGGCAACGTCTTGCCTCGCTTCACGAGGCTCGCGGTTGGGGGCCTATGGGCCGCCAACAGTGATCAGTGTATGCCTTAACTGCTCTGCGTGCTTCGCAAGTCTTACAGTCCAATGAGCACTGTCGCATAGATCGCCTTAGTCCCGGCACCGTCGCATAGAGCGCCTTAGTCCAATGTGTTGCCTCGCAAAAAATGTATCAGGTGTCAGAGCATAATAAAGTGATTTAAATATTTGACTGCTTTGAGCGTCCTATCCCTTTCAGCAAATGAGCATTATCCATAAAGTAAGGGCAGTGTAAAATAGGAGATATTGCCTTTTCTTTTCCGGAATAATGAATTAATAAATTAATATACCTTATTATAATTAATTAATAAATGAATATATGTTACCTATTTGTAATTAATATCCAGCAATCAATATCCTGAAGAGCTAATAATCTGTTTGGCTTCTGTTTGAAAATGTACAGGGAGACAGTTGATCATCTGAGGAGAATGTCTCAGCAATGTGCTAAGTGTGCAGTGTATATAGGCTGCGTGCACGAGGGCAAATAGTTTGTTTAGGCGGGAGAACCGCCATTTCAAAAGCGTAATGTGGTATGTGCAAGTTAGTGTTGTGAAATGGCAATGATAGTCTATGTCTTACGCGCCTCGAGAGCATTTTGCGTCCTTCCTAATAGTGTATTTTTGCACCTCGTACGTCCCTGTCAAAGTTGTATATGCCTGGCAGTGTTTTGCGAATTTCGGGGTCGTGTAGCCTCATTTTCATTTTTTTCGGGCGCCATTTTTTTTCTCGCTTAGCCGGTTTTCGAGTGGCGAAACTCTGCAAATTCAGCTTAAATTTGCGTGCAACCTCACTCCCAGACGTCCTGGCTGTGGGTGAGTGTTTTTATATTTTTATGTGATTTTGGCTTTGCGCTGTTCAGCTGTTAACGGCGTAGTTTTGTGAGCTCTGATTTTTTATGTGAGGGATTGCGAGGTCTAATTGCTGCATTTCTCAACTACTAGCAGCCTAACTAAGTCCTGTGTTTCTTAACTGCTTGCAGTCTAAGTCCCCCGTGCTGCAATGCATCAACTGCCTGCCTCGCAGGAGCGCCTTTGGGGCTCATTTCGGCTAAGTCCCGCATGCTTGGAAGACATCTGTGCCTCAACGGCTACCCTCGTTATGCAAGCCTTGCAAACGTGATGACGAATTGCAGTTTGACAGTTATAATATGTGATAAAGTCAAAGGTTTGGTACAGATTAAAGCCAGTAATAGACAGTTCATTATTGTAGAGTAATACAGTATGTTTGGTGCAATGCGTTTGTGTAGTGAATTACCGTACTCGAGTATAAGCCGAGTTTTTCAGCCCTTTTTTTAAGGCAAAAAAGGAGGCACATTGAGGATGAGGAGGGAGGTTGAGGATGAGGAGGGAGGTTGAGGAGGAGGGTTGAGGTTGAGGGGGGGTTGAGGTTGAGGAGGGTTGAGGTTGAGGAGGGGGTTGAGGATGAGGATGGCGGGTTGAGGAGGGAGGATGAGGATGGGGGCTTGAGGGGGGGGTTGAGGATTGACAAAGCCTTATATTGACCCTGGGTGTATTTAAATAAGGTAATCATATCCCCTCATAGATGCATTTTTTCTAGCGAAAATACGTTTAATTTGGTTAGTCTTTCTTCATAACTTAGCCCCTCCATCCCCCTTATTAGTTTTGTTGCCCTTCTCTGTACATTTTCCAGCTCTAAAATGTCCTTTCTATGAAGTGGTGCCCAAAATTGTACTCCATATTCCATAAGAGGGTGTACTAGGGATTTGTATAGTGGTAGAATTATATTTGCTTCTCCTGCTTCTATACCCTCCTTAATACATGCTAATATTTTACTTGCCTTTGCAGCTGCTGCTTGGCATTGAGCATGGCTACCTAGGTGGTTGTCCACTAGTACTCCCAAATCCCTTTCAATTTCTGATACCCATAGATTTGCTCCATTAAGATTATAAATTGCATGGCTATTTTTCCTTCCCAAATGCATAACCTTAAATTTATTTGTATTAAATCTCTGCCATTTAGCCGCCCATTTCTTTAATTTATGCAAATCCATTTGTAGGGAAAGTACATCTTTATCTGATTTAATTACCTTGCACAACTTAGTGTCATCAGCAAAAATGGAGACACTTCTTTTGAGTCCTACTTCTACGTCATTAATAAATATGTTAAAAAGGAGAGGACCTAATACTGAACCTTGAGGAACCCCACTTACCACATTAGCCCAATCAGAGTATGTTCCATTTACAACAACCCTTTGCTTCCTGTCTTTTAGCCAGTGAGTGAGTCTGGAAAGATTAGATATAATGGTTTGGCTATTACAGAACCCTGCTCCCTCAGTACCCTTGGATGTATTCCATCAGGACCCGGGGCTTTATTAACATTTATTTTCTCCAATCTCTTTTGGATTTCTTCCTGCGTTAACCAAAAAATTTAGTGATGGTAGTGTAGCCTCATTATGTTCTAGTTCGCCCATTTTCCCAGGCAAACTTCTTGCATTAGCAAGCATACACTTTATGTTGCTATGGCTCTGCCGTTGTGAAGTGCTTGCCACTGTATTTGAGGCCCTTATTAATACCTCCCTACTCTCTATTGTAACCCTCCCCCTTCTCCTCCCCCATGGGTAACCAAATTATCCCTTTCCCTCTCTACCCTTTTTACCCCAATACTTCTATATAGTCCCTTCCCCCCCACCTACAAGTTTAAAAACTCCCCCAGCCGTTCAGTGATATGTGAAGGAGAAGGCCTTTTTACTGATAAGAAACATGTAAACAAGTAAAATGATCTGATACTTTGAAAACCCTATTAATAAATGGATATAAGTGGATATAACATTTTAAATAAGCATTGGTCTGTATGACCCTGATTTGTCATAAGTTATAGCAGAGCTCCTGGTATAACCAACAGTTTAAGGAATTTTAAAGATATTTGGACCAAGGGCCATTTTGAAAGTGAAAACAAAGAGAACGTATTTGCAATTTCATCCTCTTAAGGTATTTTTTAAATGCCATAACTGCAAGGTCTGCCAATATATATATATACTGGTGACATGCCCATCAAAAATGACGGTGCGATAAAAAAGCGTGGAAATGCTGTTTGTCACACAATGGGAGCCTACTGCGTGCCTCAACTGCTTGCAGTGCAATGAGTGCCTTCTGGGCTCATTGCACGCTAAGTCCTGTGTGTCACCTCATTTTGCTTTGTCCCCCGTGCTGCAATGCATCAACTGCCTGCCTCGCAGGAGCGCCTTTGGGGCTCATTTCGGCTAAGTCCCGCATGCTTGGAAGACATCTGTGCCTCAACGGCTACCCTCGTTATGCAAGCCTTGCAAACGTGATGACGAATTGCAGTTTGACAGTTATAATATGTGATAAAGTCAAAGGTTTGGTACAGATTAAAGCCAGTAATAGACAGTTCATTATTGTAGAGTAATACAGTATGTTTGGTGCAATGCGTTTGTGTAGTGAATTACCGTACTCGAGTATAAGCCGAGTTTTTCAGCCCTTTTTTTAAGGCAAAAAAGGAGGCACATTGAGGATGAGGAGGGAGGTTGAGGATGAGGAGGGAGGTTGAGGAGGAGGGTTGAGGTTGAGGGGGGGTTGAGGTTGAGGAGGGTTGAGGTTGAGGAGGGGGTTGAGGATGAGGATGGCGGGTTGAGGAGGGAGGATGAGGATGGGGGCTTGAGGGGGGGGTTGAGGATTGACAAAGCCTTATATTGACCCTGGGTGTATTTAAATAAGGTAATCATATCCCCTCATAGATGCATTTTTTCTAGCGAAAATACGTTTAATTTGGTTAGTCTTTCTTCATAACTTAGCCCCTCCATCCCCCTTATTAGTTTTGTTGCCCTTCTCTGTACATTTTCCAGCTCTAAAATGTCCTTTCTATGAAGTGGTGCCCAAAATTGTACTCCATATTCCATAAGAGGGTGTACTAGGGATTTGTATAGTGGTAGAATTATATTTGCTTCTCCTGCTTCTATACCCTCCTTAATACATGCTAATATTTTACTTGCCTTTGCAGCTGCTGCTTGGCATTGAGCATGGCTACCTAGGTGGTTGTCCACTAGTACTCCCAAATCCCTTTCAATTTCTGATACCCATAGATTTGCTCCATTAAGATTATAAATTGCATGGCTATTTTTCCTTCCCAAATGCATAACCTTAAATTTATTTGTATTAAATCTCTGCCATTTAGCCGCCCATTTCTTTAATTTATGCAAATCCATTTGTAGGGAAAGTACATCTTTATCTGATTTAATTACCTTGCACAACTTAGTGTCATCAGCAAAAATGGAGACACTTCTTTTGAGTCCTACTTCTACGTCATTAATAAATATGTTAAAAAGGAGAGGACCTAATACTGAACCTTGAGGAACCCCACTTACCACATTAGCCCAATCAGAGTATGTTCCATTTACAACAACCCTTTGCTTCCTGTCTTTTAGCCAGTGAGTGAGTCTGGAAAGATTAGATATAATGGTTTGGCTATTACAGAACCCTGCTCCCTCAGTACCCTTGGATGTATTCCATCAGGACCCGGGGCTTTATTAACATTTATTTTCTCCAATCTCTTTTGGATTTCTTCCTGCGTTAACCAAAAAATTTAGTGATGGTAGTGTAGCCTCATTATGTTGCGGTGTCCCAACCACTGGTACCTCCCTTGTGTATACGACGAAAATAGCTTATTTAGCTCATCTGCCTTTTCCTGGTCACTAATAATCAGATGGCCTGTGTCACATTGTAATGTTCCTATAGCTTCCTTCCTCGCCTTCTTCCCATTAATATATTTAAAAAATATTTTAGGGTTAGTCTTACTTTCCTTTGCAACTGCCTTCTCATTTTCTATTTTAGCCAGTCTAATAGCCCTTTTGCAAGCCTTGTTGATTTCCTTATAGTCACATAAAGCTGCCTCTGTTCCCTCCTTCTTGTATAATTTAAATGCATGTTTCTTTTTCCTCATCATGATCTTTAAATCATTGTTAAGCCACATGGGATGTGATTTATTCCTATTCATTTTATTTCCACATGGTACATGCCGATGAGTATGTTTATTTAGTAAGGATTTGAATGTTGTCCATTTATTTTCAGTATTTCTCCCTGTAAGTTCTTTGTCCCAGTCTATATGTAGTATTGCTGCCCTTAGCCCTTTAAAATTAGCCCTTTTAAAATTTAGAGTTTTTGTTGGCCCCTTACAACTCTGTTTTTTGTATTCAATCTCAAAGGAGACTGTGTTGTGACCACTGTTCCCCAAGGGTTCCCCTATTTTAACATTTGATATTATATCAATATTACTTGTGATGACAAAATCCAAGATGGCCCCATTTCTAGTAAGGTCTTGTATTACCTGGTCCAGATAATGATCCCTGAGTGTACTCAAGAACCTGCTCTCCTTAGCTGATCTGTTGGTCTCATTTATCCAGTTTATTTCAGGGTAATTAAAGTCTCCCATTATTAGAACTTGCCCCTGGTTAGCTGCATTTCCAATCTGTAACAATAATTGTATTTCCTCACTTTCAATTATATTTGGGTGTTTATAGCATACTCCCACCAATATGCGTTTAGAATTAGCGCCTCCACTATTTAGCTCAACCCACAAAGATTCAATGTTGCCGTTAGTTCCAGCATAAATATCTTCTCTGACTACAGGCTTAAATTCAGGCTTAACATACAGACAGATCCCTCCTCCTCTTTTACCATTTCCCCTATCTTTCCTAAATAGGTTATAACCATCCAGATTAAGAGTCCAGTCATGAGATTCCTCCCACCATGTTTCAGTAATGCCTATTAAGCCCCATTTTTCTTGTACTGCTAATAATTCTAGTTCGCCCATTTTCCCAGGCAAACTTCTTGCATTAGCAAGCATACACTTTATGTTGCTATGGCTCTGCCGTTGTGAAGTGCTTGCCACTGTATTTGAGGCCCTTATTAATACCTCCCTACTCTCTATTGTAACCCTCCCCCTTCTCCTCCCCCATGGGTAACCAAATTATCCCTTTCCCTCTCTACCCTTTTTACCCCAATACTTCTATATAGTCCCTTCCCCCCCACCTACAAGTTTAAAAACTCCCCCAGCCGTTCTACCATTCTATCCTCCAGCACAACAGTTCCCTCATCATTAAGGTGCAATCCATCCCTGCTAGATTGTACCCAAGTGAGAAGTCAGCCCAGTGCTCTAAAAACCCCAAACCCTCTGCATTGCACCACTTTTTTAGCCACGCATTAACCTCCCTAAACTCCTTCTGTCTTCCTGGGCTAGCACGTGGCACTGGCAGTATCTCAGAAAATACTACCTTGGAGGTCCTTGCTTTAAGCTTATTCCCTAGTTCTCTAAAATAATTCTTTAGGACACTCCATCTTCCACTAACTTTGTCATTGGTACCAATGTGTACCAAGACCTCCGGTTCATTACCAGCCCCTCCCAATAATTTATCCACCCGATCCACAACATGCCGAACCCGAGCACCCGGGAGACAGCAAACTGTTTGATTGCTGGGATCTGGGTGACAAATCACCCTGTCTGCCTTCCTAATAATAGAGTCCCCTACCACCAAAACATGTCTGTTGCTCTGCCTATGCTGCCCCCCCCCCCCACGCCTCCAGTAGAACTGTTCTCCCAGCTGTTAGAGGGAACAGCTCTATCTGGCATTGCCATTCCTGAATTGATATCCCCAACAGTTTCACTCAATCTGGCAAATCTGTTGGTGTTTGCCAACTCAGAACTGGCCTGCCTCCACCTGTTCCCCCTGCTTCCTCTTGTAACTGTAACCCAGCTACCTCCCTGGACATCCTCGCTAGCCCCAGCTCATCCCTTCATGCTAGGCCCAGCTAAACTGTGCACTGTGAGCACCAACTCCCTTTCCAGTGTGACAATATCATGAAGTGTTGCAATTCTCCTCTCTAGTTCTTCAATTTGAGCTTCCAGAGAGGCAACATGCTCAAACCTGTCACAGAGGTATGGACCCTGGATCATCTGTTCCAGCAGTGCATACATGTGGTAGGATGTACACTGAGTGAGGTTGCTACTGAACTGACTCATGATTATCAGTTACAAAAATACAGTGAGAAAACAAATCAATGTATTTGTATACACCTTAACCCAAACAAAACAGAAAAAAAAATGTTTGTTTTCTGTTTTTTATTATAATACCCCTTTTCTTTGAATTCCCTCCTTTTATTCAATCTCCTACACACTAACTACACTTACACTAGAAATGATTGCAAGCTCCCAAGCTTGCTCTTCCCTTGTTAAAATAGACCCTGCCTACTCGCCTGTACAATTGTTAAATGAGCACAGAAAAGAAAACACTGCCCTGCCTCACAGAACTGATTCAAACAGAACACAACAAAAGGCACACAGATAAACCTTTACACAGGCCAAACCACACCCACTCCCACCTGGACCCTGATTAAAGCCCACAGGAAAGAAAACACTGCACTGATTTACAGAGCTGATTCAAACAGAACCTCACACAAATGCACACAGATATACCTTTACACAGGCCAAACCACACCCGCTCTCACCTGGACACTGATTACAGCCCACAGGAAAGAGAAAACTCTGCACTGATTTACAGAACTGATTAAAAAAAAAGTGTGCATGTACTACCATAACTCACCTTTGCAGCAAGCAAATGTCAAGGTAGCAAACTAACAAAATCCATGGAGACAAAGAAAAGGCAGAACAAGGCAAACACAATAGTGTAGTTTGTTAAAAAAATATATATGTAAAATGATAAAATATGCTCATAATAAAGCATGTTTTGTCCAAATACCAGACTTCTTCAGGTGTGTGTATTGCTGTAAGTATTATATATATATATATATATATATATATATATATATAATGTTTACTGAAAACATTGTACACAAATTAACCAACTCACGGATACGATAAGAACTATAACAGAAAGGGAGTTCACAAATGTTTAGATAGAACAAACTTGAACATGAGGTAAGGCCAATACAAAATAAGATCTGGAACGTCCTAACAGGGTATTGTGTAAACCATAGATATGAGTTAATTTTAACATATATAAAAGTAAAGAAAACTTGATAGCTTTATTGACTAACTAGTGTCTAGTGTGCCTCATTAACAAACAACTTTACATTCAATTATCTCATATATCATATAGATGCCTGTTTTAAAGCAGTTAACGCATAAAAGGTAAATGTTTTGTAAACAAAATAAGATTTGTAACTGGGATATTTCAATATAGCAAAGTGGAATCAACGTTATAAATTGTTGGCAAGCAAGCTGGCAGTCACTAGCAACGGGCCTGTGAAACTCAGATATTTCCTTTGAAGAGATATGTAGCCTGCTTTGAACATTAAACCTAAAATATAATATGTATACTAGGTAAATATTTACACAGATTTGTTGCATAAACTGTAAAATATGGCTTTGTAAGTTGAATTATGTCACACCAATATGTTTTTATTTTACAGTTATAAAGAATAAGATATCCACAATTGCACATAATCAAGCATATTAGAAGTCACTGCAAAATTCTGTGACCTTATATAAGGGAAAATGTTCTATATTTGGTCTAACACCAGTACCCGATATGTACAGAAGCTCATCTGAATAATAATGCAGTAAACTCCCCGTTATTCGGCACCTATGGGGATTGCCTATTGCCGGATAAGTGTAGTTTTTGGATAATAGAGAGTCTTGAAAACAAAAGCCTAAACAACCCTTAAACACCTTGAAACAACTCAAAATCCTATTAAATAGCTACTAACAACTAAACTAAGCTATTTTGAGCAACAACAACAAAATAAAACAGAAAAAAAGTTTTTTTCTTGTTTTTTTTTTCATGTGCCGAATAGTGCTAGATAATTGAGAGTTTTTTGCAAATGGGGAATAGAGGCATGTGTCGATTGCTTGAAAGTCCAGGGTGGTTGAGAGCCGGATAATCAAGAGTTTACTGTACAGATAAAAGAGACCAATTTAAAGTTGCACACTCAGATACAATAATTTTGTTTATTTACAAGTAATTTGATAACAAGTTAAAACTTCAACTCGTTTATTATATCACTAAAAATAAGTGACCTAAAATTCTGTTTCTATCCATTGTCAGTTCAAGATAATTGAAGGAATTCATGTGTAGTGAGAAAAACATACCTCAGTTCCACTGCAGATGACATCATCAAGATACTAAGGTACATCCACATACTATACTGCAATTCTCCTGAGACCCATTATATTGGTTTGGTGGCTACTTCCAACAGTTAAATAAAGTGTTTTAGTGTAATGTTCTATTCACTTTTTAAAGAAAATAATAATAATAGAAGCTTTATGACTGTCATTTTTCAGTAAGTTACAAGTAATTTAAGTTGCCAATGCCATTGACCTAACTTTTCCAGAAACAGGTGATGGTAAATGTTTGCATAATTATCACTTAATTGTTATTCTGTAGAGTATTGTTTGTGTTCAGCCCGGTATTGCAAGATAAACATATTTACTTACCAAGAAGGCAACATTTTTTTAAAAATTACATGTTTTGGGAGCTGGCACAGCATGATGCAAGTGAAAGATATTTTCTAGCTTTGTTACCACTAAAGAACAGAGATTTCACAGTGACATTTTATTTAGAGAATTTCTTTGATCTCTCTGCAATTTAGAAATGTAAGATATTAAGGCAGACGTGACACTTTCATACAAAAAGAAACATCACAGTTTTTCCCCTAAAGATATTTGTCACAGAGAAACAATTTGTGTCTATAGAATATATACAACTTTGTTGGGTGTCCAGTATTCAGTATCAAAATTATCCACATCTTTTTAAGCCTTTTAGTCATTGTTGAAAATGTTGTTTTTGTTTGTTCATCCAAATTTCCATTGAGTATTTTTCAATGGTTATGGAATACAAAAAAGTGATAATGTATTTGAACAGAGGTTCAAAGCAAATTAAATGTTATCTTTCTGTTTCTGATATGTTACTGCTTGCACCTATTAAAGAAAAATTACACTGCTGAGCATATTGTTAATCTTTTTGTGTTCTTCATATATTTTGTCTAAAAAAAACAATTGATAAAATCTGCAAAATCGTTTAATGTGTAAAATGAAGCATAGAAAAATATTTAATGGCAGATAACAACCAAAAGGTCTCATCTGGTCTGCACATTCTAACTTCCAAAAAGGTTTGGCTTAAGAAAGCCTCAGGATTGCCTTATACATATGTCAGAAATGCTTAATTTCCTTTACTGTGATTTACTCTACTACTTCAACTGAAAAGCTCTTTCACTTATCTACTACTCTTTCTGTAAAGTAGTGCTTTTTCACATTAGCCCTAAATATTCCAACTTTCAACATCTAATCTTTACCTCCTGTTTTTGTTTTCCTGTTTTTCTAAAAGACCCTTCACTCTTGAACATTTTTAAATGTATTTGATACAGTATATGGGAAGGTTTCTGTCATATATATTTATATAGGGGGAGGAGATACTGTTCAACATAATTTTAAGCAATTTCAAATATTTCATGGCTGAAATTTACTAAGATGACATGCTCTAAGCCACAATCTACTGAGGCACATTGTGCATTAGTAAGACTCTCCGGTCTCCATGCTATTTACAAAAACTGGGGAATTATAACAAGGTTCACGGGGAGCCACTGTAATGTCCGATGTAAACATTATGGGCCCTATTAAATTATCGTAGTTCTCTCGGTGCTCGCAAAAGGCAGTTTTCCTGCTGTTTGTGAGTACCGAATTTCTCGCAGCCTGCTTTGCGATATGACTGAGAGAAAATGTCCGAGAATAGGCTCAGAGAGAGCTACGTAGCCTTAAATCTACGCATGATTCTCGCATATCGTAAGAATCCCTACGTGCACAAAAAGTGCACGCAAGTGATCCGAAAGCCTCTACGTGCTGCCTCGGAACAGCCCGAGACAGCAGTGTGAGGCTCCCCCTGCTCCCTATACACATCCCCATGCTGCAGGGGTCTCTATCGGGACCCCTGCAGCACCCCCACATTAACCCCTTGCAGCGGGGGTCCCTGACCTGCATAGATCAAGCCCCCCCCCCCCCCCGCTGCATTTAAAACTTTTAAATTCCCCGCCGCGGCTCCTTAAAGGGGCCGCGGCACACTATTACCCAATCCCGGCCACGGCACCTAAAATGAACCCCCCTCTATGCTGGGGGTCCCCATCGGGACCCCCGAAGTGTCCCCACATAAACCCCCTGCAGTGGGGGTCCCCGATCAGCACCGATCGTGACCCTGCTGCAATTCAATTTTAAATTTCCCGCCTCGCGGGTCCTTAAAGGACCGTAAAGGTCCTGAAAGGACTGGCAATAAAAATATTAACCCCAGGCAACTATAATTACCCCATTAACTCATGGTGGTCAATACAGACCACCATAAGGCCTAAATTAACCCATTAACTCATGGTGGTCAATACAGACCACCATAAGGCCTAAATTAACCCATTAACTCATGGTGGTCAATACAGACCACCCTAAGGCCTAAATTACCCCATTAACTCATGGTGGTCAATCCAGACCACCATAAGGCCTAAATTACCCCATTAACTCATGGTGGTCAATCCAGACCACCATAAGGCCTTAATTAACCCATTAACTCATGGTGGTCAATACAGACCACCATAAGGCTCTATTTAACCCCATCAGTCCCATATAAGGGTATATTATTACCATTATGGGCCTGTTACAACCCAACATTAACCACATAAGTGCCATGACGGTCCTCAAGGACCATCATGACACTAACTACAAACACTACACTATAACCCCCAATAAACCATTTAATCTAAACTAACCCCCCTCTACACTAATCTATTAACACTTACACTACCTACCTACACTACCTACCCCCTAATAAACCTCCCCAACACTCTAATTACAAAAAAAAAACTACCTTACAGAAAACAAAAAACCTACCTTACAGAAAACAAAAAAACCTACCTTACAGAAAACAAAAAAAACTACCTTACAGAAAACAAAAAAACCTACAGTACAGAAAACAGAAAAACCTACAGTACAGAAAACAAAAAAATACATTACAACCCCACTCCCCACTACAGAAAATAAAAAAATTACACACCTGAAAAGGAAAGACAGATAAACACAATACAATACATACATATAATACATTACGTACAATACATGACATTACATACATTACATATCATATATTACATATAATATACTACATATAATATATTACATACAATACATGACATAAAATACATGACATAAAATACATTACATATAATATATATAGGTTTTTTTGTTTTCTGTAAGGTAGTTTTTTTTCTTCTAATTAGAGTGTTGGGGAGGTTTATTAGGGGGTAGGTAGTGTAGGTGGGTAGTGTAAGTGTTAATAGATTAGTGTAGAGGGGGGTTAGTTTAGATTAAATGGTTTATTGGGGGTTATAGTGTAGTGTTTGTAGTTAGTGTCATGATGGTCCTTGAGGACCGTCATGGCACTTATGTGGTTAATGTTGGGTTGTAACAGGCCCATAATGGTAATAATATACCCTTATGGGACTGATGGGGTTAAATGGAGCCTTATGGTGGTCTGTATTGACCACCATGAGTTAATGGGTTAATTTAGGCCTTATGGTGGTCTGTATTGACCACCATGAGTTAATGGGGTAATTATAGTTGCCTGGGGTTAATATTTTTAGTGCGAGTCCTTTCAGGACCTTTACGGTCCTTTAAGGACCCGCGAGGTGGGAAATTTAAAATTGAATTGCAGCAGGGTCACGATCGGTGCCGATCGGGGACCCCCGCTGCAGGGGGTTTATGTGGGGACCCCCAGCATAGAGGGGGGTTAATTTTTTGGGCCGCGGCCATGATTGGCAATTAGTGTGCCGCGGGCCCTTTAAGGAGCCGCGGCGGGGAATTTAAAAGTTTTAAATGCAGCGGGGGCCTGATCGTTGCCGATCGGGGACCCCCACTGCAAGGGGTTAATGTGTGGGGGCTGCGGGGGTTCCTATGGACCCCTGCAGCAATGTGTTCATGTTAGGACACTTTGGGGGTCCCGATGGGGACCCCCGCATTGGGGAGGTTAATTTTAGGTGCCGCGGGGGGTATTTGGAGTACCCCCACGGCAGGGCTTATGTGGGGGACTGCCGCGGAGGTCCCTTTTAGGACCCCCGCAGCAATTGATGAGGAGTGGGAGCCTGCGATATCATCTCGCAGGCTGTCACTCCTCATGTACATTTACGCAGTGTAGATACGTACGGCCCTGCTGCGTAGCTCATATGTTGCTCGCAGCAGGGCTAATTTAATAGCAAGTTAGAGAAACTTTGCAGTACGTAGGGCTTAAGTAGAAGCCTTTTATTTACGAGGCTGGAATTTAATAGGGCCCTATGCATCCTATCCACCACTATACACATAATAGCGTATGTGCAAGTCAAACATGCACAGTTTAACTGCTCTTTTTGTCAGTGCAGGTGCAAGTTCATGTAAAAAACCCAATGCTAAATACAGAAATGTTTTTAAATTCTGAGCATGCACCATCAACGACACAATAGTGTTTTATAAAGATTCAGTGTTACATCATTATTGATGTATAATAATAACAAACCCTGCAAATAAATCAGTATCATATAGTATTAACTTTTGTTTAAATAAATACATATATATATTTTTTTAATAAAATTACATTTTTCCATAAACTTTGATAAATGTAGGATACTATAAGCATGAGTTGTGTTGACATAATTGTTTTTATTTTTAGCCACTTACGTTGTATGCACATTGCTGTATATTGCTGATATAATTTTATTTAAATATAAAATATATTGCTATCAGGGGGGTGAAAAATCGGGATTTTTATCTAGTAAATTCAGTGATTTTCAAGATCTGCCTCATGAAGCACACTCATAACAAGCCTGAATGCACCCACTATCCACAGTTATAATGCAACATGTCTTTAGTAAATTGGGCTATAACTAATGCACCCCTGATGCTTTATTAACCCCCCCCCCCCCACCACCACCACCACTACCATCTGTTTGTTGAGGTCCTCTGGCACAGAATGATAAACAGTATTTCTAACTGAACATGTTAATAAACTACTTTGCCATCTACAAACTAGATAACATGGGTGTGTATAAATTTACCAAACATTTTAACAAAAAGTTTTCCTCTTTTTCAAGTAAAGATTTATGCATGTATTGTTATTTTTTTTTGGGAGGGGCAAAATCATAAAAACATATATTTTAGAGTGTAATTATAGCTGAATCTAGGATGTGGGAAATATCCTTAATATCAAACTGTTAAACATCGTTCAGAAACAATGAGCCCAATTCAATTTGAAGTCCGCATCTCGTGGGATATAGGCCATATGTCTGTGAGCTTGTTGAAGACTCGCGGTCGGCTACTTATCCGTTGCTATTCAATTGCGCAAGGGCGCAAGTTATGGGCCGAGTTCTCAAGCCCATAAACCCCTCCATAGCTGCAAACTGTTAATAGGCTGGCCGAGAAGCGATCCACTGTTGCAATCCAATCATGGTATAGCGTAGTGCGACACAGGCCTCTCAGCCAATAGAAAGTGGTCTAGCCGCAGATGATTGACAGAGGGAGATTATAAAGTTGCGTTCCACCCGCCCTTGCATTGACTATGTTCTATTTTCTACCGAAGTAGCACGCAGGTCCGGTGTTGGAGGATTTTGATTGAGAGTGAGAGAGTAGGCGCGTTGTGAGAGCTGTATACTGTGGTTTTGTTTATTTTTATTTATCTAATTACAAATTTACACTTAATCCTTGATTACACATATTTACAGATTACACATAGCAATACACATAAATTAAAGAACACACATAGATACACATAGAGCTAGGTCACGCCATACATATACCAACACTCCCATCCCATCCCACACACCACATCCCCCAACAGTTAATACATACACATAATACACCATTTTTTCCCCTCATACATATACAGAAAGACATATTTTAATGTAACCTTATATTATTTTAGGGATTTAAATGGAGAGAGGAGGGGAGAGGAATGGAGAGTGGGGTAGGGTGAGATGAGGAGAGGTGAGGAGGAGAGAGAGAAGAGAGAGGTGGCCCTGGGGAATGGTGGAGGAGAGGAGGAGGAGGTTAGGAGTGGTGGAGTAGAGGAGGAGGCTGAGGAGGTGGAGAAGGAGTAGGTGGAGGAGGAGGAGGTGGTGGAGGAGGAGGAGGTGGAGGTTGAGGAGTTGGAGGAGACGAGTGGTGCGGTAGTGGTGGAGAGTGGAGGAGAGTGGAGAGGAGGAGGTGGGTGGTGGCAGGGCAGCCCTAACAAGAGGCATATCTAGACCAGGGGACAGAGGGGAGGGGCCTGATGCCAGGGGGTGGTAGTTTGGGGCAGGGACCGCCATTGAGCTTCAGGCCTGATGGCCCAGCAGGACCCAGCCTCCATGTCAGGTGAATATGACATACACCAACATGCCACCAGATGTACATCACACACACTACAATGATGACCAACAACGACACTGACATGTCAGCTCTATGGAATTAGATGGATGCATCATTAAATCCATGAAGATGACAAATCACGGTTGTTTGTGGGCACAACAACAGTAATCAACCAATAGAGAGTCCATGTATTGGTGTGCCCACTGCAGCATATGCAGTAACAGACCACAGCCGGAATCAAGATAGCGTTAGAAGCCAAGATCAAGAACCAAAGAATAGATCATATCTAGGAAATTATACCTAATCTGTGTTGCAATTAGGAGAATCATCCAGGTTCAAGCCTAGATATAAGATAGTTTGGAATGAACATAAAACAATGTATTTTTCATCATACTAATAACATGTACATTTCTTTTCTATTTTTCAGCATCAAGAAAGTCTGGGTCCAGGGTAAGCCAGGGGACCGGCAGGAACCGGCGCAGGGGGAGAAAGAAAGAAGAGGAGCCGGGGGCCCTGGTTTGGAGGAGGAAGATGTCATCTGGCTAGTGGGGTCACCAGCATGACCAGAAGCCACACCGCAGGGATTGGACCCCACTATCACCCTCCTCCAGAGACTCAGCATCTCACCATGCCCTCTTACTAGAGGGACCAGCTGAGCTAGACCCCACCTTATCCTCCCGTCAGCAGTGCGTCCAACTGGCCATCACCACCATCCTTATTGAGCCAGTCTCCAGCCGGGCCCTAGACCCTCCCCAGTGGGCCACCGCCACCTGCTCACCAGGCCATGCCTCAGGGACCTCCATCCCGACCACCAAGACAGGCTGCGCAGGCAGAGATGCTGATGGAGTGTCTCCAGTGGATCCAGGCCAGCTTCTCCACCAATCATGCATATGTCATGCACATCCTGGCCAGGCACAATAGGGAGGAGAGGAGGTACCACCTAATGACTGAATTATACCTGTCCGGGCTGCTCAGGATGGGGGCGGGCCAGAGTGGTCCCCCAGCTGCGTCTCCTCCACCCCGGAGTCATCCCCGTCCTCCTCTCTTCACCCCACGGCAGGTGCCGCTGCCTCCTGGGTGGTTGCCTCCGGCTCCCCCAATACCACCACCAGGGAGACGACGGTCAGCCACGGGGGATTGGCGTCCTGTAGCTAGGTGGAGGAGGACCTAAGGGCTGAAAATATGTTTGTGCCTTCTCAACAGCACTCCTCAGTGACAATCGATTGGTCCAAATGTTAACGTAATATTGCCTGGCTACAGAGTCTTTGATCTTGGCCTATGTGATGGTGATATTTTGTATGCAGATGGCTACCTCCCATCACATGGTCCATGATCCTCTTCTCTGTGAACATGTAGGGTTCTTTTTAACATTTCACCAATTGATGGTCACTGAGGAATGCTGTTGAGAAGGCACAAACATATTTTCAGCCCTTAGGTCCTCCTCCACCTAGCTACAGGACGCCAATCCCCCGTGGCTGACCGTCGTCTCCCTGGTGGTGGTATTGGGGGAGAAGAGATGCTGCAGTCCCCACCTTTTTAAGGCCTTATTTTGTAGTTGTTATGATTTTGTTTTGTTTTGTTTTAGGTACAATTCAGGTCCATGAAGGCATCTTCTGCATGTGCAAGCATTGTCAAGGAAATGTATGAGGTTGAAGGTTTTCACAGTACCTCTCAGGTAGACATTTCTTCAATGACAGTCCCCCTTAACATGTAGCTCCAACAATTTTAAAGCTATCGCATATCCAGATATCTAAGACATGATTGTTGTTAGTTAAATGTAGACTAATACCACTATGGCGGTGAACTTGCAGAGTCTCACAATGGCATATTAATGACAGCCAGCATTAATATATGCACTAGTGAAGCATGTGATCCTGACCTCAATATCAGTCTGAGAACAGATCCTTGTGTCTGATGTACGTAACATTGAATCTGGCTGCTGACACTGGTCACAGGTAAGCATTTATTGTGAGATGATATATCATTATTAATGGTCATGGCCAGTGAGTTATCCTGAGAACTAGCTAATGGTTAATAATGCTTGCAGATGGGAATCAGGTGAGTTGGTATATTGTTACAGTTACCGTTTTTAGGAATGTACTATACATGCTTTTTTTCTTTTAATATTTTATCCTCCTTCACCTTTGTTTACCACTGGATTGGAACTGGATTGGATTACACAGTCCAGAGGTTGAATCATCTTTTTAATTGAGCAGATATAGGCAAGTTGCAAGGGATTTCTGATTATCCTTTTTTCATCAGATTTTGGTTGCAGTGGTGTAGTGACCACATGTGACCCTGGTAGGTGCTTTGCATCATGCTTATTCTAGACTATGACATTACCACCTTTAGGTATCCCCTTTTTCCCAACAATAGCCTCTTGCTCTCCCGGGATCCGCCCACATCACACCCATGATATTAATGCACAGTCTTGCTCATTTCTGATTGTGCTCTGTGTATGAAATAAAGCTTTGTTATACCGTTCTCACTGTGTCAATGTGTTTTCAATGGTTGGGATTATGGGACATCCACATACATCACATTTGTGTCACATTCCTATATCAGTAAACTAATGAGCCCTTGTTGCTATGAAATGGGTTAATACATTTAATAACAATAATAACAATAATAATAGTAATAATATCATGAGATATCATATAATAATATATATAATGTATCATGACAAAGGGTAATACACATGCAAAGTCCCATTTGTGATACTGTGGAGTATCAACATTCACCTGAAGGGAAAGGGTTAATATGGAAACCATTTGCATGCATTTGTTTAGCAATTTAATGAGGTAGTGTGTCTTTAATAGCTTTCAGCATCTTGCAACATGACTTTTCATATTGGCATATGCATGACCATTACAACCTATGAGGAAAATAACATTTTATTTTTTAAAATATTTGATAGTTGGTAGTTGTTGTGCAAGTAATTGTAATGTCTCCCATTGATTTCCACATATCTTAAAGTCCATTGGTGTGTTTTTATTGTGATTTGCAGTGTTCCAAACTAGTCTGTAAACCCTTTGCGGGTCCTATTTGGAAGCCGTAAGCTTTGTCCCGACATTTTACATTTGTGGGCTTGACTGCGGGTTCGGTCTTGAGCGTTTGGAACTCTTGCGGCCGTCAAAGATCAAAGGCTTTGGAAGGCTGTAATTTCCGGGTTT
Source organism: Discoglossus pictus (assembly GCA_027410445.1). Taxonomy (NCBI): domain Eukaryota; kingdom Metazoa; phylum Chordata; class Amphibia; order Anura; family Alytidae; genus Discoglossus; species Discoglossus pictus. The sequence continues at coordinate 241,530,144 of CM050166.1, read as the reverse complement.
AACAACTGCAAGGATTTCAAGCCCATTACTGGTAACCGGTTCGGAGACAGCAAAAAAACTCCAATTGAAGAGAAAATGAACTTACAGCCTCACTTACGGGCTCCATTAACGATTGCTTAATTGAATCGGGCTCATTGTTTGCATTTAAAATGAAACTGATGACAATAAAACAGTCTGGTTTTGTAATTTTTATTACCATATTACTAAATGGAATTACAATAATGTCATTCTTTAATCCATTGTATTACTTTACTGCTGTACCTATCCTAGGTCTAACTTCCATGATCCTTGCTAAAATGCTTGTAATGGCAAACTTGCTTAGCATGTGTGAGTTCAAATAATTACTTGTGCAATTACATTGCATTGAGCTCTCTAATTTTAAGAGCTGATAATGGCTCTATTTCTCAAAAAAAAATTCTTACCATGAAACTGTTGGCTAAACCTAACAAGCCAATCAAAACAGTCTTAAACAATGTATCCATGCTAAACTCACTTTAACACACAAAACTAACTTGAAGATACTCAACTAACAAACTCAATAACCACCAGACCACGTTTTCCCGATCCCCTGATGCTTTGGGGTGGACAAGTAGCACCTATAACAATACTCCCACCATAGCCCACTTTAGAATCAAATAATTATTGTGTATTAGGATGGGCCATCACTCTCCCCCTTACCCTACATACTCATTCAAGCCCCTATCAGCCCATTGGGCTAGAGGGGGTCCCTAAAAAGAACCCCCTCATGGGGGAGTATAATGTCCCTAACACTACCACCCACTGGTATTCATAAAGTGGCCCTAACACTTATCACCCATGATGGTTCTAATACCCTTACCCCACACAAGGAGGAACCAGCTGAACCAACCAATGAATGGATTCCTCTGGTTAGGTCCTCTCACTGCCGAGGGTTGCTTCAGGATCTATGGAGTTCAGGAATGCAGTTCTGGCAAGTAGATACATGATTCCTTGGGTGCTGATCTGGAGTAAAGTGATTAAAAAGCTTTTTCCCACCTTTCAGAAATACAGCTGACATGCTTCAAAATGAATGATGCACTTTATTCAAGCACAGAGGAACTCATATACATGGGAGAACAAAAAGGCCCCAGTAATTCAGTTAGTCTGGGTTCAGGGTAATGTAATTAAGATGGGAAGGCCATCTAACCTAATCACTCAGCAAAAGGTCTTCAATGTTGAACATCCCATTTTGTTAAAGTTTCACCATGGGCCTATTAGACCTGCCCTTGCAAACAATAATTGGATCACAGTATAAAAATACAAAACTACATATAAAAATATATATACCAAAATCAGTTGTGTTTAACATGGATATAATCAGTATAACAAACGTTTAGCAATCACAATGTCTAAAACACACAGACACAAGGGGTATTCACTGGGGGTGAGGATTCACAGTTAAAAAAGGTGAAACCATGGCTTTCATAGGGGCAGCCCCATGCTGAAACAAAAAAGCTCAGGAGTGTAATATCCATCTTCTGATGGCCCAGGAGTAGGAATGCCCTTGGGAAGACTGGACTAGGCTCCTTTGTGGAAGAAGAGAAGCATGTACCACTGTATTATAACAGGCTTCACAGGTATCACAGGTATTCACAGGTATCACTAGGTATACCCATGGGCTCTAAACTCTCTTGTGATTTCTCAAGGACCCCATGCCCCAAGGAAGAGGGGCTAGTTGCCTAAGGGGGGAATATTACCCCTAACCCCACAAATAACCTTGGGGGAGTGGGCCAACATATTTTCCCAAATCCTTTCTAAAGTGATTGGTGGCTATAAAGTATACAAGAAAAAATTACAGAATAAAAGATACACGAAATATATATAAATAGGATATACAAATTAAGTTTAAAATAAGAAACAATTACAGATTAATAATAATCCTGTAAAGAAAAGAAAATCATAATTTGTTCTTGCAATCCCTGTTCCAGCGTGGTCAGCTGATGCTCTTGGTACTCTCTTCTCTTTCCTCGATACTCAGCCCTTGTAAATGGGTACATCCATCTTGATTGAAGCCATGGATTCTTTATTGTGACCATTATCCCTGATCACCTAAAATGGAGAAATTGTTTGCGTAAACATTCGCAAAGCATGGACTAATTCATTTTTTACTTGCAGAATGTAATTGCTCAGTTATTTTTAACGTGGGATTTTCACATGTATAAATGGATCATAAGTCATGCAATCTAGATATTTTCCCTTACCTTCATGTTTACATTGAAAATGTTATGTCATCTCTCCATTTCTACAAGTTTTATTTCACACAACCTTGTTGCAGTGCACCTCAAGGGCAATTATGGTTAAATATGGCACATGCTATGTAATTTATCTCTAATAAGATAAAAATAATATAGTCTTGTTTCATGATATGATAAAATCAATCCTACATGAATCATCCACTAGTGGAATCAAATCTTCATGAATGCACATATCATGGATCCACTTTTGAATAATAGTACATAATTACATAGTAACTGAGGTTGAAAAAATACTTTAGTCAATCAAGTTCAACATTTTTAGATCTCCTCTGAACCTTGACATAGGTGGATTAATTGTTACAGGTATCACTAAGTATACCCATGGGCCCTAACCATAAACTATTTTGGGAGTTCTCAAGGATCCAGAGGAAGGCAAAAAGAAAAAAAAACTTTGAAACATCGCCAATTGTCTTTTAAAGGGAACAAATCCTTTTTCTTCTTATCTCAAGGAATGTCCTCTTGTTAGTTGAAAATGTTTTAAAACAAAATGTTCACTTAGCAAAGTTTATATTGAACCTGTTTGTATTTATATAAAGTAATCATATAGCTTCTTAGGTGCCTTGGTTCTGGAAAAAAATAAATTTAGTTTGGTTAGTCTGTCTTCATAGCTTAGTCTGTCCATTGCCGTTATTAGTCTGGCTGCCCTTCTCTATATTTTTTCCAGCTCTAAAATGCCCAAATTGTATTCCAAATGAGGATATACTAGAGGTTAGTATAGTGGGAGAATTATAGTTATTTGCCTTGCTTCTATACCCTTCTTAATGCATGCTATTCTTTTACTTGCCTTTGCAGATGCTGCTTGGCATTGAGCACTGTGACATAGGTGGTTGTCCTTGAGCACTCCTAAATCCCTATCAATTTCTCTAATACCCCTAGGTTTGCTTCAATAGGATCATAAAATGCATGCTTATTTTTCCTTCCCAAATGCATAACTTTTCATTTATTTGTATTAAACCTCATCTCCTATTTAGTTTCAAATTTCTCTGATGTATGTAAATCTCTTTCTTTAAGGGATTCTTTAAGGGAACCTCATTTTCTAATCACATATATAGTTGTGAGCATACGAGTTGTTGCTAACGCTTGCGGGCTTGCGTAGCTCGTGCAGCGAGGGCCTCAGTTGCTGGCATGGAGTGCCGAAGGCGCTCCTTGCCAGCAACTGCGACCCTCGCAAACTTTACGTCGTAACGCAAACAAAATACGAGACACGTTAAGACCCATTACGACCTCGCAAAAAACGTCTGCAACACGAGCACATCAATACATCAAAAATCGAACACATACACACAACAAATACATAAAAAGCTTACCTACAGCAAGAGGGAGCATCCAGGACCTCAAACACTAAAGTTACACCTCAATTTAACAGAAATTAAAGCAGTTTAGACACAAAAAAATTCTCTAAGCGAGAGAAAAAATGGCTGCCGAAAAAAACTTAAACGAGGCAACAGCAGTCTAAAGACGCAAAACACCACCAAACACCTACGGACTTGCCGAAAAACACCTACGAGATTAGAAAACAAGGACGCAACCCGCGCAACACCAAAAACATTACAAACACAACAAATACAAACAACAAACACATAAAAAGGTTACTCACAGCAAGGGGGAGCACCGAAGACCTCTGCAAGTGAAGTTACACCTTCATTTAACCACAAATTTCGGAGTTTAGAGACCCGAAAATCACCTAAGCGAGAGAAAAAATGGCCACTGAACAAAACGAAAACGAGGCTAAACGTCCCTAAACACGCAAAACACTACCATAAACACGCAAAACACCACCAAACACCTACGGATATTCCGAAAAAGCCCATCAAACGGCTACGCATTTTCAAAAAAACTTGCACGTCATAGAAAACTAAAATTACGAAAATCTCGCACGACATAGAAAACGAACGACGCTACATCAACTACATTATATACACCAAACACCGTTAGCTCACTTACAATTTCATTTTTTGACGGACAATTCGCTAGTTTCATTATATTGCACAACAAAGTGTCCACAGCAGAAATGGGCAAAAACATTGTCAATCCTACTTTTAAGTCATTAATAAATAAGTTAAAAAGAAGAGGACCTAATAGTGAACTTCAAGGACCCATGAGCAGATATTTACTGCAATTCCTTTATCCCTTAGTTTGCGTAAATTGTATCAAAAGCCTTAGCAAGCTCAAAAAGAACTAAATCCACTGAGTTGACTTGATCCAAGTCCCTACTTACCTCCTCATAGAAACAAATTAAATTTGTTTGACATAACCTATCCTCATAACTCTTTGTTAACTCCTACCTATTAACTTGTTCAAATGGACATCTTCTTGTATACTATCTATTCTTAACCCTTCCAAAAGCTTCCCCGCTGCAGAAACGAGTCTTACAGGTCTATTGCTCCCTAGATTTTCCATTGCTTCCTAAATATAGGTATCACATCTGATTTTCTCCAAACCTTTTAAAATTAAGAGATTTTATTGTCCCTTTACAACTTTTTTTTTAACTCTATCTCAAGTGAGATTGTGTTGTGATCAGTTTCACAAAGGTTCCCCTATTTCTAGAGTTGATATTATAGCAATATTATTCATAATGACTTAATCCAAGGTAGCCTCATTTCAAGTAAGTTCTAGTATAACCTCGGCCAGATAATGATCTTTGAATCTACTCAAGAATCTGTTCCCGTTAACTGAACTGCTGGTATCATTCTTTCAGTTTATTTCAGGATCATCAAAATCTCCCATTATTAGTACTTGACCATGCTTAGCTGCATTTCCAATGTGTAGCAATAATTACAATTCCACACATTTAATTATATTTGGGGGTTTATAGCATATTCCTACCAAATTGCCCCCATCTTTCATAAATAGGTTATAACCATCCATATTAACAGTCATCCCACCATTTTCAGTAATGCCTATTAAAGCCCATTTACCAATAATATTTCTAGCTCACCCATTTTCCCTGGCAAGCTTTTTCCATTAGCAAACATACACTTTATGTTGGTATGGTGCACAGAAGTTTTGAAGTACTTGCCACTGTATTTGAGTTTCTTATCAAGCTCCTTCTGTCTCCCTGGGTTAGCATGTGGCACTGGTAGCATCTCAGAAACAATTATACAGTCATCAGTGACAGTGTGGAAAATACATAATTCACATCCACAAAACGCAATCTCATGTCTATCACATATACAAAGGAAAGTTGGCCATTTTTATATCGACTGGGCATATCTAGTTTTAGTACTTTTAGGACCCCATTCCAATCAGACAAGTAACTGTGAGAAATAGCTCTCTTGTAACTGTGGGAGCTTTTTTGCCTTCTGTACTTAGCCATTCCATTCACAGTTAAGTGTTGAACCTTAAGGATTACTGAATCTTGCAAACCCTTGTTTTGTTTATTAGCAAAAAATCTTGCGAGTCCATGTAGGTGATGGGTTAGGTGACATATCGGGACACATATGTGTTCTGTATGCTTTAGTGCTACTCATTAGCACTAAGCACCAAAAATATAGCAAAACGTCATGTTAACTGTTTTCCCTGTTTCCCGCCCAATTGCTGACTGGGTCATACTTATCCTAATTAACAGGTCCAGGTGTGGTGGGTCTGTTTTTTGTGTAGGAGAGAGAGCAGATATATTTGTAAGTGTAGGTAGGACATTAAGTCATTTTTATATTCGTAAATTACTGATACACAAATTAGTATATATACACATTGAGCCCTATTCTATTGCCCAATTCGTAAATTTATACACACTTAAAATTGCTCCTAATTTTTCCACATATTCTATTAGATACTCGATATCTGATTACCCATACACAATGACTAAGGGTCAGCCAAAGACGCAAATACAGCCTTAGAACTCAACTGGTTTTAGCACAGCTTGAATATTACAAGTGCAAAATACAGGTGATTTAAGGGTATATATAAGTGAGGTGGGTTATGAATGCATCCTGCAGAATGCATCATAATCCACCTAGCAAAAAATTTTTGCATAAAAACATGCAAACCATTTTTGCAATATAATAAAATATGTGCTGGGGGTGATTTAGACACTTATTTGCATAAAAGATATCTTAGTCAATCAGTAAACAGCTGTGACACTGGATGGCAAAAGAGAGTTGGGGTTGATAAGCAGAGTAGTTAGGTCTGACCTGAATACACACGCATAAACCTCTAAAGAAGCTTATGCTTAGACAAAACAATGATAAAGCAAGAAAAGTTGATCACAAATAAATACATTTTGATTTGATGTGACAGTCAAAGTATATGACACATCTTTTTATAAGCTGAGATGGTCACATACTAAAATATAAATTATACATTAGTCTCACAGACAGCTATTGAAATTTTAACACAGCATTACACAATACTCAGACAGAACTATAGAAATGCTATCATAGGATTACACAGCTCACAGAGAGAACACAAGAAATAACACTGCATTACACAATACTCACAGACAGAACCCAGGAAATAACACAGCAATACACAATACTCACAGACAGAACACAAGAAATTACACTGCATTAGACAGTGCTCACTGCAGAGCTCAATAAATTATATCACAGCTTTACATATTCAGTAAAGGAAGGAAATTACACTAAAGGAAAGGAAAGTGTCTGGCATCTTGTGACTTCCCACAGTAGGGCAGACTTCAGGTACTAACTGAGCATGTCTCCAAAATCCCCAGGCAAAAAAGAAACAATGTATAAGATATGCTAATAATGCCTGGGAATTTCTGGGGTTGTCAACATTGAGAAAAAACTCTTTGCAAATGAAAGAAAATCAGCAAACTTCAGGCTAACGGTTTAACTGTGTACTTTGGAATTTTTTTATGCAATTTCTTTTTTCAGACACTATAAATTCTCCTCTATCAGATGCATTCATAATCCAGCTCACTTACATATACCTTTAAGTTATACAAAATCGATATTCTATTAGACCTGTAGCTCTAGCTCGCAAATAAAGTCTAACCCCAAATGAAAAATATATCACGTTTCTATCAAAAATATTAACAATACTAAATGGGACTCACAAGGGCTTTCAAACACTTTTTAGAGCTGTAGCAACACTTAAACACACAATACCACCAGAGGTCAATTAGAAGGTTATTCAGAGAGACAAGGAGGCATATCCTAAAGATGGAAGCTATCATGGCGAGACACCTACAGGCAATGGACAACCAAACAGCCCTGATCCAAGTCCTCATTGCCCTCTAACAAAGCTCATTCAATTTGGCATCTACTACTTCCAAACAATAGCCACTATACTCGCCTTCACATGTGCCTGAACCATCAGCCTCTGCCTCAATGCTCAAGTGCACTCTAGCACTCTATAAAATGCATTAGATCATCTGTTTTAGCCCATGTGGGTTTCATGCTATGTATTAATCTCTTGAGTCCTGGGATCTATATAACTCAGAAATAACAGTTACAAATTATATTTTTGAATTGCATGGTTGTGAGTTTCAGATTGTTCTGCAATTAATTCTAATGACTTTCCGTGCCTTCCCATGCTTTGATAAAGCCCTTGCGAGTCCTATATAGTACTCATAATATTTTTTACAGTAATGTGATACTTTTTTCATTTGCGGGATAGACTATATTTGTGAGCTAGAGCTACGTGTCTAACAGAATATCAATTTTGCGTAACTTTAATTAGCTCTCATATTATTCAAGCTGTGCTAGAACCAATGGAGTTCTAAGGCCAAATTTGCATATTTGCCTGGTGATTGTGGGCAGGGAACTCATAATTGGATTGCGAGTAGCTAATAGACTATGTGGCAAAATTAAGAGTGATTTTAAGTGTGTATAAATTTACGAATTGGGCAATAGAATAGGGCCCCATGTGGATTTCCTGATTTCTACTAACCTCTCACGCACTGGAGTCAATGTTACCGTTGCATTTGATATTTGTGATGATGACGGGTATTGTTTCCAATAGTCGATGTTCACAAATGTAAGCAGACTCACATATCATACTAGAATATTATGTGGTTAGTATGCAACATATGTGCCTATGAGAATATTAAACATCTTAGCATCTTAGCACTGCTTGTAAAAAAAAAAAAAACATTTAAAGGGCCACTTACCGTATATACCCGAGTATAAGCCGACCCGAGTATAAGCCGAGGCACCTATTTTACCACAAAATACTGGGTAAAATGAGTGACTCGAGTATAAGCCGAGGGTGGGAAATGTGCTGCCCCCTGTGTCCCTCTTGTGCCCTCTGTGTCCCCCCTCTCTCTCCCGTGTCTCTTCTCCTCTCTCCCTTCCCTGTGTCTTTTCCCCCTCTCCCTTCCCTGTGTCTCTTCCCCCCTCCCTTATCACCCTCCTCAACCCCCCTCCTCATTCTCAACCTCCCTCCTCAACCCCACTCCTCATCCTCAACCTCACTCCTCATCCTCCCTCCTCATCCTCAACCTCCCTCTTCAACCCCCTCATCCTCAACCCCCTCCTCAACCCCCTCATCCTCATCCTTAACCCCCCCATCCTCAACTCCCTCCTCAACCTCAACCCCCCTCCTCATCCTCACCCCCCTCCTCAACCTCCCTCCTAATCCTCAACCTCCCTCCTCCTCCTCATCCCCCTCCTCATCCTCAACCCCCTCCTCAACCTCCCTCCTCATCCTCAACCCCTCTTCAACCGCCCTCCTCGTTCTCAACCTCCCTCCTCATCCTCAACCCCCTCCTCAACCTCCCTCCTCATCCTCAACCTCCCTCCTCATCCTCCCTCCTCAACCCCCCATCCTCAACCCCCTCCTTAACCCCCCTCTTCAACCTCCCTCTTCCACCCCCCTCCTCAACCCCCCCTCCACCTCCCTCCTCAACCCCCCATCCTCATCCTCCCTCCTCAACCCCCCATTCTCATCCTCAACCCCCCATCCTCAACCCCCTCCTCAACCCCCTCCTCAACCTCAACCCCCCTCCTCATCCTCACCCCCCTCCTCAACCTCCCTCCTAATCCTCAACCTCCCTCCTCCTCCTCATCCCCCTCCTCATCCTCAACCCCCTCTTCAACCTCCCTCCTCATCCTCAACCCCTCTTCAACCGCCCTCCTCGTTCTCAACCTCCCTCCTCATCCTCAACCCCCTCCTCAACCTCCCTCCTCATCCTCAACCTCCCTCCTCATCCTCCCTCCTCAACCCCCCATCCTCAACCCCCTCCTTAACCCCCCTCTTCAATCTCCCTCTTCAACCCCCCTCCTCAACCCCCCCTCCACCTCCCTCCTCAACCCCCATCCTCATCCTCCCTCCTCAACCCCCCATCCTCATCCTCAACCCCCCATCCTCAAACCCCTCCTCAACACCCCTCCTCAACCTCAAACCCCCATCCTCAACCCCCTCCTCAACCTCCCTCCTCAACCTCAACCCCCCTCCTCAACCATCATCCTCATCCTCATCCTCCCTCCTCAACCCCCCATCTTCAACCCTCTACTCAACCCCCATCCTCAACCCCCCTCCTCAACCTCCCACCTCAACCCCCCCATCCTCAACCCCCTCCTCAACCTCCCTCCTCATCCTCAACCTCCCTCCTCATCCTCCCTCCTCAACCCCCCCATCCTCAACCCCCATCCTCAACCCCCTCCTCATCCTCCCTCCTCAACCTCAACCCCCCTCCTCAACCTCCCTCCTCATCCTCATCCTCAACCTCCCTCCTCAACCCCCCATCCTCAACCCCCTCCTCAACCCCCCATCCTCAACCCCCCTCCTACACCTCCCTCCTCAACCCCCCATCCTCAACCCCCTCTTCAACCTCCCTCCCCATCCTCAACCTGCCTCCTCATCCTCCCTCCTCAACCCCCCCATCCTCAACCCCCTCCTCAACCACCCTCCTCAACCTTCATCCTCAAACCCCCCATCCTCAACTCCCTCCTCAACCTCCCTCCTCAACCCCCCTCCTCAACCTCCCTCCTTATCCTCATCCTCAACCTCCCTCCTCAACCCCCCCATCCTCAACCCCCTCCTCAACCCCCCCATCCTCAACCCCACTCCTACACCTCCCTCCTTAACCCCCCATCCTCATCCTCCCTCTTCAACCCCCCTCAACCTCCCTCCTCAACCCCCCTCAACCTCCCTCCTCAAACCCCCATCCTCATCGTCCCTCCTCAAACCCCCATCCTCATCCTCAACCTCCCCATCCTCAACCCCCTCCTCAACCCCCCTCCTCATTCTAAACCCCCCTCCTCATTCTAAACCCCCCTAAATAGCTCCCCCTCTCCCTTTCCCCTCACTTACCTGCTTCTGCTCCGGCCTCCGCACCTTCCGGCTTCTTGACCCGGCGCTCATGTGACTTCACATCATTAGCATATACCAGGTGCCGGCACCCGGTATATGCTAATGACGTGGCGCACGTGTGACGTCACATCATTAGCATATACCGGGTGCCGGTATATGCTAATGACCTGGCGCGCATGTGACGTCACGTCATTAGCATATACCAGTTGCCGGTATATGCTAATGACCTGGCGCGCATGTGACGTCACGTCATTAGCATATCCCGGCACCCATGTGCGCCGGGTCAAGACGCCGGAAGGAGCGGAGGCCGAAGCAGAAGCAGGTAAGTGAGGTGAAAGGGAGAGGGGGAGGTATTTAGGGGGGTTTAGAATGAGGAGGGGGGTTTAGAATGAGGAGGGGGGTTGAGGATGAGGAGGGGGGAGGGAAAGAGACACAGGGGGGTTACATAGTTACATAGTTACATAGAGAGACACATGGGATAGAGAGACACGGGGGAGGTTAGAGAGACACGGGGGGTTAGAGAGACACGTGGGGGGGTTAGAGAGACACGGGGGGGAGAGTGACTCGAGTATAAGCCGAGGGGACCCTTTTTAGCCTTAAAAAAAGGGCTGAAAAACTCGGCTTATACGCGAGTATATACGGTAATTAAACACAATTTAGACTAAACCACTGTAAATATGGATCTTTCCTGTTATCTTCCCACCAGCAGTTACTCGGCAAGACTTTCTTAACTTTCTTGTTAGTGTGTGAGTGTTAGATTTAGGGGTTAGGCTTATGGTTTAGGGTTCTGGCAGAAGATTCATTACATAGTAAAATAGTGGCATGCACAGAGCACCACAACTTTATTTTGTAAAGCTTATCATCTGCCACTACCCTAAAACTGAACCCTAACTCTAAAGCGTAACTTCAAACCCTAACACTAATTCCTAACCCTAACCTCTAAATCAAACCCCAATCTTAACCCTAGGAAATTGAACAACGCTTTGGCCTTGCCAGGAAATTTCCAAGATCTTTAAAAACACATACAAATACTGTTTGAATCTTTGAAATACATGTATTTTTCATTGAGTAATCAGTTGAAATAAAATCTGTATTTATGAATGTGAAAGTCTCCCCACATGCTGCTTCAATCTTGAAGACTAGGGGTCTTGATCTTACAAGACTACTACATCTACTCTGGTTAGTGGGGTGATTCCCCCAATCAAGTCTATAGTAAGGTTGACATCATCCCCAAGAGGCTGTTCCTCCTGACATGCGCTCTATATGAATCATTCCCTTAGAAGCAAAACCAGGAGCCTATTTTAGTTCAAAGTTTCTTCCCCTCTGCAGGAATATTAGATGAAGGCAGAACACGCACTTAGCTGTTAGAGCCCCTAACTCCTTTGCAGTCTCATTAGTTCTTTAGCACTTTTGACCCAGATAGCTCAGTGTCAGCTTCACAAATAGTAACATGGAATGTTTATGATCACATTAGGGCTCTTTTAGTTCTTAAACAAAATAACTAAGTCAGAGGTGCTCATCAGAGAATGAACTAACCTTAATAGGTTAGCTCTATGGACATGATAATCCACTCTCGGAGCAACCGCTTTTAGCTCACTTATGCCCTTCACAGGGAGAAATATCCTGTAGTATATCACTCTGGTCCCACTCAAAATAGTGACCAAGCCCTGAAATACCAGGCAATTCTACCCTGAACAGGAGAAACTGCAAACCCCAGACATGTTTTGGCCTCTATGGGCCTCATCAGTGAGGTGCAGCTTAACTCCCTAAGACACAGTGAGCAAGTGGTCCATGTCTTTAGTGAGACTAAACCCTAAGGGTAATTTGCATAAACAAAATAACTAAGTCAGAGGTGCTCATAAGAAAATGAACTAACCTTTATAGGTTAGCTCTATGGATATGATAATCCACTCTTTGTGTTTGTTCTTTTAGTTCTTACACTTACATAGAGCAAGATCAAAACATGATGTTGTTTTTTCTGTACTGTTTGATTGTATATTCCATACATAGAGCACCATAAATAATGAGACTATAGGTGTGCACATAATTCCGTTTACAGGTGCAGCAGAAATATGACACTGTAAAAACAACATATAAATGATGGAACATCGCTAAAAAGAGTAATCTGTATAGAAGGATGATCTAAGTGTAAAGGAATAATCTCTGAACTGTGATCTTGAGGAGAAACTCTAAAATCACATAATGATACAAAGACATCACAAATAACTATGCATTTAATATTAAACTGATACAGAAGGACATTACAAAACACAAAAGGACTTTACATTTCTGAAGTGGTAAGTATGTAGCTTGGGATCATCAAAAAAGAAGTGAATGAGCACACTGTGTCTTAATTGTTTCTTGGAGTACACTGGGTATATCCATCATGATTTTGTTTATGACATATGTATAGCTATTTTAACTCCCTTTAAAGAGTTGCAGCTACATTTATGAATGAGTATAATAACAAACACATGTATGCCTCTACAATATTTTTTATAATAAAACTTTCTCTTAGGATTTCCTTCAATCTTTATGAGCCTGCATTTTAGCTTCAATGTGATTTTGTTTTTCTATACACGAACATGAAGGAAGGTTAGTTAGTTGATTCATTCCCAGAAATATTTTTCTCCTTCTTAAATTATACCTTTTCTAAAATGTAAAAGTAAAGGATTACAGATATTTATTACTATTTATATAATTATACGAGCGACTTGCCCGTCAAAAATGACGGCAATAACATTTTAAGGCTAGGAATGCTGCACTTTCAGCGCTCATCACGAGCGGCGCGTTGAATGCCTTTGGCGTTCATTGCATGGCTTGCAATGAGCACCTTCGGCGCTCATTGCGAGCCTCTCCCTCCGTCTAATGTATGGGCCTTGCGATGAGTGGCTTCACCGCTTATTGCAGGCCTTGGAAACCCACAACTTTCATGGATCTCAATGTTCACCTTCGGAGCTCATTGCGAGCCTATCCCCAGTCTCTGACCCATGTGTCTGTTTCCCAATCTCTCCGTGCTTTGTATCTTTTGTTTTTTCTCCGCCCCCCCCGTGTCTTTTTTCATCCGTGTCTCTTTCCACCCTCTCCCCCCTCTCCCTCCCCTATGTCTTTCTCCTTGCGTTGCTTGCGTTGTTTGGCGAAGTGTTACTTGCTTCGTGATCGTGTTGACTTTCTTGAGCTAAATGTTACTGGCTTTGGCATCGTTTTTACTGCCTTTGTCCTCGTTTGCATGCTTTTAGGTTTTTTTGTCCCCCATTTTTTTTCTCGCTTAGCCGATTTATGATTGCCGAAAAACTGCATATATTGTTCAAATTAACTTGCAACCTCACTCACAGTCTCCCTGGCTTTCCCCCTATGCTGTGTGTGAGTGTGCAATGTATTTTTTTATAAGTATTTGGCAATTTTTGGTGTTCTTTCATGTTCAGTGAGTTTCGCTGACTCTCAGTCCCTGCAGTGATCGCCTTCGGCGCTCATTGCAGCTAAGTCCTGCATGCCTTATGATCAGCGCCTGGCTCATACAGGTCTTAGCAAGCGAGACAAGTACCAAGAAAACCTCAAAATGCATTAAATACCAAATTCGACAAATACTTAGGGACCACTGTAGTTTTAACCCCTTCCTTGCCATGGGAAGGGGTTTATGTAGATGGATGGGTAAGGGGTGGTTTTCTGTAAATGCTTACAGCTCAGTGTCTCCTGAAGCAGGCTGTGTGGGCACAGCAGACCATCAGGGCTGCAGTCAAACAGCCCTGGTGCATGGTACCCAGTTTTTTACCCCTCTGTTTGTAGGATTCGTTATTGGAATGGGCATGTAGTTGCAATGGAGCATTTTTGCTAAGTTACATATAAGATTGGAATGGGGCCCATAGTCTCCAACTACTGTTCAAAGATTAATCAATAACTATTTACATACACAGGAACATGTTGTCCAAGTTTGTCTTGACAGCATTGCAAATATAAGGAAAGAATTATAATAAAGCTGAATGAACTCCAAAAGTAAGGAAATCAAAATATCAGAAAGGGCAGGAATCAATATTTATGTAATAAAGTAGGCAATTGATATTTAAAGCATAGCTTGTACATTCTATAAACCAGTCTCCTACCCCAAAACAACTATTAGCTTTAAAATATATTACTGTAAATGTATTCATAGTTATAGTGCTTTGGTCAAATCTCTTGACAGACATGTTCAGTGAGCAAAATGACAAACACATGCTTTATGACAAGTAAAATTAAACAGACTGCCACAAACTCAAACACTTCATAAGAATATTGGCAAAATCAAACATATTCTTCTAGAACATCTGACATCACAAGAAACTTGAATGTGCAGCACATTCACAGGTAATGCTCTTTAATACACTGACAAGCAATGCTCTTAAAATTATTCTGCAATCTAAGAAACTGATAATTAGTAATACTCTTCTTTCTGTCTGCCTCTCCCAGTCTTTTTGTAAATACAGTAGTCAAGGATAGCTATATGGTAGAAAGTGCCCAAACTCAAATTGACTGCAAGCCGAAGATTAATGAAAATGTTTTAAATTTTGGCAACATTTTAGAAAACCTGCAAAGGTATTTATAGACCTCAAGTGGGTATTACGCACCAGCTAAATGTTCAAGAGGCTAAAAATAAGATGACAGATGATCTAACTGAAAATGAAAAACATGTTGATTTTCATAACAGTAATCTTTGTAAGGGTTCCCTGGTGGTCCAGTGGTTAGGATTCAGTGCTTTCACCGCTCCCACCTGGTTTCAATTCCAATCAGGAAACCAAAAGGTCACACCATCCTGAAGCAATGCAGAGTTCGGCCGGATCAGTACTTGGATGGGAAACCACCTAGGAATACTAGGAGCTGTATGCTGTGGCCCACTGGAGAAGGTACTGTCAACCCACTCCAGTAGCTCTGCCATGAAAGCCAAGTGGATCAGCATGACCATGAACATAAAGATGTTCCTGGTGTGTTGCGGTCTATGAGGTCACATAGCGTCGGACCCAACTGAATAAAGCAAAAAAAAACTAGATATAGGGCTTCAAACCCAGTAAATGATATTTCTCTCAGCTGTATTGATTCCAGATTTGAATTTGTTTATTCCAGCCTTATGCATGATATATTAGGCGTATAAGCTGAATAAATAAAGAGACAATACACATGTTGTTCCATGTTCAGTTTTGACACGGCTTCTTGGTCAACATACAGATTCCTGAGCAGGCAGAGGATGATGAGATTATCTGGTACCACCATCTCATTAAGTATTTACCACATTTTCATGTGATTCACACACTCAAAGAAAAGTCTATAAAGTTGAGGCAAACAATTTTCTATAATTATCCAGAGGCAAATTGATCTCTTAAGCTTCTGCTCTCTGAAACCTGGCTTGAACATCTGGTAGTTCTTAGTCGACATGCTGTTGGAAACCAGGATCTTAAGCATTACCTTTATGGCATGTGAAATGAGTGCAATTGTTTGATAATTGGAGCACTCTTTGTGCCTTTTTGAGATTGGGAAATTGACTAATATTTTCCAGTCTTCTTTCTTATCTCCACTACCTTTCTCTTCCCTTCCTTCCTGGGCTACTTACAAAGATTTAAAGACAGACAGTTTGCCTTCTTAGTTTTCTTTCTTTTTAGAATATTCTTTGTTTGGATAATGTCCCAAACTTCTATCCAAAGCTCTTCGGGCATTTTATTTACCATGTATAGTCCATCAAATGTATTATTTATCTCCACTGCATAATTACAGGGATAATATTTATTTCACAACTGTTTGGTCTAACATTTTTCCATTTTTCTCAGTTTGATTCAGAAAATTCCTTTAAGAAGCTGAGCCACAGTGAGCTCCAGGACCTGTTTTTGCTGACTGTATAGGGCTTCTCCCTTTATGACTACAGAGTATATAGTCAATATTATTTATATATTATCAATCTGGTGATGCCCATGGGTAGAGTCTTCTCTTAGGTTGTTGGAAGATGGTGTTTACTATGACAAGAGAATAATCTTGACAGAATTCTACTAAACTCTGACCTGCTTAAATTTGTACTTCAAAGCCAAACCTGACAATTATTCCAGGTAAAGTTTGGTTGTCTACTTTAGCACTCCAATCCCCTATGAGCATGGTAATTGAATATAACATTTGATAATTTTTAGATAGAGACAAGGGGGGGGATGTGGAGCAGAGAGAGAAGAATATCTGGTGCAAATCACTTGGAATACTATTGTAGTAGATATAGAAAGAAGGAATAATAGATTTAGTTTGACCCGGACCTTATTACACCGCAACAAACTGAGATACTAAATTTGCATTCACTTGATCCTTTCATGTGGCAATGTGCTCAGGTTTTGAAGTTCTACACCGCATGTCTGGATATGTGTACTCTTGTGAAGTCCTCAGGTGGTGAATGATGGACAATATAATGGGTACTAGATATTGGGACTTAAGACTACCACTATTGTTGTGGCTTTTTCAGTATTAAAATACACCCTGTGACGAGATATATTCACACATATGTATCCTCAAACATACTTTCAGTTTCAACATGTACATGAAACACATTAATACATTGGTACAACACTTTGATCATAATGAAGTATCAGTATCCATAGGCCACCAGTATCACTTTACATATAACCCATTATCTAGTGTGTGGATCCACCAATAATCCTGACTAATTACATGGCAAAATCTATGGAATAAGCACATACATAAAAAATACAAATCCAACCTTAATTTGAGATATACATACTGTAAAAATTATACATATTTTGTAAAAATTCTCTAGTTGGTTTGACACCTCTGGCACCATATTCATTTACGGCAAATGTATAACTGCTAGAAAGTCCTCTATTTTGTCAATCTAGAAATGCCCACAAATTGTGAGGCAGTATTTATGAGTTTGTAGATAAACATATATTTGCTTTATATCTAGAAGTGCACACTAATTGTGAGGCAGTATTTATAGGTGTGCAGATAAACATATATTAGCTTTATATAGCTCATGGTTGATTCCAGAGAACCTAGTATTTGCTAGTTTTTTGCGTCATAGGCGCTCATCATAGTATTTGCGTCATAGGTGCTCATCACGAGGCCCGCACGGCTCTACCCTGCCTCACTGATAGCCCCATACCTGCTTCCAGCGCTTGCAGCCCTGCCTGCTCCATCCTCCAGCCTCTCCGGATCTGATGGGACCCCGCACTCACCCCGTACTTGGTTCCAAACCCTGCCAGGTTGCTTGCGGCCCGTACTCACCATCTTCTCCTTTGCAGTTCCTGTCCTCCGCCCGGAACTACTTTCTGGATCAAGCCGTGCATCGTGCCGGCGGGATTCCCATACACAGGGCCTCATTCAATTGTGATTTGGCCAATTGAATAGGGCTCTAAAAAAGCACATTTTTTTTAAAGAAGTTTTTAGTAAGTGAAAACCTTGCTTTTGGATAGATGTTTACTAACTAAAAACTTCTTTAAAAAAAATATGTTATGTGCTTATTTAGAACCCTATTCAATTGGCCGAATCGCAATTGAATGGGGGCCACAATGCGCAGCTTTATCCCAAAAGTAATTCTGGCCCGGGGACACAGAGGAGAAGATGGTGTGCAGCGCTGTCTCGCAGAGTTACATCCAGGTATGAGACACAGGGGAGGAAGAGAAGGAGACAAGGGAGGGAGAGGAGGGGGGAAAGGAGACAAGGGAGGGAGAGGAGAAGGTAATGGAAACAAAGGAGGGAGAGGAGGGGGGAAATGAGACAAGGGAGGGAGAGAAAGGGAAAAAGGAGAAAAGGAAGGTAGAGGAGGGGGAACGGAGACACAAGGGGGGAGGAGACACAGGGGAGGGAGAGGGGGAAAGGAGACATGGGGGAGAGAGAGAAAGGGGGTAGGGACAGGGGGCAAGGAGACACAGGGGAGGGAAAGGGGGAAAGGAGGTATAGGAGAGGAAGAAGGGGAGAAAGGAGATGCAGAGGAGGGAGATGGGGGGAAAGGAGAGACAGGGGATGGAGATGGGGAAAGGGAGAGGGTGAAAGGAGGCACAGGAGATGGAAAGGGGGAAAGGGCGGGTTGGCTGAAACAAGTGACAAGTTGGCTAAGGACAGCAATGAACGGCTCATTGTGCAGCTCACGATGAGCGCCTTGAGGCCCGTAAAGTAGATGCTAGGAGGGGCTCGCGATGGAGAGGGGGAAAGGGAGAGGGGCAAAGGATACACAAGGAGGGGAGGGAGAGGGGGAAAGGAGGAACAGGAGAGGGAGAGAGGGGTCAAAGGAGACACAGGGGAGGGAGATGGGGGTAAATGAGCCATCATTCACCACCTGAGGACTTCGGAAGAGTACACGTATCCAGCAACGCGGTTTAGATTTCGAAACCTGGGTACATTTCCAGATCAAAGGATCAAATGAATGCAAATTTAGTACCTCAGTTCATTGTGGTGTAATAAGGTGAGGGTCAAACTAGACCTATCCTTCCTTCTTTCTGTATCTACTACAATGGTATTCCAAGTGATCTGCACCAGATATTGGCACACTCTTCTTTCTCCCCTCCCCAATTTTTTTCTTTTTTACATTACATATGATCATATGACACTATAGTAAACAGAGACAGTAAAGAGAGACAGCTGCACGACTTCTAGTACAGAAAGAACACAATAGACAGCCCCATAGACTATACAGTCTCAAATGGGAAGCACTTCTGATTACAAGGACAACATCTACGGATCTATAAAAGAGTTCCCTGTGCCCCATGCGCTAGAGCAACAGTATCACGACCGACCAACCTTGGTCAACATTATCATTTGTTCTTTACGAATTAGAGACAAGAGGGGTTGGGAAGAGAGATGGCGGAGAAACACCAATCAATTTTGAATATCAAGTGTGATGGTTCATGTTAGAAGAGATTTTTCTAACTAAGGAAGCTGCAGGATTAGCTGTGAAACACGTTTTAGAATGTTTCTTATTTTATCCTTATATTATTGCATATCATTTATGTACCTTTAATACTCAGATTACAAATAAAAACATTTATGATCTAGCAATGTTCTTAAGGAGTTGTTTACACAGATAAAGGTCAGTATTATACTGATCATACCATATAGAACCAGTGGCGGAGCTACTGCTGGTGAAGTAGGTTCAAAGCACCGAGGCCCATGATATGTTTACTAGACTAGAAATATGGACATACTAGGAATATTATTTTAACCCTCACATGTTAAAAGAGTATAACATAAGTGTGTCCATATGTGTTTACAATAATAACAGCAATACCAATAGACAACCATATAATGTAGGCAGTATACAGTGCCTTGCAAAAGTATTCCCCCCTTGGCATTTTTCGTGTTTTGTTGCCTCACAATCTGGAATTAACATGGATTGTTTAAGGATTTGCATCATTTAATTTACTGAACATGCCCACAACTTTGAAGATGAGCTTGCCACATCTTACCACTGGGATTTTTGCCCATTCCTTCTTGCAAAACTTGTTTCCACCACCATGTTTCACTGTGGAGATGGTGTTCTTTGGGAGATGTGATGTGTTGGGTTTGCACCAGACATAGCGTTTTCTTTCATGGCCGAAAAGTTCAATTTTAGTTTAATCAGACCAGAGCACCTTCCTCCATACATTTTGGGAGACTCCCACATGCCTTTTCGCAAACTCAAAACGTGCCATTTTGTTTTTTGCTGAAAGTTATTGCTTTACACTGGCCACTCTGCCATAAAGCACAACTCTATGATGCGTACGCTTATTGTCGTCCTATGTACAGATACTCCAGTCTCTGCTGTCAAACTCTGCAGCTCCTCCAGGGTTACCTTAGATCTCTGTGCTGCCTCTCTTATTAATGCCCTCCTTGCCCGGTCTGTGAGTTTTGGTGGGCGGCCGTCTCTTGGCAGGTTTGCTGTTGTGCCATGTTATTTCCATTTGGTTATGATAGATTTGATGGTGCTCCTGGGGATCGTCAAAGATTTTTTATATTATTTTATAACCTAACCCTGACTTGTACTTCTCAACAACATTGTCCCTTACTTGTTTGGAAAGTTCCTTGGTGTTCATGGCAGTTTTTGGTTAGTGGTGCCTCATGCTTAGGTGTTGCAGCCTCTGGGGCCTTTCAAAAAAGGTGTGTACATGTAATGACAGATCATGTGACACTTAAATTGCATACAGGTGGACATCATTTCACTAATGATATGACTTCTGAAAGTAATTGTTTGCACCAGAGCTTTTTATGGGCTTCATAACAAAGGGGGTGAATACATACGCACATGCCAATTTTCTGTTTTTGATTTCTACCAAAAAAATGTATGTATATATTTTTCTCATTTCACTTCACCAACTTAGACTATTGTGTTCTGATCCATCATATAAAATGCAGATTAAGAAAACATTGAACTTAAGGCTGTAATGTAACAAAATAGGTAAAAGGTCAAGGGGGTGAATACTTTTGCAAGGCACTGTATGTTGATGTTTCTGAACCATCTCTCTCCCCCCCCCCTTGTTGCTATCTATATATTTAGACACTTGCTTGGACAGTGTCTTATTTCGAAAAGGCAGCACAGCATTGAAGCAGATAGAGAATATTTACAGCTGGATTTATACTGACATTTTAGAAATGGTTTATTGCACCTATGACTTGCCAAGCTGTCCATAAGGACTCAAGTACTCTCTAAGAGACTAAGAAAATAACTCAGACACTGTTATTGGGATCTGGTACGTTAATCAGACTTTTTCTCCCGACCGCTGGTTGTCTGACTGAGGTCTTTCTAAGTTACACTCATCTTTTTCCATTAAAGAACTTTTCTCTGCAGTAATGATGTTTTTTATTCAGCAGACAGGCTCAGCTGCTAAAACAGAGGAAAGGGAGATATAGAAGTAGGAACAGGGTTAATGAAATTAAGGGGGTGCACCAAAGGAGGAAATAAAGCAATTACATGGGAATAAAGTCAACAGACTTGCAAGAAGTAGGGATCCAGTGAGTATAGAATGGAGTTGAAGATATAGAAAACATTTATACTGGGTCATGATGCAGGATGAAGGAATGAAAGCACACAATGAGAGGAAGCATTGAGAAGGTAGAGTTAGACTGGAAATTATATGTGGTTTATATCAATATATAAATATGAACCACATAATCAACTTAGATGAAAAAATGTATGTTCCTTAAAAATATTCTATTATTTCTGCTATGCTGGTCCAGTAGTTTTGTACTAGTTGCTTTATCTATTTCTAAAATGTATATGTGAAATAACCCCCAAAAGTTATATATATGCATTGAAAAAATGCATTTATAGCAATAAGAAAAAACTAAATTCTTTCTTCTTTCATACTTCTTTGTTTCCCCTTACCTTATCCCTTCATCTATTCATTTTCAACAATTCCCATAATCTACTGATTTCCATTTCTTCATTATGTTTTGCCAATCCTATTCCTTGTGTCATAATATATACCATTGCTTACCTTTAATAACATTCCATGGTATTGTTCATATTAGATTGATAGAGGCACAACTACTTGTAACAGACTGACTTTTCTTTCAGTCATTAAGTGTATAAATTGCTTAGGAATTGTGTCAATTGTTTAATATGAATCGTCCTCTGCAGTAATTGCCTTGTTTTTACACCATTTTATTAAAGATGGGATCTTGGAAACAAACCTCACACTGACAGAAAATATGACTCAAAGTAGATATTTTAGGCTTCAAAGTACACCAATTAGAATAAAATCTATTGTTTAACAGTCTAGGAAACTCAGAATAAATGTTCATTGTAGATAATGATACATTCTGCCATTTTATTCCATTATTAGCTGTATTGAATCCACTTTGCTGTTATGCTTATTGCTTTGTGAATGGTGTTGATCATAATAATATATCTTTTTTAGCATTCAGACATATACAAAATCATTACTGATTGAATTATCTACTGCATGTTCAGCAATGATAACAGTTAATGAGAAAAATGTCAGGCATTATAAATGTCCTCATTCACCTGTGCAGAAATATTTGACAATATTTTCAGTCTGCTTTAGTATCAGGATTTAGTCATTGTGACTTAGGTCTATTAATAGAATAATCATTTTAATAGACATTATATTACATAACATAACTCTTGTGAGATTGCTATATATGTATTCCAATGTCTATTAAAGGATTGCTGTGGTAAGAAGAAAACTATTTTACTGCAGAATTGGAGCTCCGTTACATGTCTCCTTTAGATCTCACACAAAGCTGACTTGTAGCTACAGGAGCTCTTATGACAAAATTTAGAGAGGCATTAAATGGCTCTCACAGGCTATTTCATGTAAGAATTGAATGATATGTAACCAGTGAGTGTGTCCTTACGTGTCCTTAAGGATTCTTACGGGTAGACTTAAGCAGATGTGAGTGTGAAGTTGCGAGTCAGAGCTAAGAAATACAGTAATTACCATAGCAACACCAATAAGGTTTAAGAACATGAGTAACTATTGCAGTATTGTCTTTATATAGCTACTTGTGTCCCACTCAAACATTGACAAATTGATGTTGTTTTTTTTTTACTGCATATGAACATTGCAGTTCTGAAACATAATATTATATTTTAATTTCTAATGTATTACATTGTATAAACTGAACGTGGTTCAGTGAAGATTTGTAAACACAGACTAGCAACCATTAAAAAAACAATGTTTTGAAAGTCGCTTTCCATATCCTATTATTTTAATAAAAAAAAAAAAACATTTAGTTGTGAACAGTAAAATTCCAGAAATATAATTCTTTATCACATATATAGTTGTGAGCATGCGGGTTTTGGTAACGATTGCAGGCTCGCGACGCAAGGTCCGCAGTTGCAGGCAAGGAGCTCCAAAGGCGCTCCTTGCGCTGGTGATGAGCTACGACCCCCTAAAACTTTTGGCCTGCATTTGCCGCGGGACCATTACAGCCTCACAAAAATACGACCTCAACGCCCGAACTGCGTGCACATAAAAACATTAAAAACACAATAAATACACACAACAAATACATAAAAAGCTTACCCACAGAAGGGGGGGGGGGGGACTCACCCAGGACCTCTGCAAGTGAAGTTACACCTCAATTTAAGTCCAAATTCCAGAGTTTACAGACATGAAAATCCCCTAAGAGAGAGAAAAAATGGCAGCCTAAAAAAAAACAAAACGAGGCTACAGGACCCTAAACACGCAAAACACCACCAAGCACATACAGATTTTCCAAAAAGCCGTATGAGGTACAAGATACACCATTAGCAAGGACGCTACATCATACACAGCCGTGTAGCACATACACATTAGCCGCCATTTTACAAACACTAACTTACACAATGCGGAAGTACACAGCTACCCTAATGGCTTCCCCTTGCACACGCAGCCTATTTACACTACACATTGCACACATTGCTGACACTTATACCTCAGCTCCACAACAGTGCAAACCTACATTATATGCTGCAGGAAAATCAAAACAGATTGTCAGCTCTTCAGCACAATGCTTCCTGCATATATTACTTCCAAATAGGTAAAGTATATTCATTTATTAATGTATTAATTATTTCATTACCATACAAAAACAAATATACACAAAAAATAAAAAAAAATCACATTAAACACAAAACCCATTCACCGCGCGTCTCCGCCAAACAGGATTACCTGCCTTACAATTTTATTGCCGTCATTTGTTGACGGGCAAGTCGCTAGTGAAAAATATATTAGAACATCACGTGTCATGTCAAATAACCAATATTCAAGCAGAGAAGAATAAAACATGTTTTGTTAGCAAATTCTGACAATATGTGTTTATAATTGTTTATTTACTGTGAAAGAGTGCTACTGGGGGATTGGTGTGTACCACAGACTTTTAAAAACTCTTTTTCCCTTGGAGTTCTGAAGGAATGCTGAAGCAAATGATTAGCTATATCTGATAGAGCTAATAAAAAGACTGAAGCTGGAGCTTAGGTGTGGCTGCCATTTGGACTGTGCTCTTGCAGTCTCTGTGTGAGGCCAATATAAGAGGGTGTGCTTTTCCGACTGAAGTCTTTGACGTTGCTGGATTGTACTGAGTTTTCAGGTGCTGTGAGTTGAAAAGAGACACAAACAGAAGTATTTTTCAGAGTTTATTTGTGGTGAAGATAAAAAAAACAGAGAGAAGTATGTTGTATGGAGCTAGAACAAGAGAAACATTCAAGGGTGCCATTTGCCTGAAGCTGGGAAAATGTATTACTGTTGTATCACTGGCTACCATTTTAGTAAAAATGTAAAAAGAACTATAGCCTCCTGTACTGCATTCCTCCATAAAAGTGTATTAACACTGGCAAATATATAGAAGAAAAATATAGAAGGAAACAGTAATTTGTTACACTAGGTATCCATATTACCCTTACTCTTCTTGCTTTATGTTTTGTTCCATGGCTTACACTGTACCAGCCTGTCATGACCCAGGGGAGGGGGTCCTACTCAGCTCCAGAATTCTCCTATTATGGCTACAGGAATACTCCCTTGGATTATGGAATGGATAGGCTTCTTGGCGATTTACTTCTATTCCAGGACCATCAGGATGCAGAATAGGGATCAAGGGGTTAAAGATAACAAACATAGGTTCTGAACTCTAATTAAAAAGAGAAAACACCTTGCTTACGTTCCCTATACAGTTATAAGGGGGAAGTTGGGGCCTCCAGCTGGGCCATTACAATGCACAATGCACCCACATCCCAATGCAAAGTTCATGTCCCCCCAAAAGCAGATGTTGACAGTTTAAGTATAAAGATAACACTAAGATACAATGTATGCAAAGCTTCCTAAAGAAAGTCATCAGAAACCTGAGTAAACAGATTTGTTAATTCTCCAAGTAATAACATTTTATCATTTAGGACTACATTTTTATATTCCGTCAATCCTGTTTACCCTTTGGCTCTTTAGAGCTTATTTTCTTTGTGATCAAATGCCTATGTTATGTATCCTGCTTGCTGACATTTGTTTCTGCTCTTCTTCCTGAATGCCTGTCCAGTTCCAGACCATAGCTTGATTTGATCTTCTACGGTCCTAAAATTTAGATTTGAATAATAAATTAAGGGTCATATTTAGAGTGTGCTGTTATTAATAGCCTGACATGAAAATATTTTACAGTTTAAAATATTTCTTTCTAGTTTTAATTTTTGTATTCAGTTATGGTTTAAGGATGACAGACATTGTGTCTTTCTTTGTAAACATTTGAAACTTGGGAGGAGTGGAAGGAATTGTTTATTCAGATATGATGTATATTCACTTGTGTTACGTGTCCTCATCAAATAGCCCTTGACAATAAAAAAAACCACAAATAGCAGATGAGGGCCCATGGGGTCATTCTCCTACTCAAGTTTCAGAGAGACTATAAGCTTAGAAAACATATATTCCACATAGGGTGAATTTATTAACACCCTCAATTTTTCCCATTTTTACTTTGAAAATAACAGGATATTTCCATTTCAGCCTTTTCGGCACAGTACACAAATAGATTGCAACTTCAATAGATTCCCTGCAATCCTTTTCATCATATGTGCCTCCTGCTATTTCTAAACAATTTAGTAGTTTCTTTCTTCTTAACTAGTTTTGTATAAGTAGCTTTTGTTGCTGTGTCTCTTCAGTAAAACCTTATGTGACAGTCGAGAGACAGCATTTTTTGAATGACCCACAAATGTGGATTTTAAAGAAGAAACTGCAAAGTTTAGAACATGCACTGAGCTTGAACGTACAGAATGTAAAATGAACATGAAAGACTTGTTCCTCTTGGGATTTCATTCCACAGCAAAATATTTGTGATTCATTTCTTTACTTATTTCTTTTGCAAACAATCACAGCTGTTGAATGGCACTCCGTCAATTATATAAATTGTTTGAGATCCCTTTTTCTTACTTGTTTTAAAATTCCATGTTTAATGTATTAACGGCTGGCTAAATCAATACTTAATAATTGCTTTATAGCTCTGATTTCCCTGTAGGTCTAAAACGATTACTTCATGAAATAATGATATAAGAGGAATGTTCCTTGGCTTATTGTGACACAACTGTTTCATTTTGATTTCCTGGCCACATATATAACAATTCTGTAAGAAGTACATGATACTGAAATGTACTTTGTTACGCTTAAAACAAACTGTATGAATTCAATATTTCTGTTCTATAATATCCCAGTTAAATGTATATATGGTATACTTTTCTTCAGGCACTTCATTAATGTTCAGAATCAGACCACTGTAAAGTAGGAAAAACAGCAAATCTGTGAAGTATGCAGTTTGCAACAAGCTAACAACATTAGTAGCTATAATACCTGTTCAATTGGGCTATTGGTGTTTACGGGAGCGGGTAATGGAGCCCGTAAACTAATTTGCTATCCATTTAGTGTCTTTTTGCGAGCTGCAAATGATCTACGGGTTACAGGGTGAAAATCCCTGTGGTTGTCAAGATCGTTACTTACAACTCATCTAAGCCTTTGATCTTTCAAAGCCCGTAAATGTCACCATTGCAAATTGTTATTCAATTGCTACAATTCCTCAAGCCCCAAATATTTTCACACCTGTAAATGTCAAATGTAGAAGAAAGTCCTACGGGTATCAGATTGGACTCGAAAGGGGGTTAACCCCTGTTCGTAGCACTGTAAATGCAAATAAAAAATCAATACTGCACTTTAAAAGACAGGGAAAGTGATTAAAGACATTCGAATTAATGGAACAACAGCCTCAAGCTCGTAAATCTGCAATCCCATTTTTTTTTATGTGTCATTTTGGTGTTATATCAATCTTGGGAATCAATGAGTTAATACATATCAGGCCCCATTGCAGGATTGCGAGTCTGATTGCATATCGGACCTCTAAATGCTAATTGATTGACGTCTCATTTTCTATTTGCTGTTTCTAAATCGGTAGTTACGGCCTTGCTAATTTGATCATGTTCACACTCTGAAATGCTACATAAGATAGCAAGGTTTAAAGTTTCGGCTTTCGGCCTGTAAGTTGCAAGCCCGCAGATTGCGTTGTACAGGTCGTATGTCTGCGGGCTTGAAATTTGCTACAATTACAGAGCGATTTAATTGAACAAGCCAGGCCGAAAGCCAAAACTTTAAACCATGCTATCGTATGAGGCCCTATTTTTGCCACAAGGTCAGAAAATCTTTTTGATTAATCCTATTTAGGGTGTGTCAGAGTTCTGCACCAGTTGAGTTGTGGTGTCCCATGGAGAAATCAATTATTCTCTTTCATAGTTGTATCTGATACAGGAAAAAATAATTTCAGAAGATGATCCTGACTTATTGAAAAAAAATAGTTTGGAGATTCTTTATAAATATATTTCATTTTTTATCATATAATCAGTCAGCTTAAGAGCACAAACACATTCAGTTGTAATACAATTGGGAGTGCATTATTTCAAATCTTAAAGATTCAACAGAGAATTGCAGAATTTAACAACAAATATGCAATAATATTCTCTATAACTTCCTGTTTATGATTTGCTATAAATATGAGGCCTTTATCAGGCTACTTAGGCTTCATCCTTGAATACATTTCTGCCAGGCACTGTGCATCTTTCTTGCCATTCTGCTGAGTCAATTGATTTGGTGGGGTCCCCGAGCCTTGGGATTGAACAGCCAGAGATTTATATGTATAATAATACAACTTTGCTATAATATTATTATTATTATTATTACTTTTGTGTTGTTTAATTTGTCACCACAAACCAAAAGGAACTCAGTGGGCAAGAGTTTTGGTAGACTGCTAACCTCATTGGTACACTGTGTGTGAGAGTTTTGGTAGGCTCCTGACCACATTGGAACATTTGGGGTAGCCAGCAGAACTTGGTTTAGTGGTGTCTATTCAGTTTTGGCTAATCATGTTTAAGGAATTTAAAAGGGTAATCAAGAAGAACTGTGTGTCTGGCCGTCCTAAGCAGCTGCCTTTGTGGGTGATGGAGGGGGGTGAATGGGAAACCTTGGCTAAAGAATTTCAAACATATTCAGCTGGATTTTTTTACTGGTTAAGCCCGGGTATCCAGTAGTTAACTTAGATCTGAGTAATCTTTCAAAAACAGAGAGAAGGGAAGAGGCTACTGTGCATGGGTGTAGGAATAAGGGGCAGGGGGGGACAAATCTATGTTTGTATGTATGTATATATAAGCTATTTTACGGCCTGAGTATACAAAGAGCTGTATCCCCCCCAGAATTATTCTGGCTCCTACACACCTGCTACTGTGAGATGGCAATATGAATGGAGAGTGTAGAGAGATATGCAAGGTATGCCTTAACATAAAGAAAGCCACAGATACTAATGCAAACTTCTCCCTGTTACATTTGATAAGGGATTCCATTGCACAATATGTAGACTACCATTGATCTGACACAGCCTCTTGGACCTCCTTAGGGAAAGGGATTACTTTATTAAGGCAAATGGACTGTGCTACAGCAATGATATTAAAACGACCAATTACTGAGGGGGGAGTGCAGGGAGTAATGGTTGATTAAAATGTATCAAACATTGTCCATATTTAAAGCTTTTACAAAACCGGTGCAATCTGCTTCTGATTATCATTGAGCTCCTTTGTTCGCCATGCTCAGTGCTTTATAAGTTAAAAAAAGTAGAGTATATGATGCAGCCATTTTACTGGGAGCTTTAGGAGAGCTGTTGCAGTGCTGGAAGCAAATGAAGGCAGAAGGGTTGCTGAAACCAGCCCCGTCCAAGAAGGTGCAGCTCCTTCCGACTCCAGCTTTGACAACTTTAAATCCTGTCAAAAAATCCAACCTCTTCTAGGGCTTCCTGGAGCAAGCCATTGCTTTGTGTTACGATTTGGAAGGAGGGATTTGGTGTGCCCAGCGAGGGGATATTTCTTGTTATGTATCAAGGTCAAACTAACCCTGTCTATGTTTTTTTCTACAGGTTTTTTTCTACAGGTTCTACCTGCTGATTTCTAATGATGAGTTTTCAGCAAAAATGCTGGGTGCCAATATGCTGCTTCCTTACTATCTGTGGTACAGTGTATGTGACAATACTTTTCATGAGCTATTGCTGGGGATGACGCATTCATTCAACAAATCTAACTGCTGGGTGTGTGGTGCAATACCATATGCATTTGCTCTGGTACTACCCTACGACCAGACGAAGAATGGGCTTAAGCATATCAGGACAAGGGGATTACTTGTAATATCACTGATAATCTTGCTGCATATATTGATGTAACTCAGAATCGATTAATACTGCCTCTTCCTGCCAGGGGATTTGTGGGTGTGTTGCACCAGGGAAAATTTGATATGGGGAACAGTACATGTGATTATCAGGTGACCCAGCTAAATAATACTCTTATTAAGTGTAAGGCATAGGTGAATATTTTCATTTACACAATGCTAGGAAATGTGGGTCACCCTGTAAAAAGTTATGTAACTCAATTATCAAAGCTACTCATGTATGTACTGATCGTTCCACTCTTCTCTGCTGTCAGCCAACAGAACTGAACGTAACTAGAAATAATAGTCTTACTCAGTAAAGTCATGTACACATAGCCACCTGTGTGTTATCGCTCTATCACTTATATTATGTATGTGGAGAATATGTTTATAAATGGCTTCCTCGAGACTATGAGGGCAACTGTTATTTTGCTCATATGGTTCCCAGATTCAGATTTACATCTAAACCCTTGGGAAATATTCAGACATTTTTAGAAAGATTACATATTTCAGAAACTTGCAATTTCTGGGTATTTTGTTTCCTATGTATTGGTTTGTTGAAGCCATCTAAATTATTAGGAAACTGGGAAAAATCTTAGAAACCACACTGAATAACATACTGGATAGCATCCCTTTACTTAAAGGGATATCTAAGTGAGCTGGATTAATACATTTCTGCACTCTGTAGGCAAAAATCAGCCTTTGTGTATGCAGCACACCTCATAAAACATTTTATTTGTATTAATATCTAAAAATCCCTCTAATGATTATGTTGACACCCCAGGGGGTGTCTACACAACTTCTTGAGGCCCCTCCAATCAGCAGGCAGCACCCGGGGAGCAATATTAACCCACTATTTACCTGCTGTTGCTTGCTCAGACAATCTCCTTACTGCTTCCTCCTTGCAGCTTCCTGTCACATGCCAGTGATACACTACATTTTCCAGGCTCCTTTGTCTACATATCCCATGCTGCTTTGCACCGCAGCCAATAGGAGAGCAGTGTTGTCACTGGTGGTATCTTGGGAAATAGTGGAGTATTTAAAATATGCCTGTATGTCCACAAGTTAACTCCACTTTATATCTCAGTGCTCACAACTCATCCATACTTGATTTTTCACACTGTTCCCCTAGTTTTTAACCCACTTTATCAGTGCATTTTTTTAATTTTTACTTATTCCCTCAAATAAATATTATCCTTTTCTAAATAATTAGGACTTAGGCACCAGGGATTCTACAAAGTCAAGTATAAATTAACACTGCTAATATATGACTCATCCCTGATTCCTGGCTATGCTGTGTGGCGTTGCCATAGCAACTAACATAGTGCTATGTCTAAAATCTTTCTCTAACTGGATTGGCCAAAACAAATTGAAGAGGGTGTTAACTTTAATTTTAAACTGTCAGAAATTACAATAGATTTTGATAAATTCAAGGTAAGTGTTTAAATGTTTATTTTGGTATTTTTTCATGCAAACATTTTTTTTTCATACACCCGATTCTCCTCCATCAGATGCATTCATAATCCAGGAAATTTAGATATCCCTTTAATGAAGAAAAACAAGCTGTTAGAACTTTGGTGTGGCAAAAATGCATGGCTTTAGATCGTACAGGGTCGAGTCATATTATTATCACCACCTCCCACTTTTGACATCAGTAGCATGTATCCAATAAAATATGGCATGTGTTGTGAGCTGTCTTGGTGGGTATATAAGGTGACATGTTCGCATTCTGCAAACATATCAACCATCACTGTTATGGATATAACATGTGATTTGAAATAGGAAACAGCACAGTTTGTGAACTGTTCGCATGCTGCTATGGTTAAACTGTACCGTGACTGGACAAACGGCAGCATTACAAATAAATGTTGTCAAAACTGTAGAGTACCACGTGCTATTAATGTCCCAGTTGAAAGTCGGCTGCGAAGGTGTGAGAGGCACAACCAACACACTACAGTTGAGCAGCTGTATCAGTGCAGTGTTTTCTGTCCTGTTGCAGTAATCAGTGTACAGGTGAGAGTAAGTGTGGCTTGGCCTGTGTAAGTTATATCTGTGTGCATTTGTGTGAGGTTCTGTTTGAATCAGTTCTGTAAATCAGTGCAGTGCTTTCTGTCCTGTTGCAGTAATCAGTGTACAGGTGAGAGTGGGTGTGGCTTGGCCTGTGTAAGTTATATATGTGTGCATTTGTGTGAGGTTCTGTTTGAATCAGTTCTGTAAATCAGTGCAGTGTTTTCTGTCCTGTTGCAGTAATCAGTGTACAGGTGAGAGTGGGTGTAACTTGGCCTGTGTAAGTTATATCTGTGTGCATTTGTGTGAGGTTCTGTTTGAATCAGTTCTGTTAATCAGTGCAGTGCTTTCTGTCCTGTTGCAGTAATCAGTGTGCAGGTGAGAGTGGGTGTGGCTTGGCCTGTGTAAGTTATATCTGTGTGCATTTTGTCGTGTTCTGTTGAATCAGTTCTGTGAGGCAGGGCAGTGTTTTCTGTCCTGTGCTCATTTATCATTGTACAGGTGTGTAGGCGGGGTCTATTTTAACAAGGGAAGAGCGAGCTTGGGAGCTTGCAATCATTTCTAGTGTAAGTGTAGTTAGTGTGTAGGAGATTGAATAAAAGGAGGAAATCCAAAGGAAAGGGGTATTATAAGAAAAAACTGAAAACAAACGTATATATATTTTTTCTGTTTTGTTTGGGTTAAGGTGTAGAAAAGCAATCTTTATACAAATAAATTGATTTGTTTTCTCACTGTATTTTTGTAACTGATAATCATGAGTCAGTCCAGTGGCAACCTCACTCAGTGTACATCCTGCCAAATGTATGCACTACTGGAACAGATGATCCAGGGTCCATACCTCTGTAAGAGGTGTGAGCATGTTGCCTCTCTGGAAGCTCAAATTGAAGATCTGGAGAGGAGAATTGCAGCACTTAGTGATATTGCTCCACTGGGAAGGGAGGTGGTGCTCACTGAGCACAGTTTAGCTGGGGCTAGTGAGGATGGCCAGGGAGGTGGCTGGGTTACAGTTAGAAAGAGAATCAGGGGGAACAGGAGGAGGCAGGCCAGTTCTGAGTTGGCAAACACCAACAGATTTGCAAGATTGAGTGAAACTGTTGGGGATGTCCATTCAGGAATGGCAATGCCAGATAGAGCTTTTCCATCTAACAGCCAGGAGTACAGTTCTACTGGAGGAGAGGGAGGGTAGAATAGGCAAAGCAACAGACATGTTTTGGTGGAAGGGGACTCTATTATTAGCAAGGTAGAAAGGGTAATTTGTCACCCAGATCCCAGCAATCAAACAGTTTGCTGTCTCCCGGGTGCTCGGGTTCGGCATGTTGTGGATCGGGTGGATCAATTATTGGGAGGGTCTGGTAATGAACCGGCGGTCTTGGTACACATTGGTACCAATGACAAAGTTAGTGGAAGATGGAACGTCCTAAAGAATGATTTTAGAGAACTAGGGAATAAGCTTAAAGCAAGGACCTCCAAGGTAGTATTTTCTGAGATACTACCAGTGCCATGTGCTAGCCCAGGGAGGCAGAAGGAGCTTAGGGAGGTTAATGCGTGGCTAAAAAAGCACTGGGATGACATCTCACTTGGGTACAATCTCTATAGCAGGGATGGATTGCACCTTAATGATGAGGGAGCTTTTGTGCTAGGGGATAGGATGGGAACCCTTGGGGAACAGTGATCACAAAACAGTATCATTTGAGATTGAATACAAAAAACAGAGTTGTAAGGGGCCAACAAAAACTCTAAATTTTAAAAGGGTTAACTTAAATGGGCTAAGGGCAGCAATACTACATATAGACTGGGACAAGGAACTTACAGGCAAAAATACTGAAAATAAATGGACAACATTAAAATCCTTACTAAATAAACATACTCATCGGCATGTACCATGTGGAAATAAAATGAATAGGAGTAAATCATATTCCATGTGGCTTAACAATGACTTAAAGATCACAATGAGGAAAAAGAAACATGCATTTAAATTATACAAGAAGGAGGGAACAGAGGCAGCTTTATGTGACTATAAGGAAATCAACAAGGCTTGCAAAAGGGCTATTAGACTGGCTAAAATAAAAAAATGAGAAGTCAGTTGCAAAGGAAAGTAAGAC
Organism: Discoglossus pictus; assembly: GCA_027410445.1. Taxonomy (NCBI): domain Eukaryota; kingdom Metazoa; phylum Chordata; class Amphibia; order Anura; family Alytidae; genus Discoglossus; species Discoglossus pictus. The sequence continues at coordinate 241,496,406 of CM050166.1, read as the reverse complement.
TAACCCTAAAATATTTTTAAAATATATTAATGGGAAGAAGGCGAGGAAGGAAGCTATAGGAACATTGCAATGTGACACAGGCCATCTTATAATTAGTTACCAGGAAAAGGCAGATGAGCTAAATAGGTTCTTTTCGTTGGTATACACAAGGGAGGTACCAGTAGTTGGGACACCACAACATAATGGGGCTACACTTCCATCACTAAATAATTGGTTAACGCAGGAAGAAATCCAAAAGAGATTGGAGAAAATAAATGTTAATAAAGCCTTAGGTCCTGATGGAATACATCCAAGGGTACTGAGGGAGCTGGGTTCTGTAATAGCCAAACCATTATATCTAATCTTTTAAGACTCACTCACTACACGGTCTCTACCGAATGACTGGAGAAAAGCAGAGGTAATACCTATATTTAAGAAGGGATCAAGAGCAAATCTGGGGAATTATAGACCAGTGAGCCTCACATCTGTAGTTGGGAAGCTTTTAGAAGAGTTAATAAGGGACAGAAAACAAGAATATGTCTATTTGAACAAGATCATAGGTTGCAGTCAACACGGATTTATGAAGGATATTTCGTGTCAGACCAATCTTATTAGTTTCTATGAGGAGGTTAGTAGGAACTTGGATCAGGGCAACTCAGTGGATGTAGTATTTTTGGATTTTTCAAAGGCATTTGATACAGTGCCACATGGAAGACTAGTAAGCAAACTAAGGGATACAGGAATTGCAGTAAATATCTGCTCATGGATTGAGAGCTGGCTAAAAGACAGGAAGCAAAGGGTTGTTGTTAATGGAACATACTCCCATTGGACTAATGTGATAAGTGGGGTTCCTCAAGGTTCAGTATTAGGTCCTCTCCTTTTTAACATATTTATTAATGACGTAGAAGTAGGATTCGAAAGAAGTGTCTCCATTTTTACGGATGACACTAAGTTGTGCAAGGTAATAAAATCAGATAATGATGTACTTTTCCTACAAAGGGATTTGCATAAATTAGAGAAATTGGCTGCTAAATGGCAGATGAGATTTAATACAAATAAATGTAAGTTTATGCATTTGGGAAGGAAAAATAGCCATGTAATTTATAATCTTAATGGAGCAAATCTAGGGGTATCAGATATTGAAAGGGATTTGGGAGTACTAGTGGACAACCACCTAGGTAGCAGTGCTCAATGCCAAGCAGCAGCTGCAAAGGCAAGTCAAATATTAGCATGTATTAAGAAGGGTATAGAAGCAAGGGAAGCAAATATAATTCTACCACTATACAAATCCCTAATACGCCCTCATTTGGAATATGGAGTACAATTTTGGGCACCACTTCATGAAAAGGACATTTTAGAGCTGGAAAAAGTACAGAGAAGGGCTACAAAACTAATATGGGGAATGGAGGGGCTAAGTTATGAAGAAAGACTAACCAAATTAAACTTATTTTCGCTAGAAAAAAGGCATCTACGAGGGGATATGATTACCTTATTTAAATACATCCAGGGTCAATATAAGGCTTTGTCAAGTGAACTTTTTGTAGCAAGAGATTTTTAACTGACAAGAGGACATCCTTTGATGTTAGAGGAAAAATGATTTCACCTTAAACAAAGAAAAGGGTTCTTCACAGTTAGGGTGGTTAAACTGTGGAATTCTCTATGAAAGGAGGTATGTAAGTTTTGACACCTTCAAAAAGGGCCAACGTCACTCCAGTCGATGGAGCAGAAAATGTGGCTCATCAGAGAAGGAAACCCTTTGCCTGTCAGAAGAGGTCTGATTTTGGAGCTGTCATGCAAATTGAAGCTGTTTCTGCTAAATAAACTTCATCAGCATGTGTGTAGTGACCAGCCATTTGCTTCGGAGCCCCGACAGGGTTAACTCTACTGTCATTTCAGACACACGTCTTTAAGCCCCCTTGTTCATTTGGATTGTGAGTTGCTCAACTGTAGCATCTCGGCTGCCACTCACACACATTCGCAGCTAACATTCACTTTTGACATCAATGGCGTGGGGTAAACCACTGTTTTGATGCCGTTTATTCACAATGGTGCCGTTTGCCAGTCATGCTACACTTTAACCAAAGCAGCACGTGAACAGTTCACAAACTGCATTGTTTCAGAAATACTGACCCCTTTGCCAGAAAGACAATAACCATGCCCTTGTCTGGTAAATTTAACTTTTTACCCATGACAGCTATGGTTGATATCTTTGCAGAATGCCTACATGTCACTTTATATACCCACCAAGACAGCTCACAACATATTCCATTGGCTACGTGCTGCTGACATCAAAAGTAGGTGGTGGTCATAATAATGTGACACAACCCTGTATATTTAGATTTACATACATAAATATAAATAAATTATGATTCATCATTTTTATTAAGATTTAATATTTTTATGAAGCAGGATTAATTTATGCTACTTTAAGAGTGATTTGTTTTGATGGAATTTACTAGTTATATTTTGCCACTTATGTTCTCTGTTAAAGGTTAAATATTGGTAATATAATTTTACTAGCTACTTGCCTGTCCAAAATTACGTGAATCACATTTTAAGGCTGGGAATGCTGCACCTTTGGCGTTCATTGCGAGCCTCTCCCTCTGTTTACGGTACGTGCCTCGCGATGAGCGGCTTTGACGCTCATTGAAGGGCTTGTGAACCCACAACTTTCATGCTTCGCAATGATCACCTTCGGCGCTCTTTGCGAGTCTCTCCTCCCGTCTACTGTACGTGCCTCGCTATGAGGCCTCGTTAACCTGCAACTTTTGTGCTTGGGAATGCCATGTGTGTCTTTACACCATCTCCCCCCTGTCCCTTCCTTGTGTTTTTCTCCACTGTGTGTCTGCTGAATGTTTGTGTGGCGCGTGCCGACTGCCGTTGGTTTTATTTTCAAAGTCCCGTGTGCCTGTTCCTGTGTGTTACTGTTTTTGCCGTCGTGTATTTTCAAAGTCCTGCATTGTTCATGTGTGTTACTGTCTTCGCCGTCGTATATTTTCTAAATCCCGCGTGCCTGGCATTGCTCAGCCTCCTTTTCATCCTGTTTCTGAAAAAAAACCAAATAGTGCTCAAATTCGCTTGCAACCTCACTCACAGGCTTCCTGGCTCCCCCCTGTGCTGTGTGTGAGTGTGTTATTATTTCGTTTTTAATATTTGTCTGTTTTTGAGGGGTCTTTCAAGTTACGCGGTTGAACCAATTTCGGCCGTTAAATTAGTAAACTGTGTACCTCGCGGTCAGTGGCAAAGTGTTACGTTTTTCAGCGGCTATCGCGGCCATCGGCAATAGTTTCTTCTTTTTTTTATTTATTAAAGTTTCAATAAAAATTATACATCAAGACAAAAAAAAAGAAAAGCAACAAAGAAAACAAAACAAAGAAAACACAATTTTGTTATATACTAGCGAATTGCCCGTGAAAAAATGACGGCAATGGAATTGTAAGGTAGCTAATGGTGTTTTGTGTGTACTACTGAAATATATAATACATTAATAAATGAATATAGTTTACCTATTTTGAAGCATTGTGTTGAAGAGCTGCAATCTGTTTTGATGTTGCTGCAGCATTAGTGGTGTGGAGCTGCTGTGTAAGCGTGATGAATGTGTGCAGTGTAATAGTGTGCGTGCGCGAGACAAAACCGTGCTCGTAGTTGGGTACTTCCGCATTAGCGTAAAATGGCGGGTAATGTGTGTTATGCGTCTTAGCGGAATATCCGTAGTTCGTTTGTGGTGTTTTGCGAGTTTGTTGTGGTGTTTTGCGTGGTTAGAGTGCTGTAGCCTCGTTTTCGTTTTGTTCGGCAGCCATTTTTTCTCTCGCTTAGAGAATTTTTTAGTGTCTAAACTCTTTTATTTTTAGTTAACTGAAGGTGTAACTTGTTTTTTTGAGGTTCTGGATGCTCCTTCTTATTGTGTTTAGATTTTTTTCCTGTTCGCGAGTTGTGGGCGTTTTTTGCAAGGTCGTAATGAGTGTTAACGTGTCTCGGATGTTATTCACGGTAAAGTTTGCGAGGGTCGCAGTTGGTGTGGCGTGTTGTTTGCGTTACAACGTAAAGTTTGCGAGGGTCGCAGTTGCTGGCAAAGAGGGCCGCGGGCTCGCTATGCGAACCGGCAAGCGTGAGCAACGGCTCTGGCTGGCTCGCATGCTCACAACTATATATGTGATCTATGAAGTGCTTATTTGCAGACATTATATGTAAAGTTTATGGCCAAGCAATATCCTATCAATCCCTGTGTGATAGTGTTTGTACTTATCAATGGAATTATATTATATTTGTCTGACTATCTATCTATCTTTGTCTCTCTCTCCCCTCTCTCTTTCTCTCTCCCCTTCTCTCTCTCCCCCCTATCTATCTATCTCCCCCCTCTCTATCTATCTCCCCCTCTCTCTCTCTGTCCACCCTCTCTGTCTGTATCTCTCCCCCCTCTATCTCTGTCCACCCTCTCTCTCTATCTCTCTCTCTCACCTCTCTATCTCTCTCTCTCCCCTCTCTCTCTCTATCTCTCTCTCCCCCCTCTCTCTCTCTCTCGCCTCTCTCTCTCTATCGCTCTCTCCCCTCTCTCTCTCCCCCCTCTCTCTCTATCTCTCTCTCCCCTCTCTATCCCTATCTCTCTCTCTCTCTCCCCTCTCTCTCTATCTCTCTTTCTCCCCTCTCTCTCTCTCTCTCCCCTCTCTCTCTATCTCTCAACCTCCCCTCTCTCTCTATCTCTTTCTCTCCCCTCTCTCTCTATCTCTCCCCCTCTCTCTCTATCTCTCCCCCTCCCCTCTCTCTCTATCTCTCCCCCTCCCCTCTCTCTCTCTCTCCCTCCTCTCTCTCTCTCTCTCTCCCTCTCTTCCCCCTCTCTCTTTCTCTTTCTCTCTCTCTCTCCCCTCTCTCTCTATCTCTATCTCTCCCCTCTCTCTTTATATCTCTCTCCCCCTCTCTCTATCTCTCTCTCTCCACTCTCTCTCTATCTAGCCCCCATCTCTCTATCTATCCCCCTCCCCTCTCTCTCTATCTCTCCCCCCTCTCTCTCTCCCCCTCTCTATCTATCTCCCCCCTCTCTCTCTCTGTCCACCCTCTCTGTCTCTATCTCTCCCATCTCTATCTCTGTCCAACCCCTCTCTCTCTATCTCTCTCTCACACCTCTCTATCTCTCTCTCTCCCCTCTCTCTCTCTCCACTCTGTCTCTCTATCTC